>CAUDMG010002586.1:512500-1107500 GCA_958450375.1 Homarus gammarus | reverse complement strand
ATAGATCAGCTTACTTTCATTCAAGGAACCGAGAGTTTTAAGGTCTACAGGGACAAAGGTTTTATTTACTTTTTATTTATGGTGAACTAGAGGAGGTGTGCATGATAGGTATCTGTGAGGTAAAATAATTTGCTTAGAAAATCATACGCAAAGAAAATTCAATTAAAAAATCTAGTAATTAAGAGTTGGGTGAATATCCAATATTCAAATAATAAAAAACTGTAGTTGGGTGGAAAATGTGAGGAGAGACAAATGTGTGAACAAGAGTCACAAGGACAATGAAAATAATTTGGGTACTCTGGGAACAAAATGAAGACAGTGGAAAAATTATGCCGACCATGGATTTTTTTTGTTTTGTTTAGATCCCGATATATTTCCCATGATCTTAGAATTGTCCCCACGGTTCCGATGTTGTTCTCACACCCCTAGAAATATTTTCCAAGAATCAGAAATTGTTCCAATGCTTGCCTTTTGCCCCGACACTTTTCTCACTACCTAGATATTTTTTCCACAGCCCGAAAATGTCTTCAACTGTCCGAAATTTTCACACAGTCCAGAAATTGTTTCCACCGCCCCGAAATTATTCACAGGGTCTGGAAAATTTTCCCAGAAGTCCTGATATTTTCCCCCATTGTCCAGAAATTGTTCTCACAGACTCAAAACATTTCGCATGGTCTTAAAATTGGCTGCCAGCGTCCCCCTAACAAATTCCGAGTCCAATAATTAATCCTACAGTCCCGTCACTGTTCTCAGCCATACCCTGGCGAGGAGAGGACAGTTGGCAGAGATGAAGAAAGAAAAGAAACTGAGATAAAATATATGAGGTCCATTTAGAAAGTTTGTCATTCTCCTCTGTCCGCCTTAGGGATAGGGGAACTATTTTTGGGTCGACCGGAGAGTATCGTCCCAACAGCTTCTTCCCGGGGATCAGTAGAGGTCTAGTTTAACGTGTAATAAATTTTCTCTGGATGTGTGAAGGTAAAATTCCTACATGTTCTCATTATGCAGTATGCTCCAGCGTGTGTTCACCTCTCCAGCTTAGAAGAGATTATGTTAAATCAGAAAAGCATCCTAGGATCAGGAGAGCTTCACTATAATGCTCAATGACATTCTTCTGGAACAAAAAATTCTACATGCTCTTTCATCTCATTTGCCTGGATCTCACACGGGTACAGAGTCGGCAATGAGACTGCTTGTTGAGACACTTTGAGTTCTGAGTGGTGGAGACGGGGACGTACTGTACGTTAACCTCTATCTGTAAGAGCCCACTTTAAAAACCATTTATGATGTTCTTAGACACGAGGCATAAGAGACACTTGAAGATTATTTTATGTGTTCTGAAAAGTAGCTTAAAGTTGTACATGAAACCAAATTGTCCACACACACACACACACACACACACACACACACTTGCTTAAGGCTGTCCGACGTAGCCGACGTCGACTCTGCTTCATTATGAAATCGATGATGACGATTATGAGCGGTCAACTAGGGATGTTGGCGGTGCCACTGTTATTGTCGAACACTCTGGCGGGCAGACGATCAGGAGGCAGCTGCAAGATGGATCCGAACCTGGATCTCCTCGTCGATGTTGTGCTTAGGAGAAAGAACGCTACCAAGGTTAGTAAAATGTTCTACTTATTTGAAAGGTTCTTCGTTGACTAGCAATGCAGGTGGTGGGTCTGCGCCTCTGCGTTGAGCAGTTATCGCTGTTTTTTGGATGTTAATTTTTAGTCCGATGGCCTGATATATTGCGGAGACAATAGAGAGACTGTGTTGGAGAGCCTCTGGGGAGTGGGCAACGAGTGCGCAGTCATCAGCATATTGGAGCTCCAGGAGGTGGGAGGTCGACGTTTTTGTTATTGCCTGGAGGCGGTGAAGGTTGAACAGGTTGCCGTCAAAGCGGAATTGGATGTTCACGCCGTCATCGTCGTCCATGGAGTTATGGCTGATCAGGGTCACTGCTGTGTGGTAGAGATTGAAGATGACGGGGTCCAGAACGCACCCATGTTTCACACCGACCTCATGGAAGATCTTGAGGATTTTAAGAAATTTTGGAGGACCACGAAGCTTAGAACTGTCCAGAGCAGTTTTCTATTGATGGTATCGAAAGCTTTCGTTAAGTCGATGAAAGCTATGTAGAGGTCACGGTTCTGTTCATGGCATTTTTCTAATAGCTGACGCTTGGTAAAAATCATATCTGTTGTGCTGCGACCTTTACGGAAGCCACATTGCGTCTCAGGCAGAGTGGCCTAATCTGTAGACCATAATTATGGTAAGTACTTTGCCTGCCACAGCCAAGAGAGATAAGCCTCGGCTGTTGCTACAGATGGAACGGTCACCTTTTTACTTGTAGATTGCGATGATGCTCGTGTTCCGCCATTATTTGGGGACGCTTTCGGTAGACCAGGTGGCAAGAATGAGATGTTTTTGAGGCCCTTGACAGCCCGTAGTGTCTCAGAGAACTTAGGTGCTGCATCGAGTTCTACCACCGGGGGCAACTCTAGGATGGTATCTAATATGTTGGGCTCAGTAGGGTTCCTTTGGTTGAGAAGTCTACCAAAGTGTTCAGCCCATCGATCCAGGATTTGCTGTTTGTCCTTAAGAAGTTCACCGCCGAGTGATCTCACTGGAATGATGTACTAATTGACGGGACTGTAAAGGCCTGGGACTTAGGGATATGAATCCCTTGCCAGCCTAATCAGGATCTTATAAAAGGAAAGTCAAGAACCATGGTTTTCTGAGGGCTAACAAACCAACCGTTCGAGATTGACATCTCTTTACTATGAAAATAACACAAAACTCTGATACAACTCAAACAAATATCAAATAACAATTCCGGGAGCCAAACAATTATGAGAATCAAACAATTAATGGAGTCAAACAATGAATCAAACAATTAATGGAGTCAACAATTAATGGAATCAAGTAATTAAGATAATCAAACAATTACGGGAGTCAAACAATTAAAGGAATCAAACAATTAAGAAAAATTTCCTACGGCGGCGGCCCTGGGGAAGGATCTGGAAAGCAGTGTTCCGCTCTCAGGGGGATGGGGGGGGGGGGTGGAGGTGAAGTCAGCTTCCTCACTTGAGCGACGGCGGGCGATGTCTTGCTACATAGGAGAAATGGCCAGGTGCAGAGAGGGTGTGGAGGAACTGCCGATGACGTGGCAGCCGCAATAGTAGCTGGGGTAGATGTTCGGAGATTAACACTCGATTTGTGAAGGTCTGGGGAAACAGCCCACGAGTCCAGGACCTATGATGAGATCACAACCAGAATTGGAACGAACAGCGGGGTAGTGTAGCTGTACTGACGGCTACCCCCCCCATGTGGGGGACGCGAGCAAGCAAGCGGGCCATGAATGGCTTTGATGGCATTGTAGAAGCCCTGATGATCGTTTTCGTTGGCGAAGCTCGTTTTCCATGTTTCTCAAAGTCCTCTGTGCTTCGTCCATGAGTGAGCACCAGTTTGCTCTGAGTGCAGCAGATTGTGGGTTTGAGAGTAAGTCATGGCAGGCTTTATTCTTGGTAGCAAGAAGATTGTATATGCCATCAGCGTTCTCATCGAACAAGTCCCGGTAACGTCGTTTGGGTGTGCCGAGGATGTCCTTTGCAACTTCATATATGGGGAAGCGGCAGTTGTTCCACTCATTGTCTACGTCTATTGTGATGCTGCTTAAATCGATTGTGGGTGTGGATGACAGACACTCAGCTCGGGAGCTGTGGAAATTTTCAACTATTGTTGGGTTTTTGAGGGCGTTGCAATTGAGTTTTTTGTTTGGAGGTCGCAATGGCACTTCGGGAAGGATTTTGAGCCTCATCTTGGAGCGGATTATGTTATGGACGGTGGAGCATTCTGCACCTCTCGTGGCCCGGGTTTAGGGAACTTTGCGCTGGTCACGGTGCCTGACAATGATGTAGCCGAGTTGGTGGCAGTGCTTCGACCTTGGGTGCATCCAGGAGGTTTGTGCTTGTTTTTAAGTTGGAATAAATATTGGTCACGATTAGATTATGTTCTGAGCACAAGGAGAGAAGTCTTAGGCCATTGTTGTTCATGTTGCCGATGCCATGGCGACCCAGAACGCCATCCCATAGGTGAAAGTCTGTACCGACTCTTGTATTGAAGTCACCGAGGATTATAACTTTGTCGTTATGAGGTGTTCTGCGGAGAGCAAGGTCCAGTGATCTCGTAAAATGAGTTTTTGGCTAGATGCTGAAAAGGGCTACATAGCTCACTTTAGTTAGACGGATGCGCCATGACATCAGTCTTTCAGTTAGGCCAATCAGAGTTTCTGGTACTTTGTGCAGGATGGTAATACGAATAGCATATCTCACGCCGCGCAGTCGGCGTTGGTCCTCTGGGTACCCTTTCCAGAAAAAGGTGTAGCCTTTTCCCTGTTCTGTCAGCGAGTCCTCGCCAGTAAGGCGCGTTTCACTTAGAGCGACAATGTCAATGTTGTATCTTTTTAGTACGTGCGCTACTAGAGCAGTACGTCTTCTGAGTCTTGTCGTTACCTCTTGGGTGTCCAGGAGGATGCGAACGTTCCAAGTCGCAATTGTGAAGGGAAATCTTTCTTTACTGTGTGTATTTAGACCGTAATTCGATATGCCCTGACGGCCACGGTGAGCCGCTGAGGATTTGATAGAACAGCAAATTTTTATGTCTCCTTTTCTCGACTCTTCCCCGTCAGGGGTGAGCGATGGGGCTTCCTGAAGAGGGCTGCTCAGTCGCATAGGAAGCTGCCGGAGGAGGATGCTGCTCATTGTCCCATCCAGCCAACTTATGCAGCCTGCTTTCAGGACTCGGGCGAATGACTTCCGGCTACATCCTCGGCCTGTTCCCCTCACCCTATCCCATCGTCACAGGACTGTAAAGTTGTGTTGATGATGATGGAGATGAGATAACAAAACATTTTGCCTGCGCGGCGAGAGGATCATCGTGACGGTGGGGTGCACTGACTCCACCACCACCAGCTTGGTCCTGATCACCAAGTTCCAATGACAAAAGTGGGCTCAAGACGACCTTCAGATGACCAGGATTGTAGGGGACTGCCAGAGCTCCAGTCAGTCGGAGTCTGCCTGACGCGGGTCACCCAGCTGTGACTTTGTGTAGGGTGAGCTTCCCTAGCCTTTTATCCTCCCCGACTAAGCCACAAGGCAATGGGGGGGGGGGGGGGGTGCAGTGGTTGGTAGGCGCCAGGGCGTTTTCTCACTCCAGCAGGCCTGCACACCGTACCTCTGGGACCCACTGCTGCTCCGAGATCCCTTACAGAATTTACCTGGGGTCGCAAGACACCCAGTTACCATGCGTTGCCACGAGGAGGCACTTAAGGAGGTTGGTGATGGAGAGGCTGTGTACCGACAGGGGAGAGACTTACACTCTCGGCTCTCCTCTTTCACCATAAGGGCTTGCCGGCGGCAGTAGCTGAAAGCGTAAGAGTAGCAAGCAAAGTATGTACACTCGCAACAAAAAGTATCTGTGCATACTGTAGTGTGAACAATGTGAGACCAGTGACGATAGGTTTTGGGAAAGGCCAGTTGTTCCAGCCGTATGTTGGCAGCCCTGTAATCCTGCTGAGCAGCTACTATGGCCTGGTCAAGTGAAACAAACCGATATAAATAAGGTCGGAAAGTGATAAATAGACAGTATGAAATATGAGGAGCTCCCGTTAACAAAATTATTTGTGATACTTGTGAATATTGCCACATAAATTTATGCTACCAAATAAACCGCTCAACCTGGTCGTCCTGAGGGGTGGTGCAGCGTGGACGGCCACTCCGAGACCAATCGTCTGTAGCACCAGTTTCGAGGTATCGCCGAATCCATCGTGCAGCAGTGTTCCTGTGGACACCAACCCGTCGGCTAATATTTGTGACGCCGAACCCTTTGTTATGAAGGGCAATAATAGCTCATCGTATTCCCTCTGAGGTTTCCATGTCGTCTGGCATGTGTAGATCTCTACTGCTTCATATTGCCTCTGTTTTATACCCACGTTCACCGAGACCGAACCCTCGCTCATCATTCAGTCGACACAAAGCAACAATCCGAAAAGAGGAAACAAACACACTGATTGTCAGCCATATGGCAACACCTAGTGGGGGGGGGGGGGGGTTATGAGGATACACTTACCAACCTTCCCGACATATCACAGTGTTACGGAAGTCGTCGATCTCACCCTGCACCGATATTTTTTGGTGGGAGTGTACATGCTCGCTCAAGATTCTTCGAACACTGCTGGAAACAACTGGCAACTCAAGGCCGTGTGTTTACTATAGTACGTAGTATAATATAATACGAAACAAAAAAGCCCTACTATTAAATTAAGCAACGAGGAACTAAGTAACCAATCACTTATAATTTTTACATTTATTCATAATTTTCACTACGTACTATAGTAAACAAACGGCCTTCAGTTGCCAGCCGCTCTCCAGCAGTGTTCGAAGAATCTTGGACGAGACTGTACAGTACCTTAACGCTGACTTAACGCTACCGCACTAGACACATCACACCACCCTGTGGGTAGCATCCAACACACGCACACAGCACACACACACACACACACACACAACATAAATTTAATTTACTGCTGAAATTATATAACTACGCATATTTAATTAACCTGCAAACACAGTATCTTGTGACAGTCATTGATAATAAATTAATTGGCTAATGATCCAAAGTAGTCTACCGCCTGTCAGTTCCAACTGAGCTCTCAGCACGTGTGTCCCAGTCATATATTAAAGGCGTCGAGCTCAATACACCTTAAAGACCTCTTGTACAATAATATCTTTCTTATCACAAATTATTCATTATATATAGAGTCGTGTCTGCTCCTGAAGTTATTATTATTTTCCTTACAGTTTATTGGTTTTCATTGTTTTTTCTCAGACTAATATAACGTCAAGGACTATAGTTTAAGCGAGGCTTCTGCTAAGGTGCCGAGAACAGGTAAGTCTAAACACCTGTTTCCAGATACTGAAGTCGTTACGTGAAAAGGAATTCGTTACTCATTAGGGCCTCTCACCTGCTCATGTATTCATTCCCACCACCTGGGTCAGCCATTCCCTCCCTCACGCTTCACAACTCCGGTTGGGAACAAATGTAACTACAGTATATCATGGAACTTGTACTTTATCATATACTTCACGATTTAACATACATCTTCACTATCTTAGCATAATACTCCACTACTTCATCATTATACTTCACTATTCTAACATATACTTTAGTTAAAAAATCTGTGATAAAACACTCACAGATTTATTAAGAGTTTAAGAAAATTCATTTTGCATTCTATTATTTCTGACTGCTGCTTTCTTTTACCATTTATTTAGATTTAGTTTAATTGGCATTAGGTTTGGTTAACGTCTGTGTGCTCCATATTTTATACCAGCAACTTAGGTTAACATGAGTTTAAGATTACTAAGTTTCTCATTAAATACACTGTTTCGATTATAGTCTACTGAGGTTTTCTGGCCATCTTTCAGTATTTATATTTGAAATCGGTAACATTTTTGTTAAAATTTTTTGTACATATTCTATTACGATACCTATATTCTATCAGTCATAGTATAACTTTTATACTTCATTCAATTTACGCATTTGATTTAACATTTTGGCATTAACTATTATACTGTAATAAGTCCTTGGGTCTCTCATATCCTATGGATAATTATCTTTGGTGTCTTCTGTCCATATGTATCAGTGAAGACTACTACGGTACAATATGGAAGCTGCCCAGCAAGGAGGTAGTAGGCAGCTACCAAACAGGGAGGTACTACCGCCTGGAAAGATATTGGAAGAATAATGTGTTGTCTAATGGTAGACCCTGCTGCTATATGGCATCACGAAAATTGTGACCAAGTCCCAGGTTGCTCATCTGTCTTTCTGCCTCATTTACACACAATTGCAGGGTCTCAATTGTTTCTCTTACTTTGACGACACAACATACATATATCGTTTCTCACGTTTGATCTCTCTTTTTTCTTCATTTTTGTATTTATTTATGGGTTATTATTATTATTATTATTATTATTATTATTATTATTATTATTATTATTATCATCATTATTATTATTATTTCATTATTTTTATTCATTTTTTTATAAATTTTATTTATTATGAATTATTATTATTATTATTATTATTATTATTATTATTATTTTATCTTTTTTCATTTCTTTATTTATAAAATTAATATATATTATGAATTATTATTATTATTATTATTATTATTATTATTATTATTATTATTAATCTTATTATTATTATTATTATTATTATTATGATTATTATTATTATTATTATTATTACTATTATTATTATTATTATTATTAATATTATTATTATTATTATTAATATTATTATTATTATTATTAATGCTATTATTATTATTATTATTATTATTATTATTATTATTTTTATTATTAATATTAATATTATTATTATTATTATTAATATTATTATTATTACATTTTCGTCCTCCAGGCCCCGGTGTGGGTCAGTGACCTGTGCCCGGGTGGGCTAATCCCCGTAAAAAAAAAATAAATAAAAAAGAATATAAAAAAACAACAACAACAACAACAACAATGGACATATTTAATACCATGCAGATAGTGGAAAAGAGGAGTATTCTAGACCTTGGCCTTTAAACGCAACCACACCCACCCTAAAATCACTAAGAACAAAGAGCAATTACAAGAAAATAAATAGGAATAGAGAAGAGAAGAAGCAGAGGGGGAAAGAGGAGGAGGAGGAGGAGGTAAAAATATAACATCAGTGAGAGCTGAAGAAGGCTCACGGGTGCTGGACTAATGGAAAGTTAAAAGTTGGTGGGTGTGAGGCAGGTGGGGTAAGGTTTTGTTGTCCGCCTCTCCGTGTGTCCTGCTTGCTGCTGCCCTCCCTCCTTCCTTCTTGCTGCCCTTCCTCTTTCCTTCCTGCTGCCATCCCTCCTTCCTGCTGTTCCCATCTCTTTTGATGTCCTCCTTCCTTCACTCCCTCCCTCCCTCCCTCCCTCCCTTCCTACCTCCCTCCCTTCCTTCCTCCTTCCACCCCTTCCTCCCTCCCTTCCTCCCTAAACCCCTCCCTCCCTCCCTCCCTCCTTTTGCAACCCACAGCCCCCCCTTTCCCTCCTGCTGCATCCCACCCTCCTGCAACCACCCTCCCTCCTATTGCCGCCATCCTTCCTTCCCTCCTGCAACCACTCTCCCTCCTGTTGCCTCCCTCCTTTCTTCCCTCCTGCAACCACCCTCCCTCCTGTTGCCGCCCTCCTTCCTTCCCTCCTGCTGCCACCCTCCCTCCTGTTGCCGCCCTCCTTCCTTCCCTCCTGCAACCACCCTCCCTCCTGTTGCCGCTCTCCTTCCTTCCCTCCTGCTGCCACCCACCCTCCTGTTGCCGCCCTCCTTCCTTCCCTCCTGCAACCACCCTCCCTCCTGTTGCCGCCCTCCTTCCTTCCCTCCTGCTGCCACCTTCCCTCCTGCTGCCGCCTTCGCTTCCTCCCTCTTCCTACCATCCTCCTTCCCTGTTGCTGCCCCCCTTCACCCTCCCTCCTCCTGCTCTCGCCCTCCCTCCCTCTTGCTGCTGCTCGCCATCCCTCCCTCTTGCTGAGCACCATCCCTCTTGCTGCTGCTCGCCCTCCCTTCCTCTTGCTGCTGCTCGCCCTCCCTTCCTCTTGCTGCTGCTCGCCCTCCCTCCCTCTTGCTGCAGCTCGCCCTCCCTCCCTCTTGCTGCTGCTCGCCCTCCCTTCCTCTTGCTGCTGCTCGCCCTCCCTTCCTCTTGCTGCTGCTCGCCCTCCCTCCCTCTTGCTGCTGCTCGCCCTCCCTCCCTCTTGCTGCTGCTCGCCCTCCCTTCCTCTTGCTGCTGCTCGCCCTCCCTCCCTCTTGCTGCTGCTCGCCCTCCCTCCCTCTTGCTGCTGCTCGCCCTCCCTCCCTCTCGCTGCTGCTCGCCCTCCCTTCTGCTCTCGCTCTCCCTTCGTCCTGCTGAGCCCTTCCCCCTCTCCCTCATCTTACTGGTCTTGTACTCTTAACAGTGGTCTGATGAGCCGAAGATTTTTAAATTTTAAGCAGCTAATTTTCTGATGATGAGAAAAAACAACAAAAGATTCAGGTAAACACGCCAGCTGAGCTCCATGAACCCACAGCAGCCGCAGGGAACTGACAGACTTTATAGACATTATGAAGAATTCACAAGTACAAGCAGCAGCCATGGGGCAGCAAAACCTGCTTTCATTTAATGCCGAGAATGAGAGACACAAAGGAAAAGGGACAAATAACTGAACCTTCTGTCTAATTATTTATGTAATGGCCTCTCGTACGTGTTAACTGACATATTAATCAACTGGATAAAAAGAAAAAGTTCACGAGAATAATTGGAATTTACAAAAGAAGGTCGCATATTATCAGAGTAAATGAAAACTGATCCAGAGGGAAAAATTAAAATAAATATACTGTACCAGAGCTCTGGTGTTGGTGACTATGATATTTTGTTTTTGCTGCCAGAGAAAAACTACAACAGTGTATATACACATAATACTATAACGGTGTCTCGGAAGAGAAACCCGAGATACTTGGGCCGTGAAATGAGGCCAGAAGGAAATAATCTGGCGAAGCCCCTGATGCCGGAAACCATCTACGGGAGGAGGAACCGAGCGTGGCCACAGACGAGATACATCAAAGGAATAGAGAAACTATTTGAGAATAAGCTGGAGGGCCTCACGAACAACTGATTATTATAGAACCTCGTGTAATATGATGGTCCGGAGATTGATTAGAAGACGTTGAAACTCGAGAATATATATATATATATATATATATATATATATATATATATATATATATATATACTGTACAGTGTGTGTGTGTGTGTGTTTCATATACATTTCCATATTTTTGAAGAGCTTTAATTTGGTAGGGAGGTACAAGTAGCCTCGGGGATGGTTGTGCACGAAAGCGTGACGCTCCACTAGGTCGTCCCGATATAGGTTTTAATTATGAGACGTAAATTACAAAATAGTCAGTATCTTGGGGCACGTGATAAAACGACGAATATATTGAAAGTTATCAAGGTGATAGTTATATATATTATCCGCCTGTGTTGGTTATCACTTTCCTAGTTATCATTATGGATATTGCAGAGTGTTTTAGTGTGTTCTCTATGGATAGATATAACTTTATAAATGGAATGCATCCATTATAGTAGCAACCAAACTTCAAAGATCAAAGTAAGAAGTTCAGTGAACGAGTGAACATACAGTATCCCATGTCAGTCAGGTGGTCACAACGTTCTATAATTATTTAAATAGCGAATATGTGTCACTGAATACTTAAAATTTTACCAAAATCAACATATCTGGGTTTTGCGTCATTTTATCTCCTTTTAATCAAAGAAACCCTAATGTGTTGGCCCAGGGTGCATGGCACCATCTGACGCGTCTTATTAGAGAAGACAGATTGGGAGGTAATCCGTATTGACACAGGGAATAAGATTACTCAGCCGCATGTAATTTCTGATACTGAAATTGATGAAATATTCATGCTGAGAACTACACTGTACATCACAGCTAAGAGAAAACACAATACACATGTGTTAGTTGAATAAAGAACACATTGTATATGCTACCATTAATCACGTACTTCTTCGAGATGAAAGCACTTTAGTGTGGCCGCGAGGAACCGTAAACACAACTTAGACTGTATATGAAGATGCGAGTTAATATGCTCTAATTTTATGAAAGACAATTAAAACATATTTACTTACCCTAATAATCATTCTATATTTGGAACAGTTTCAGTGAGAATTTAATTGGTAAACAACTCGGCACGATACTAGAGCGAAGTTGTATATCATCAGATAGTATATACGATAATGAAAAATGAAAGTAGATCCCATAGGCATGACCACCTATGGGACGGTGTGGATACGTCACAGTGCCCTGGGCTCTTTCCTCCAAACGTGTTGCCCGTTTTGCTGACCATTGGTCTGATGGTCCAGCAAGCAGTAAGATTTCTGCTGTTGCGAGAAATGGACAAAGGTTTGGCGGGGATCTTTGCTGGCCAGATTAGTGCTCAAATGAGCTTCGCATAATTTCAAGTAAAAACTGAAATATATCATGAAACAATAATAATTTAATATATAGCACATAAAACGGTGACATATTTTTTATTTACTCATCACTTTAAAACGTCTTTAGTATTATTAAATCATTATTCGGGATCTTCTTTGACCAGTGAGCCGCCGCCACTTTTAAAGAAACTTTATAACACACCCACTGTCTTTTCTTTAACTTTTGCAGACACCTCACTTGCTTCAGCAATTGAGGAACTATACCACAATCCTTCAAGGCCTCAACTGTAGTAACGGGATCCATGGCGGACCTCGTCTGGACGCTTTGTTGTTGTTTTCGTTGCGTTGGGCAGACGCGCCAACAAAACATCCCAGTGTGACGCAATACGTCTCTTTGTTTTGGTGGCTGGACCGTGTTGGCCAAACATGTTTGGAGAAAAGTGCCCAGTGTGCCGCCGCCTGAAGCAAGTAACCATTATGGACGGGACTGCACTCGACCACCTTCATTTCCTCAACTTTGTGGTCATTCACAGCTGGGTGCCCCGTAATCAAACCAGCCACCCTTAAGACAGGAGGCGAGTGTTGTATTCACTCGGCCAAATCATCTGATGAATTGTGGAAACATACATGGGGAGTCAGTCCTTTATACGTTACGCTGACTGATCATTATCACCCCTGGGATAAGAGGTTCATCAAGTAAACTGAGGGTCTCACTATGTACACACAACTATTAAGAAGAAGGGGCAAAGAGCAAGTGCTGTATGTCTGAGTAAGCACGACAAAGTTGATCACTTACATTTTCCATTTATTTGTAAGGGAAATTGTATAGAAGCGTAGCGAAGAGATCAATTCCACACCGCCATAATGCCTCCTAATTAACGGTTCTCCCTCCACAAACTTCACCCCGTGGGACGAACTCTTTGTGAGCTTCAAAAATTACAATTCGAACTTCACACCGCAACCCGTTCAAACTTTTTCATGAAAATAATTTAAAGAATATCTACAAAGAAGATGTTTTAATAAGCAGAAGATAATTAATATATTTTAGAACATAAGAACATAAGAACATAAGAATGGAGAAAACTGCAGTAGGCCTGTTGGCCCATACTGGGCAATCCCGTTAACACCCAACCCCTATCCCTCATATATCCATCCAACCTATATCTAATATACTATAGGACTAGATGTCCGTTTGTCTGTCTGTCTGTCTGTCTGTTCTGGGCAGCCGAAACGGCACAATCGTTTTTCATCAAACTTGGTGGAAAAATCGCAAAAAAATCGTAGAGTGGAACAAACCTGGTCCCATGTCGATGGTTTCTTTGGGAAGGCATTACTTAACGATTTTATTTACGCTGGTAAAAGATGTCGCTGTACGCTGTCTGCCGGCCGGACGGACGATTGCAGTTATCGTACGGCTCCCTACGCCCCCCCCCCCCCCCACTTTTTCTCTTAGCCTACATTTTTTTTTAATGTTGTTTGGATTAGTAAAGGAAGGAAGATGAGTAAATAGAAGAAAAAAGAAGGGGAAACAGAAAATAGTTAGAGATAACAGGTGGGGGGGGGGGGGGAGCTGAGTTTCATCATGCGTCTGGATGCGCAGTTTCAACGTTACCAGAGCATTTCGGACCTTACGAGGCTACAGTGTATACTTATTCCTGTGGCTGAGTGTACATGGAAAAGGAGACGAGATAAAAAGATAATAACAGGAATGCATGGAGAAGATAGAAAGGGAGAAGAGAAGGAGAAGAAACATTATTATCCTTAAGAGGCGAGCAAGGAAAGGAGATGGGAGAGAAGGATAGTGAGAGGTGGAGGTATGAATGGAGGGACGTGTTTTTTAAAGTTCCCAGAATACCATATTAAAATCACCTATTTAATAAGGAAGAAAAAGTGCTAAATATGATGAGTAGTGAACTGGAGAGACATAGAGATATATAAATAATGATAGAAATAGTACGGATAAAAATGGAGAGAGAGAGAGAAGCGGACAAACAAAAGACATAATACAGACAGATTCAAGGACACACAGAAAGACAGACAGATAGACAGACTTATAAAAGACAAATATAGCAGACACATACATACAGACAGACAGACATGACTACACAGGGTGAATATAGACAGTGAAACAGACAGGAGGTTGACAAAAATAGACAGATTCATACATGCACAAATAGACAATATGGCAACTAACATGATAGACAGACATACAGACAGCTGACTGACTGGTTCACATTAGACAAACAGGCAGACACACGCCAACAACGGATAAGACAGACAGATTTGACGACACAAAGAGTACAGACGGGCTCACAGTCAAACACCACGCAGACGAACAGACAGTTGGGATGGCAATAGACAGAACGGATAGACTTGAGACAGATTAGAAGGCATTTATAAAAAAGAATAACACCAAATTGACCATAGCTGCGTCAGTGAGGGTAGCTGGTCTTACATCCACCAGCGTAAATAATAAGACGCAGTTTAAACTAACACCCTCGCGCGGAAAGAACATCTATGGTCGGTCAGTCGTGTGAGATGGGCCTAAAACTGACTAACGTAGATGATGACTATGATGACTTAACACAGGTGATAACTTAAGCAGATGGTGACAAATCTAACCAGAATCAAGGTCAGTTCTCTTCATAATATAATTTATCTCGGAATGATCATCGGTGATTCAAAATAATTTTTTTTTTATGATTTTAACCTCTCCTTATGGCGAATATTTCTTTAACTAATTATTCTAACCTTTATTCTATTCCTTCCTATAGTATATACTAGATACTTACAGTATCCGTAAGACATTAGCTATTGGAAATGTGATAAAATGTTTTGTTATTAATCCAGTGTGAAATATATCGGTATTGGTGGTACAATCCTAATGGCCTCTAATCCTGTTGATTATGTGAGGTTAATCTGGGTTTATTGAGATTAAAGATTAGGTGTGGGGTTTATTCTACCTGTGTTAGTCTCAGGTACGACCCTTATTGTAACAATCACGACCATGATTATTACAACCTGGACCATGATTATAACAACCACGACCATGATTATAACAACCACGACGATGATTATAACATCCACGACCAAGATTATAACAACCACGACTATAATTATATCACCCACTACTATGATTATAACAAACACGACCATAATTATAATAAACACGACCATGATTATAACAACCAGGAACATGATTATAACAACAACAACCATGAATATAACAAGCACGACCATGATTATAACAACCACACTTATGATTATATCACCCAAGACCATGATTATAACAACCACGACTATGATTATAACATCCACGACCATGATTATAACAACCACGACCATGATTAAACAACCACGACCATGATTATAACCTCGACGATGATTATAACAACCACGACCATGATTATAACAACCACGACCATGATTATAACAACCACGACCATGATTATAACAACCACGACCATTATTATAGCAACCACGACCATGATTATAACAACCACGACCAGGATTATAACAACCACGACCAGATTATAACAACCACGACTGTAATGGCGGAAACGATCTTCCTGCTCGTTACCGCTGCTTTCTCGCTCGTTTGCTGGTGCGACCAACACTTGGGGGGTGGGGGGTGGACAGAGGTGAGAACGGCAGAGGCTACCTGCCTCACGGACAGATTCACCCCAGCCGCCATACCGTCACTGTCTACTAGACAGTGACAGTTTGGCAAAAGTTTTCAAAATCTAATTGCTTGGGTTGGATTATTTGTCTATCGGCCACGCTAATTCCGAATATGTTTGAGTTTTTTACGTCATTGCCTTAGAAGGTTTGTGGATACTTTTGGGTTTGGCATGAAAAACGCGAAAAAACTGTAAATAATAAAGGGACTGGCAATGTGGCACAACCTGTTAAAATCAAGTTATTGAATTGGATTATTCGACTACTGTGTACACTTGTTAGATGGCAGAGGCATCCGAACCCCGAACACCTTATCGTTACCCTGGCGCAGCTGAGTGTTGCTAATCTTAGGACGACCCATCTTGGTGGCGGCCCTTTGAACTAACTGGCAAAACAACACAGAAAAAACAACTTTCAGCACTTCAATATCACCACCTATTGAACAATATTTTATTCAAAAGTACGGACTGAGATTTTGTCCTTAACTGTCCAAGTCAAGCTACTTGGGCTGAATTCGTTGATCAGTCCTGGGACGAATATTACCAACGGCGTGAATAGATTCCGTGGAATAAATTCAGGGCATTCCCGTCCAGGGAGCCTCAACAAACTCTGTAAATATTGCCATTGGCCTGCCATTGGCACATATACGGAGTTTGGTAATGTTCCATGAGCGGGAATGTCCTGAATTCATTCCACGGAATCTATCCACGCCGTTGGTAATATTGGGCCCTGGTTTTCGAAATATACGTATGTGGTGACTTGCAGCAAAAATATCGGCATAATTTGTAGCGCATTGAGTTGTAAAACAATAGCATATTATGAACCAGTGTACACAGTAGTCGAATAATCCAATTCAATAACTTGATTTTAACAGGTTGTGCCACATTGCCAGTCCCTTTATTATTTACAGTTTTTTCGCGTTTTTCATGCCAAACCCAAAAGTATCCACAAACCTTCTAAGGCAATGACGTAAAAAACTCAAACATATTCGGAATTAGCGTGGCCGATAGACAAATAATCCAACCCAAGCAATTAGATTTTGAAAACGTTTACCAAACTGTCACTCCCTACTGTCTAGCTACCCTGCTGTTCGTCAAATTCTTGCTGTGATCTTATCATTTTGTCCTGGACTCGTGGGATGTTTTCCCAGACCTTCACCTATCGACTGTCAATTCTCTAGGTATCAACCACTACCGCTGCCGCCACGACCACCAGCTGCTCTCCACCGTCTGTGCCCCGGTGTTTGTTTCTGCTGTATCAAGACATCGGCCGTTGTCGCTGGAGTGTGGAGTTGAATGGACGCTTCCCTACCCTGAGTGTGGATCACCGTGTTCCAGAACCTTACCCCAGGGCCACTGCCGTAGGAAATATCTGTTCATTGTTTGATTCTATCAGTTGTTGACTCCCATTAATTGTTTGATTCTATTAATTGCTGACTCCCATTAATTGTTTGCTCCATTTAATTGTTTGCTTCCATTAATTGTTTGACTCCCGTAATTGTTGTTTGATTTTTGTTGAGTGGTGTCAGAGTTTTGTGTTATATTTCTTATAGTAAAGAGATGTCAATCTCAAACGGTTGTTTGTTATTCCTCAGAAAACCATGGTCCTTGACTTTCTTTTATTAAGAACCTGATTAATCTGGTAAGGGATTTCTATCCCTAAGTCCCAGGCCTTTACAAGTGGCGACCTTGCCAGGATTGTCTCTGACCTTTGGTTTCTGAGGGCTAACATTCGTTCCGGTGTTTGCTGTTAGTCGCCGTGAGCGCTCCGCTTGCTGTCTGTGGCCCATAAGTAAGTGTTGTTCAGTGGTTATCCCTTCCTTCTGTGTGCTAATTTTGTTGCTCTCCCTTGTACTTGGGGAAGTTAATTAGTGTTGGTTGGGGTGCACTGTGGATGCTGTCATAGCATTTTTGTTGTTGTTTCACCTGGTGCGGTTTCTTTACCCTGAGAGTGATTCAGCTGGGCTGGATGCGGAACAAGGTTTCCCTCCAGTCGGATCAAATCATTTATTGGTCTGATTGAGCCACTAGGTGAGTTACCTTTGGCTATTTGCGAGGTAAGTTGTGTATTTTTTCTTTTTGCTCTTGGCCTTTCTGATCATTATGTATAAATTTGAGGAGTTGAAAGGTCAAGCGGTGGCCCTGGGTCTGACAGGTACTGAGGTTGGTCAGTATGTGGTCAACCAACAGAATACCGAGAGAGTGGATCGTCAGAAAGCCAGAGAGGAACTTCAGAAAAAGAGAGAGATGGAGGCACGTCAGAGAGATAGAGAAAGAGAGTCCGAATTAGCTAAGTTGCAGATAAAAAAGGACCTAGAACTAGCTAGGATTAATGCTTCAAGTAGACCAGAATCCTCTGGCCATATACAAGACAATGTGGTAAAACCCAGCTTGCCTGTGTACCGTGAAGGAGAAGACATCGCCTCCTACCTTGTTAGGTTTGAACAGGTAGCCGAGCTGCTTGGTGTAGACCCAGATAGCTATGCTGTAAGGTTGGGTAGCCTACTGAGTGGTAAGCCGGAAGAGATTTACAGGTCCCTGTCTGCCGATATCACCAGAGATTACTTCTTGTTGAAGCAAGCTCTCTTGCCAGGATTTAACAAGACTTCTGACGGTTATTGTGTTGATTTCCGCAGAACGAAGATTAGAGCAGGAGAAACGTTCCAACAGTTTTCGATTCACCTGGGTCGTTTGTTTCAACAATGGCTGGAGACATCAGGGGTTGAAGAAACCTTTGAGTCTCTCTCTAACTTCATGATAATAGATCAGTTTTTGTCTTCTCTACCTTCAGACTTGTGAATTTTTATCAAAGAACACCAGCCAGCGACGCTTGGAGATGCTGTTCGTCTTGCCGACAACTGGACGTCTGCTCGCAACGCCTACCCCAAGTCTTCCTCGCCTGTAGTAAAGATTGCGAAGCCTACGTCCTCCGAGGAACCACTCCCAGGAGTACACAGGAGTAGTTCACCAGCCGTGCAGTGTCACAGCTGCGGAGAAGAAGGGCACATTCGTTCTCGCTGTCCCAGGAATCCCCTCGCCTTCAAGACTGCTGACACTCATCAGCCCAGCAACAAGGTCGGATTCTGTTTGGAAGACAGGAGCTGCCCCCTTTATTGTGTCAGTGGAACAATAAATGGGTTTAGGGCATCTACTTTCATCAGGGACACTGGTTGCTCGTGCATTATTGTCTCTGAGGAAGCCCTGACTGACGCTGTCATCTCCAGCTGCCCGAAGGTTAGTGTCGCCGATAATTATTTAGGTATGTTGACCAGTTCCCTGGTGTTAGGTGCTACCTGCGTTGCCCCTATTTCACTGGTTGGTCTAATGTGGTAAATGCTCCCATTAAATTTGCTAGTGTCCTCATTGGTAATGTGCCCGGTGTTCGTGACCCCTAACGATCCGGAACCGTTAAAACTCTCCTCGCCACCAGCACCAGTCTCCTCGCCACCAGCACCAGTCCCCACGCCACCTGCTGACGACGACGACTCGCCACCTGCCGACGTCGCCTCGCCACCCTCACACGCCGCCACGCCTGCAGCCAAGGTCCAAGCTGTAGAGACACGGACGGCGAAGGTGAAACGACCGCATCCCCTGAGTCTGTCGAATTTGTTGCCACTGACTGTGACGCCCAAGGAGGTCGCCAAGCTTCAAGACTCGTGTGCCACACTGAAGCTGGTAAGGGAGAAGGTGACTTCCGGGGAGGAGGATCAGGTGAGAGATGGGTCGGTTTATAAGTTTGTTTCTATTAATGGGGTGTTACACAGGTCTTGTGTGTCATCGAAGCGAACAGCCAAAGTAGGTCGGTTTTTACTTGTTGTCCCTGCTGTTTGTCGTAGTAGCATTCTCTCTGTAGCTCACAAGAGCCCTCTAGCAAGTCACTGTTCTCGTAGGAAAACTTATAGGAAGGTTGCTGATCAGTTTTACTGGCCAGGTATGGGAGCGGATATTAGAGCTTTTTGTAGGAGGTGTGATCAGTGCCCACGTATGTCCGCCAAGGGTAGAGTCCATCCTGTTCCACTTGAAACCTTACCCGTCTTTGCAGAACCATCTTCTCGGGTAGCCATAGATTTTGTTGGACCGTTCTCACTCCCTTCCTCTAAGAAGCATAAATTACACCAAGCTAATTCGTTAAGGAAATATAATTGCAGAACCCACATTGCACGTGTCCTTGACGACGATTCCAAGCTGGAGTTAGTCGAGGCACTACCCTGCAAAAGTTCCTGTAAAGTTCGGGCGCCAGACTCTGATGATCTCGGTTGCCAGTTGCTGCTAACACCTGACAAGAGGGAAGAATCTTCTATGGCTGGAAATAGGCCCAAACTTAGACCTGGACTGAAGTGGACCCCACGTGCAGTTCCTTGATACGGCCTTACGTTTTGGACATCAAGTTTCCACCTATTCTTTTATGTGACCTTTCTTTATTTTGATATGTGTATTTAAGCATTTGTTGTAAGATGATTTTGCTTTGTGTACTAATCTTAAGTTTTAATCTACCTTACAGTGGATTTTTGTTGGAGGAGCCGTGTAAGGGCGAAAACGATCTTCCTGCTCGTTACCGCTGCTTTCTCGCTCGTTTGCTGGTGCGATCAACACTTGGGGGGGTTGGACAGAGGTGAGAACGGCAGCGGCTACCTGCGTCACGGGCAGATTCACCCCAGCCGCCATACCGTCACTATCTAGCTACCCTGCTGTTCGTCAAATTCTGGCTGTGATCTTATCATAGGTCCTGGACTCGTGGGCTGTTTTCCCAGACCTTCACCTATCGACTGTCAATTCTCTGGATATCAACCACTACCGCTGCCGCCACGACCGCCAGCTGCTCTCCACCGTCTGTGCCCCGGTGTTTGTTTCTGCTGTATCAAGACATCGGCCGCTGAATGTGGAACACCGTGTTCCAGAACCTTCCCCCAGGGCCACTGCCGTAGGAAGTATTTGTTCATTGTTTGATTCTCTCAGTTGTTCACTCCCATTAATTGTTTGATTCTATTAATTGCTGACTCCCATTAATTGTATGCTCCCTTTGTTTGCTGCCATTAATTGTTTGACTCCATTAACTGTATACTGCCTTAATTGTTTGACTCCTGTAATTGTTATTTGATGTTTGTTGAGTGTCAATCTCAAACGGTTGTTTGTTATTCCTCAGAAAACCATGGTCCTTGACTTTCCTTTATTAAGAACCTGATTAGTCTGGTAAGGGATTTCTATCCTTAAGTCCCAGGCCTTTGCAACGACCATGATTATAACAACCACGTCCATGATTATAACAACCACGACCATGATTATATCACCCACGACTATGATTATATCACCCACGACTATGATTATAACAAACACCACCATGATTATAACAACCACGACCATGATTATAACAACCACGACCATGATTATAACAACCACAACCTTGATTATAACAACCACGACCCTGATTATAATTATCACGTCCATGATTATAACAACCGCGACCATGATTATTACAACTACGACCATGATTATAACAACCACAACTATGATCATAACAACCACGACCATGTTTATAACAACCACGACCATGATTATAACAACCAAGACTGATTATAACAACCACGACCATGATTATAAAAACCATGACCATGATTATAACAACCACAACGACGATTATAACAACCACGACCATGATTATAACAACCACGACCATGATTATAACAACCACGACCATGATTATAAAAACCATGACCATGATTATAACAACCACAACGACGATTATAACAACCACGACTATGAATATAACAACCACGACCATGATTATAACAACCACGACCATCTGGAAAACGTTGTCGCTGTCAGCCAGTCAACGGTTGCGCGCTCGCCAAGCACGAGCGTTCGAACTTTCACCTCTCGGTAAACTGTACCACAGGACTCGCCACCAGGCACGAAGGGCCCTCGATCACTTGTTTGAAGCTATCCAGCGCGTACGAGTTAATAATGATGTTTGGTAACTTGTTTCACTCATCCACTACTCTATTTCCGAACCAATGTTTAAAACCATTACTACGAGTTCGCTTCTGGTTGGACAGTTTGAGTGCCTGTGTTATATCACCTTTCTTTTACCCTGACTTCCATTTATACACCTCGATCATATCGCCCCTTACTTTACTGTACGTCTCTCGTGGGAGTGCAAATTAAGATGCTTTAACCTGTCTCTTTACTCAAGGTTCCCAATGCTTGGAAATAGTCTTGTAATTCTCCTCTTAATTCTTTCTTGGGATTCTATATCCATTCTGTAGTCCGGTAATCAGAACTGAACCCCGTAATACAAGTGAGGTCTCACAAGCAAAAGATATAGTTTAAGGATAACTTTGCTCGTCTTGTAACTAACACGCTTTTGTATGAACCCAAGTACTTTGTTAGTCTTGTTTCGAGCAAATACACATTGTTTTCATGGTTTAAGATTCCTAAGTCTTTCTCACAGTCGGTTTTCTCTATAACATCATTGTACATCTGGTATCTAGTATCTGGTTTTTCCGTCTACATCTCCTCCACTAAATACTTTACATTTGTCCTCATTAAATTTCATCTGCCATTTTTCAGACCATGCAAATTTTTTTTTAGATCTTCCTGTAGTCCTCGGCAGACTTAATTACACGCCCTATTGTAGTGTCGTCTACGCCGATATCTATGTCGTTTATGTATATAATAAATAGTAATGGTCCTAGTACTGAGTCTTGGGGTACTCTACAAGTGACATTTCCTGTCTTGTAACGACGCTCTAATCTACTTTAGAATATCTCCTCCAATTCCATGAGCCTCCACTTTTTGTATTAGTCTTTCATGGGGGACTCTGTCGAAGGTTTTACTTAAGTCGAAGTATATCACAGGCTTTTCTTTAGTCGAGATATACCACATCATAATCGTGTCCGTCATCCACTGATTCGAAAACAGTTGGAAAGAATGGTAATAGATTTGTCATACATGAACGCCCACTAGTGAAGCCATGTTGGGATTCATTGATCAACTTGTGCTTCTCCAGGTGATTTCGAATAGAATTTGAAATTATTGCTTCCAACATTTTGCCTATAATTGATGTTAAACCGGTTGGACTGTAGTTAGAGGATAGTGATCTATCTCCTTTCTTGAAAAACGGTATCATATTTGCTATCCTCGGGGATTTTGGTACTACACCAATTTTTAAGGACATGTTAAACAACTTTGCTAAGGGCATACTATAAGCTCTTCCTTATATTCCTTTAATACTCTGGCAAATATCTCATTGGGACCTGGTGACTTGTTAGGCTTTAGTTTGTCTATCTGCTTACCAACATCGTTACTAGTCACTACTATCTCGATTAATTTATTTTCTTCACTATCTCCGTATAGAGTCGGTGCCTCGGGTATCATGGTTAAATTTTCGGTGGTGAAAACTGTTGAAAAATATTTATTCAGATTATTGCTCATTTCTCCGTCGTTATGAGTTAGCTCACCGGTATCTAATTTTTTTTTTTTTATGGGGATTAGCCCACCCAGGCACAGGTCACTGACCTACATCAGGGCCTGGGGGCGAAAATGTAATAATAATAATAATAATTCATATTAAATAAAATTTATAGTAAAAATACAAAATTAAAAATTAAAAATAAAATAATAATAATAATAATAATAATAAAAATAATAATAATAATAATAATGGTAAAGAACAAAAAAGAAATGCAAAAAAGAAAAAATCAGTAGTGAGAAACAATATATGTATGTTGTGTTGTCAAAGTAAGAGAAACAATTGAGACACCTGCAATTGTGTGTAAGTGAGGCAGAAAGTCAGATTAGCAACCTGGAACTTGGTCACAATTTTTGTGATGCCATATAGCAGCAGGGTCTACCATTAGACAACACACTATGCTTCCAATATCTTCCCAGGCAGTAGTACCTCCCTGTTTGGTAGCTGCCTACTACCTACTACTGACTGTATTGGTCCAATCTTTTCTCGTGTTTTAGTTTGATACATTTGATAGAATCCCTTGGGGTTTGACTTCGCCTCCCTTGCTACCTTCAGTTTATTATTCCTCTTTGCTTTTCTTATCTCGGTCTTGACCCTACCGGCCAATACCTTATAATAATCTCGGAGGTAAATTCACCACTAAATATTCCAATAATATTCTTTAAATAATTATTTATCCATTTAGGGTCATTGTTGTTTGATCTGAGTTTTCTGCCTTTGTGCATTAAGTAACTCATTACTTAAATTGTTGTAGAGCTCGTCAACCTCAGATCTCGTGATCAGGTCATCCTCAACCGTCTCTCCAGGTAAGGTGAGGTCGCCTTCTGTGGGTACATTGTGTAAGGTCACCTCGGGTGAGGTCATGTAATTCACCCCCAAGTGTGATACTGCTTCTTCAAACTATTAAGGTTTGCCCTTCTGAAATCTGGGACTTTAGTCAAATTTTCCTTGCGGCTGCCCTGAAATTCTAATCGGAATCTTATTTCTTTGTGATCGCTGTTAGCAAGTTCGTTCCCTACCTCGACATTACTAATGAAGTTTTCTCTGTTTGACAGAAGAAAATCCTGTATATTATTACCCCGGGTGGCTTCGGTTATATGTTGGCTTAGGAAACAGTCCTAGATTGTTTCAAGAAAATCCTCTGATTCTGAGTTACACGTAAGGTCAATCCAATCTATTTGACTAAAGATAAAGTCGCCTACTATATAGACTTTACTATGTCTGGATGCCCTGCACATTTCATCCCAAATAAGTTGCTCATTAACTCTATCGAGATTAGGAGGTTTATATATTACGCCTACGATTAATTTTTCCCTACCATCGGTTAACTCTATCCAAATTGTTTCTGTATTCAGTTTAGTTTTTATTTCCTTATTGATTTCACACTTCAGATTATCCCTGACATTGATTGCTACATCGCCTCCTTTCCTAATGTGCCTATCGGTATGGAAAAATTTGTAACCTGCAATTTGATATTCGACTGGTAACTCACGTGAGTCTAGGTTTATCCATGTTTCGGTGAATGTTATTATATCGATTTTTTCTGTACATACCAACGCCCTGATTTCTTCCATTTTGTTTCTCACACTTCTACTGTTTGCATAGTAGAAATTTAAGTTAGTCGTGTTCTGAGTCCTCTCTTTGTCGCGTTTAGGTTTTAACTCCCTGTCTAATTTAGTTTTGTCATCATTCCTAGCACTATTTCCATGTAACCTTTCACTTTGTTTACTCGCTCCCACTGCAGTCTCCTCCACCCCCGTGCTCATATGTTCTCCTAGCAGTTAAGAGACTTCGACATCTTTTGAACTGCCCTTTCGAGAGAGCCAGCCAGGGTTGCCACCCCATCCCTAGACAGATGTACCCCATCCCCAACATAAAGGTCCCTTCTGCCGTAAAAGTTGTCCCAGTTGTCAATGAATGGTACTGATATTGACTTGCAATATCTGTCAAGATGGCCGTTGACACCAACTGCCCTTGACAATCATTCATTGCCAATTCTTCTTCTAGGCAGGACTCCACCTATGATAGGGATCCCTTCCTTCGACCTAATACGTTCTTTAGCTACCTTGAACTTATCGAGGAGCTCCTCACTTTTACAGCGGCCAATATCATTGCCTCCTACACTGAGGCACATAATGGGCTTGTTCCCATTACCAGACAAGATATTGTCCATCCTGTCAACTATATCCCCCACCCCAGCTCCTCATCTTATTTCTATTTTTGACACAAAAAGCTTTATCCAGGTTCCGTACTTGGGAACTAGCAACACTTAAGGTTTTCGTACCTTCCTTGTCAGCCCTGTCCTTGACTAAGTTCCTGTCCAATTCGTCTACCAGTGAACAAAAAAAGTTAGAACTCTTAGCTGTACTCGTTTCCTTGTCTTTCTTCACCACCAGTTTGGTCGTTCATCTCCTCACAGCCTTCCATCGGCCTGTGTTTTCGTCAGACTCTCCATGTCTCGTGTCTTCCTCCTTCATCCTCGCAATCACTTTCTTTAATTTCAAGTTTTCGTCCTTGACCTTCACTAACTTTGCCCTCATAAGGGCACAGAGCTGTTCACAACTAACACTAGCTATTTTACTGACAGTTTATCCCCAGGAGCTAAAACAGCCGTGGCCTTTCCTCTAACGAGGGTGGCTTATGGAATTAATTTCCTAAAGACGATAGGGTAATGATATCGTGGAAAAGCATCTGAGGCAAAACACAATAACAACACAAGAATTATGGAGAAATTGAATTCGCTCATAAAGCAGGTGTTTATCATTTGTACGGTGGAAGAAACGCCGCGCCAGTAGTGAAGTAATTGACACAGACTGTTCTGCCTCTCAGAATTTTTTAATTTTGATTTACTCGTGTAATTACTAACCTTGTTACGCCCAAGATCTTACCTGTTGACGTGCAGTAATAGCATTATCAAGTTACAAGAGAAAAGAAGTAATTATATAACCTAACAAAGATTATTCGATTAGCTTTAATGCCTTGGTGTTTTCCGATGCTCTAGAACTTACTATGAACACGAGAGGTACGAGAGCAGTAGTAATTGGTGAAGGCGAGAACAGAGTCCTTACGTTATAATTGTTTTTCATTAACTTACAGTCAAGGTAAGAGCTGCCGAAAAAAACACATTCTGAATCATGTGCAGTACAGTAGTACATAAACTGTTTCATAATTTGGAGTGTTAACTGTTGAGGCGGAGCAGCAGATATTTCTATCATCACCACCACCACCTCCCTCATCACCACCACTACCCTTATCATTACCACCACCTCCCACAACACCACTACCCTCAATACCACCACCACAACCCCCACCACCACCACCACCACCTCTCTCATCATCACCCCACCCTCATCACCACCTTCCTCACCACCACCGCCCACATCATCATCACCACCACTCTCACCATCACCACCACTCTCACCACCTCCACCAAACTCAACACTACCACCCTCACCACAATCACACTCACCACCACCACACCCAACACCACCACACTCAACACTATCATCTTCACCACCCTCACCAACCACATCCCTCACCACCACCACCCACATCACCACCTTACTCATCACCACCACTCTCATGGCCACCTCCCACACCCACACTACCGTCATCACCACCACCTCCACCACCACCAACACCCTCATGACCACCTCACTCATCACCACCCTCATGACCACCTCCCACACCACCACTACCCTCATCACCACCACCTCCCACACCACCAGTACCCTCATCACCACCACCTCCACCACCACCTCACTCATCATCACCACCACCCTCATCACAACCACCTCACTCACCACCACCCTCATCACCACCACGCGGAACTACTATGTTTGGATTTAATCAGGGGACATTATGTGTGTTGCCTTATTAGTTTTGAAGTTATCCTCCCCACAGTGTTTTGGCCGTCACATAACTCTCATTAGCTATATTGTTTGTATGTGTTAGGTGTTTTGTGGGTGTAGAAGACATAACGGCGAGTTTCATATACAGGAGTACTTCTAATATATAAAAATTCGAATTGATTTGTAAATGGGAATAATTATGTAGATATATAATAAAAACTATAAGTGAATGTCATAATGTACAACCTAACCCAACCTAAATTAACCTAACCTAAATTAACCTTACCACCTTACCAAAACTAGCATAAATTAATATGACCTTATCTAACCTAACCTAACTTATCTTAAGTTAATTAAACTAACCTAAACTAACCAAATCTAAACTAACCTAAATTAACCTAAGCTATATTAACCTTACCACCTTACCAAAACTAGCATAAATTAATATGACCTTTCCTAACCTAACCTATATTAAGTTAATTAAACTAACCTAAACTAACCAAACCTAAACTAACCTAAATTAACCTAACTTAAGCAAACTTAACCTAAACTAAGGTAACGCAACCTAACCTAAATAAACCTAACCTAAACTAAGCTAACCTAACCTAAACTAAGCTAACCTAACCTACCCTATCCTAACTTAACCTACCTCAAATTATCGTAAACTAACCTAGAGTATGCTAAATTAACTTAACCTAACTGAACCTAATTTATTTAAAGTTTGGTTAAGGTAAGATAAAGAAGAACGCCTTCATATTATACAGTACTTCGGTCTTGCAATACCAACACTACTTCCCATGGAGTTAAAAAGGCAGTGAGTTATCCGCTATGCTCCCAGGTTTAATCAGAGGATAATCCCTAAGTTACGTGCATACCCTAAACTCCATTCATACCTTAAACTGCAGGCATATTCATAGGAGTGTCGGTATAAATTAGTATAACGTAGTATATTTATGTGTCTATTAATACCAATAAATGAATATAACAACTGATATTAATTTCATGGTCTGTTAAAATGAGAACACAGCACACTTTTGTCTTAACGCTTCATACTCCAAACTGTACACATAGGTGGACTGAAGAGTGTCGTGGGATCGATCCATTCACCCTTAGGATGGGAGGCGAGCGCTGTAACCACCCGGCTACTGCATCCCATATTTTCATAATGCAGTCTAAAATTATTTCTCTCGACGCACTCTTGTATATACTTGGAATTCAGCATTAGGGAAATCTACGTTAAGTATTACATATTAGGGTGTGTCAATTTAGGGGGTGAACTGGCTAAATTGAAAATCGAGTAATTTGGTAGCAATTTATTGTAGTCTTTAAGCATGCAAAACAATATTCTGGCATAAATTTTTTTTTATAATAAGTCCTACCTACATCAAATGGATTTTTAAATGTACATATTTGTGAATTTATAACATAACCAGCGTTTGCACACATGTTACTGTTTCAAGTTTCAAATTATTATATTTTATTATCCGTGGTCTATTTGAAAGTAACCAATGCCTTCATACTCTCTTTGCTTTGGTTTCTTGTCATCAGTAGTCTGCTTGCTATTTGTGCTTTGATGTAACCTTCTCGCCTCTCGTGGCTGTAAACATGGCCCGCTGCTTCTGTGACCATTTTCACACATCTCTCCACACTTTGAGTGTGGGAAGGCCACTTCGGCACCTGCATTGGAGTCTCTTTAAGGTTTCTCAATTCTTGGCTAGTTAGACTTGTTGTCAATGGTGGCTCTAAGACTTCCAAACTCAAGTCAACCAATTCTGACAATTTGGTGGCATTGACGTTTATTGGGGGAACTTTTCTTGAATGAAACGAACAGTCTCCCAACTGGTCGTCATCTATTAGCGTTCCTCTAATCTTTAGAATGACTTCTACATACAGCCTCGGTTCGGAGATTGGTACATTGACTGCAAAGCATTGCTTGCAAAACTGCTTCTGATCGAGCATACCAAGCGGACCTTCTTGCCACAGGTAACACGATGTCCCTCACTACCTTCCTCTGTGTTCTTACTAGCTGCAATTGAAACAAAAGGTGATTGGGCCCATCCACCCACATAGGATTAAGTTTCACACTAAACCACTGGGGAAGATAAACTCCAATAATAAATTCAACAATTAACCTCAAATTCTTCAGCACTTTGCCCTTCAATTCGTGTTTGGAAATCCAAATCCTGCAGAAACGAAGAGCTGTAGTTAACCAACGGCTGTGACTGACAGGTCCAATCTCCAAGAGAGCCAATGACTGAGGCACTTCTCCTGATCTTATTGCTTGGGCAATACGATAAGCATAGGATTGATCTGTGCTGAGATCTTTGATGACTCCTTCAGACAACGCCGGAAGGGGAGGGCCAACTTCGACCTTTGGAAAGGTTGTATTTATTTCTAGTTGTGTTGCTTCATCCAGCATGATGCCAAGGGGACCTGACCACTTGTTGTTGCTCTTTGTAGGACCATCAAGTTCCTGGATGAGATGACGAAGAGGTAGCTCGCCTGTATGTAAATCACATACAATCCAAACAAGTCTTCTTCCTAGTTTTTTCTCTAAATGCGTCATTACACCCCCCTGCCATCCGGTGTTCACTGCAGTTGAATCTCCACCAACAGCCTGCAGTGAACTGCCAAGTCCTCTCTCCTGAACCCAACATAAAATATGATCAGCAATGACCTCTGCATGTTTCTTCCCTTCTACTTCAGTTTCGGGAGCAAAGTGAAACAAAAACCGACCACCAGGCTCAGAACAGACAGAGTAGTGTTCTTCTTTGATGAGACCTGGAAACTTTCTGTTCACTCCCTCTACTTCTAGCAAAACTTTTGTGTCATCTATTCTTCCATCAAACAAAAGACAGGAGAGCCCTCCCTCGCTTAAATCTTTTCATGCGATCAGATATTTCCTTCATTATTTTTTCTTGTGCTCTTCTAATTTTATTATGATCTATCACCAAAGATACATCCTATCGGCTGATGAGGCCTGCATCTATCCAAGCGGCAGTTGCAATTTCTGCAGCCTCACGAAGTCCAGCATGGTGGCGAATACTAGCTAAAGCAATGTTTGAAATATTTCTTGTGTTGTATTTCATTTTCTTTGGTAAAGGTTCAGATGGCTCTTTGGAACTATCATCTGATGTTGCTTCCTGTTCATCAGAAGAACTATCAAAGAAGTGATAAACATCTTGACACAGCTCTTCCTCTTTGGATGGCTTCTTCACTCTTCATTTTCTTCTTTTGTTCCCTCTCTCGGATTTGTTCTCTCTTCTTGGCATTAGCAATCTGCTTCTTTGTTTCTGAATAATCTATTGAACCCATTTGCATACTTCCTTGGCCTTCTGCCTTTGTCCTCTGTGCCTTTATAAATTCAAGCTCTAAAACAGGGATCTTCTTTTCACGAGGACAACCACAATCAATGTGGGAATTATTTTCTCTCTTACCTGAGTGAGAACAGTTGGATTCAGAACATAATTGTATGGAGCACTTGCAGGTCAAAATGTCAAACAGAGTATCAAGTGTGTGTGCAGAAATTCATTTTTCCTGGCCAAGTTTCCTTTACCAAGTGATGTTTCAACTGCTTTGTGCCATAATTTCATTAGTTTTAGCTCAATAGTTCGACACTGATTAATCACAGGTGGTTTGAATAGTGCATTAGCTTTTGTCCATTGATGCAGAAGAGGGACTATCATGTCATTTATGAGTTCTTTATCTGTATAGTTCCTTCTGTCCTCTGCATTTTTTTCTCGAAGGAGTAACCCTAATCTTAGCAGGTCTCTCACTGTTGGAAGTTCTGATACAGGAAGCTCCTTCCCTTTACCAACTAGCAGGCTCAAGTGGGTTGACAACTGACTTCTTGTCTTCAATTTTGACATCTTCACACTATCTGACAAATAGAAAAATATTTCAATGTTTCATAATTCAATTGTTGTTTCAAAAAATATCAATTTGTTTATCAAAAATGCTGTAACAGAAATAACATAACAATTTCTTAGAACATAATGTTTTATACAATGATATAAGTAACTGTGACAATCAATATGCCCTACTTACAATAATTAAAATGTAGAATTCGTCTGGTAGAGTAGGTGCAAGTGCAATGAGAGCAAACCACCGTCTATGATATCTAGAAGGAGAGTGAGCCGGGCGCCTTATCCTCACGCTTGGTACAAGTCAAAACAAGAATTAATCTGTCCCACACGGAGAGCCTGTTCATGTTCATGTTCTGACATGCATATTGTACACAAGCTATAGAACCATAAAATACTCCATAATCCATATGCTTACATGAGATTAGTTAATATCAAGTGAATAATTCTAATCAAGTCTCATTAATTTGTTGAAATACTGATATTTGAAACTTTAAGGTATAATTGATGTAGGTGAGGGTTATTTCAATTCATTTTTGTTTGCTAATCTCAAGTTTAGACATAAAGAGGCACAATATTTTGACTACCAAATTTGATTTTTAACATGTTGACAAAATTGACGCACCCTATTACATATCCTTTCCTAAAAATTGTATTAGTTCATTACAGGAAGTTATTGTGAGCCAGAGGGCATTGTATTGGTAATTATAATACTTTGGTCGATAAATCTGATCCTCATTTTCTTTTTACAGGGAACACTTTTTTTGAACATCAAGGAGGAAAATCCCGTTTCTGCATTTTTACGCACATAAACTTGGTTCTGTCATACACTGGTATAAACGTTATTGCAGCAACTGTTTATGGTTATTACCCAGCGTGTTACAGGTTAAATTTACAAGTTTTACGTTAAATGTGTTGCCTGAAGGTCGTGTCTGTCGCAGGGGGTTTTATCCCGCTGAAATTTATCTCACGCTTTTTCATGAATACGATATTGCCGGGAGTCGACTAAACTGTATTTATTCGAAGGAAAAACTAGCACAGCGACAGAAAAAATAAATGATATTTGTTACAGGCAGGAATCCAACTGCAAATTAACAAATAAAGTCGATTTGATATAATTATGATAAAGACTAAGGAAAAATTAACCGTCTATAACCTAGGTTGTCTTGTAGGGGCAACAAATATTCTCCATTATATTGGCGCACCATAGCCAGACAAACACTGGCTATCGCTGGAATGTGTGTATAAAAGACCTTGTTTGTCCAAAGTTTACATGTGGCTACCTGGATTGTCCTGAACTGTCTATTTGATAATGTCAGACACACTGGACGAGATTTTTGGTCAATTTTAGTAAGAATCATGAATTACGTTGCAGATCACTGACCAAAGAAATGTCCCATCAAACTATACCACATAATATATACGTATAAATTTCATCTCAACTTAGTTTACTTATCAGTGGCTTTTTACATCACATGGACGTTATATGAGAGGAAGTCTCAAGAGAGAATCATGAGCAAGCTGGACGACTTCAGGAAGGATCTCGTGAAACAGTGGTAAGTTCTGAAGCACAACTTACTCCTGTGGGAGGAGTATGAAGACATGCCCTGTACAAGTTCAGTGTACACGAAACATCGATCTGTCTGTGTCGTGGCCTGTGAAGTGCGTGCCAGACAACAATGGATGAAAAGGTTTTACAAAGGTGGAATTTGGCCAACAATTTGATTTCATGAACAGCTTGAAGTCATTATTGTTCAACCTAAAATCCACGACTGTCAAACTAACCTTCTCTTTTATTAACTAATTTATGACGTCACGGCATCATAAAATTATTTCAGTATTTCAGATAAATCACATCACGTTAGTCTGGAGTAACAATCATGAACTCTGTATTACCAGACATATATACTGTATATAGACGGTATAGTAAACTTAGGGTTTTTCCAGATAATTAAATATTTCACTGTGCAAAATAAAATAGCCACAATATCACAACTTGAATTTCCTTTGGACATTAAAACAACATGCAAGAAGTGTGACCCTGGTAAAAAAAACTCCCTTAGAAGACAGACACAAATTTTAAACATTCAGTTCAGGTACATTAGTTCAAGGACGTTAAAACTTACTCTAATTCATTTAAGGTGTCCTCTCTCTTCATATAACCAATTTTTACCTCGGTTGATTAGCTAAGTTAAGTTAGGTTAGGTTAGGTTAGGTTAGGTTAATTTCAGCTATGGGCATGTTGCACTTGTCCTAAAGAGCCATTTCCCTTGTCCACATTAATACAGCACGTAACATAATCTGTCCACTGTACACCAAACCCGTTCATGAATAATCTAACCAGGCAACACTGTGCTCTCAGTATCACATCATTAACAGACACAGAAGCAGTTAAGGCCACAACAGTTCACCTTCAACACCAGAGAGAGCAATCTATTGTTAGCAGCGGCTTTCACGACCCACAGATTCAACACAGCCCGAAGCGTCACCTGAATATCTAGTGCACCATATTACCCACCACTAGAGGGCGCTTCTGAAGGCCCTTCGTTATCCCCGGCTCAATACACATATGATAAATAGGGAACTGGTGATTTATTTGATATCTACAACTGATATGTGTGTGTGTGTGTGTGTGTGTGTGTGTGAGAGAGAGAGAGAGAGAGAGAGAGAGAGAGAGAGAGAGAAATATTAAAGGTTACTGTTTATGTTAGTATTATTTTCTTTGCTGTTAACTTTACTATATTGTACACGTTGGGTATCACTTACATGGGGTACACGTATATTTTCTCAGTCTACCTACTGTAACAGTCATTATTTGCAGAATAAGGCCTCTAATATTGCTGGGTAAGGTAAACAAAATACTATGTACTGTATTGGTTCCGGTATGAGAAATATACGATTACTTCATCTGAATTTACAAAAAAAAAAAAATTTGCTGAGTTTCCATTGTTGGGCATTGAATGTTGGGATAGCTAGGGGAAGGGGGGGGGGGTGGTCGATGGAGCGAGTGGTACGTGGGTGTTATATTTGTCTGGCAACATTTCGATAACCAAAAAAACAAAAACCGTTTATTAAGAGCGTGAACGAGGTGAGAGGACACGACTAGGTCTGGGGTGTGTTGTGTTTAGTAACATGGTGAATGATTTGGTGAGCCATGCTGGGAAGTGGAGAAGGTAAACAGGGAGAACAAAGAGGTTATGGGACACAACGAGGATAGACTTTATTCAAGTAGACCAGCTGGAGAGTCTAAATTGATGCGTTTACAGTGAAAAGTAAAATTCAGATTATGGCTAACAGTAAGGTGTGGGAAGTGAGGCTAACTACAAACCTTGGGGATATGCTGGTGGATGTGACCTGCAATGGTTGAGACAGGTAAGTTAGACAGTGATGACGGCAGTTGAGGTGGAGGCAAGGGGGGGGGGTCAATAAAGGACACCTGTATATCATGTGAGTAAGAATGTCCTTTGTGTATTATCATGAACCTTTCTCAGGCGTCGATTGGGTATAAAACACTAGCTCCCTCCCTTTAGCCAAACAATAAACAAATGATGAAGGTGAAATACAAAGAGAATGAATCTGTAACGAAAGGAATGAAGAAAAAAAACCTGCTGCGAGGAAGAGTTTAAAGACCTAAATGAAGAGGAAGTAAACAGATGACTACTGAGCATCATAATATATATATATATATATATATATACAATCAACACCTCAACCCGCCAGGATTCGAACCCACGGCCCACGAGCCCATGATTGTGACCGGGGAACGCTACCTACTGGACCACCAGGATACTAAAAGCAGTCCTAGACTCTGTTATATTTCACACAAAGCCTGTTCAACGAGCTTATGGCGCCGTGAACCTCTAATGGGGACCACCCGTATCACGTAGGTGGTCAGAGTAACGTTTTACCAAATCCGGCTTCGAAACACGAGGATCCATATATATTTCGATGCCGGATTTGGTAAAACGTTTCTCTGACCACCTACGTGATACGGGTAGTCCCCATCAGTCCCCCTCACTATGTGCGGGGAGCGCTCTCTTCCCTCAGACGACCTTGAAAGCTCAATATCGCCAATGGTGCGGCGTTTGAAATTACACTGAAATTTCTGAATATTACAATCGACCCCCCTAAAAAAAGACAGCACTGTCCTCATGTGCTGAGAAAAACATGCATACAACCCCCCTAAAAAAATTGTTCCAAGAAACGGCATCTCACCCCTTTAACGTGCTAAACGCAGCATTCCCGTTTTCTCTTCTCCCCTTCTCTCTCCCGCTAACACTCGACCCCCCTAAAAAAAAAAACAGCACTGCCCTCATGTGCTGAGAGAAAAACTTAGAACCCACCTTCAACTCTGTACTATTCCACTCGCAACCAGCAACTCCATTTCTTGCCTAACCTAATTCAAAACCAGACCAGAACATACAAGCTCCCCTTTTGCCTGGCCCTTAAGCTAGAGAACCAATGTCAAATATAATACCAAATCCACATCCTGCATACTCTCCTTTGGCCTGGCCCTTGAACTAAGAGAACCAGTGTCAAAACAATACACAGTCCAAAACAAACATGCTCTCCTTTGCCTGGCCCTTGAACTAAGAGAACCAATATCAAAACAATACTCAGTCCAACTCAAACATGCTCTCCTTTGGCCTGGCCCTTGAACTAAGAGGAACCAGTGTCAAAACAATACTCAATCCACGTCTCCGAACCTCATGCCGGCAGACCAACCCTCTGACAATGTACCAGTCCATATTAGTGAGGCCCTGGACATTACAACCGTACTCTCAATCCCGCTCATGACAGCAACCACTACTCAACGCACATCTCTGATCTATCCATTTCTCCAATCCCCTCTGCCCTACTCACGACTCCTCCAACTCACCCTCGACAACCTGCCTTTTCTCATTACCATGCACACCTAAACTGTAATTTGTCGGCTTCGTCTTGTCTCTCAGCTGGAGGGCTCGATCAACCTCTCTGAACTATTTACGTACCCCTGTATTTTCCCACTTGGACCTGACACTTCCTTGACTGCTGGACGTGTGCCTGACATTCACCCCTTGTTTCCTCCCTGAACCGTTGAATGTGTGCCTGACACTCCCACTTGAACCTGTTTACCCGTGCTTGATAATCCCTCTTTACGTCTCCGAACTCCTCTCTCAACTGTACCAAAGTCCCGTGGCCGTCTCTCTTCCTCCTCATACACATCTCTACTGTCAAGCCTAACCAACTCACTCCGGGCACAAGGATGAGCATCAGTGCGAGTTCAATCCCTACCATTACTAACCAACACATGATGGCGTTCATTATCCCAACCACAGAACTATCAGTCACGACATTAAAAATTACTCTCTGCTACCATTTGTAACCGGTCGGAATTTACTGCACTTTAATTTCTCACTAGACTTGGGGTTTATTAAAGATTATTACATGGTAATTGCAGCGGAAGCGCCCCTTTGAGAGAAATCCCGAACCAGCACAAGAACACTTAAATTTACTGAACAAAATGAATTGTCCGTGACCCGTGGAAGGATAGCGTCTGTGACTGGGATGAATGAGACACACTGTAAAATTTACACTTATATTCCCTCCAACACTACAAACACAATCAAATAATGGTGCACCAATATGCCCACTTCTTAACCAGAACTTAAAATACTACTCTGGGGAATAAAAGTTATACATGATATTGAAATTATAAAGAAAAATTAAATGCATTAAAAGAATTAAATCACAGTATCACTCTGGTTCCACTTAGTGACACAAACATTCAAAAAACAATACTATCAAAATTATTTAAGAAACATTAAACCACACACGTCAGGATAACATCAGTAACTGAGAAATTAACTACACACAAATATAGTCACTATTATTGATATGTTAATGGGTCCACCAATACTCGTGAACCATGCTCCACCCTACTCAACATACACCCGTAATAAGGGAGATAAAATGTTCCTCTAGGTATCCCCTAGACTCATGGTCTCAGTGTGTGACCATTAATTTACTCAGATAGCCTCAGTGTACTCCCAGTGCGTCCATGGGCAGGAAGAGAGAACGCCAGCAGGTGTCTGTGACCAGTAGGTTACACTTCTAGCTGACCGAGGACACGTGGTGTTGTGCACCCACATGGTAAGAACTGATCACCCACTGCTGATGCTGGTCCCGTGTCGTTTTAGTTGTCGGGAGCACTCGTTCACTCAAGAGATCCTTTGCTACCCTGCTAACCAGTGACAAGGATACACTGATCGTTCCGAAGGCGACAATCGCCAAGCCTCAATCATCAACGGCAGTCTCAAACGGCAGTCAGTCTCTCGCAGCCAAACTTGCGGTCAAGTGGGTTCTGACGGAAACCCTGAAATAAACTCACTGTTAGCTCTTGTTAACTTTATCACTGCCCTATCTAAACCCTGTCTGAGATTGAATGAGACTTACTTGTTATACTGCAATAGTGCAACACAGGTGACTAGGCCACGTGACTATTTCTGTGACGGACGCGCAGGGACGTCTTGCTGGACCGAATGCCTCCACGTGACTGACCTAGCCAGCGTCGCGTCTCTCCAAGGTGCTAGCTTAGGCCTACGTGACATATTTTCCGCCTAACTAATAACTCCTTGGGACAACCTTAACATTATTCAGACTGATAAACGATCTATAATAATTCCAAATTCAATAACAGTCCCTTAACTTCATGAATCACATCATTATTAATTCGGCAAATTATATTTAATATCATATAGGCCTAGTTCCACAACCTCTCACTATGTGCCGGGAGCGCTCTCTTCCCTCAGACGACCTTGAAAGCTCAGTATCGCCAATAGCGCGGCGTTTGAAATTACACTGAAATTTCTGAATATTACATATATATATATATATATATATATATATATATATATATATATATAGAGAGAGAGAGAGAGAGAGAGAGAGAGAGAGAGAGATCATGTAGATCCACAATGGAAACGTGGATAAGATAAATCTTGATAAAATCACACAGGAAAAAGGGAAACAATGGAGTACCTTTGCTTTCGTCTTTACTCAAGACGGTGGTGTTGGTGTGTGGATTAGTGGATGTCATGCTTTTGACCTGACCTCATGTTTTGTAAGGTCACCCTGTGTACACAAGGCTCTCTCATTTCTTGTAATTCAGTTGCCTCTAAAGATGTCTTGAACTAAGACGAAAGCTAAGGTACTCCATTGTTTCCCTTTTTCCTGTGTGATTTTATCAAGATTTATCTTATCCACGTTTCCATTGTGGATCTACATGATATATATATATATATATATATATATATATATATATATATATATATATATATATATATATATATATATATATATATATATATATATATGGCGAGGGAAGGAGTGGCAGGTCGAGACGGTAGATAGTGGGTGTCTCATCCTTGATGTACAAACGATGCAATTGGAATATGAATATTTAATTAAATATCAACAGTGAGTCTCCAGTGAGGCAAAATAGAGACTGGAATGAATATTGGAGGGAAGGTGAGAACAGTGACTCAGTGAGGCAGTGGAAGTGATAGAATCTGTGAGTTATGGCTACGATCTCTTGAGGGGGAAGGGGGGGTGGTAAAGTGAGGAGATGAAGGGAAGGCATGGCTACTGGTTCGGGGCTCATGAGGAGTGAGAGGGCAGGTAAAGTGGGTTGAGGTGATGAAGGGAAGGCTCTTGAGGGGGAATAAGAGAGGTGAGTTGATAAATAAATATAAAGTACTGAGAATGACAACAAGAAGAAGAGATATAATGTTTTGATTGAGGAAAATCTGATATGTGGTCACGCAGTTACTGTGAGGGTGAGTGATGAATATCTTAAGCAGAGAAATTAAACATAAACAAGGGGATATGGAACAAGAAACGTGGTAAAGTTGTGTGATGACGCGAGTAATGGATCCACAAGCACTGGGATCGTAAGGTCATGATGGCATTTTAAACTCTGTATGGATGGGGGTGAGTAGTGGAGTAAGGTTCCAAATGGAAGAAAATTAATGAGATAAATAAAACTGTTATTGTATGCCATGTATGGGAATGATACAATGGTACTGAATTAAAATAAAGGCGTCAGCTGGTACTGATATGTAATGCGTCACGTTTCAACTACGGAAATAGAAAACTCAGTTTGTGAAAAAGATCTAGGTGTATTTGTTAGCAACGACTTGAAACCTAGAAAACAATGTATTAGCGTTCGCAACAAGGCAAACAGGATTCTTGGGTTCATATCTAGGTCTGTGAGTAACAGAACTGCTGACGTTATCTTGAAACTTTACCTAGCATTAGTGAGGCCACACATGGATTATGCGGCTCAGTTCTGGTGTCCTTATTATAGAATGGACATAGATTCTTTGGAGAGAGTACAAAGAAGAATGACAAAAATGATCCATAATATTAGAAACCTTCCATATGAAGAAAGACTGAAAAGCTTAGGCTTACATTCATTAGAGAGGCGTAGAGTTAGGGGAGATATGATAGAGGTGTACAAGTGGGTAAGTGGGATTAACAAGGGTAAAATGGAAGATGTTCTGAAGCTCAGTAATAACGAAATAACTAGAACAAATGGCTTTAAATTAGATAAATTCCGATTCAGAAAGGATATAGGCAAGCACTGGTTTGGTAATAGAGTTGTGGATATGTGGAATAGGCTACCGAGTGCTATAGTAGGATCGGGGACGCTAGGGAGCTTCAAGACGAAGTTGGATAGGCACATGGAAGTGCTGGGATGGGTGTGAAAGGGATCTGCCCTGTATGGGCCAGTCGGCCTCCTGCAGTATCCCACTTTCTTATGTTCTTATGTTATGTTCTTATGAATTTAAGCCCTTCCTCACAGATTCAATTCTACAATAGACATCAATAGACAATAAAATAAGATACATATTATTTCCGTTTGAGTTCTCAGTATCAGATATGGCCAGAGCAAGGTGCGGTCTTGGGTATGAGAGTTTGTTGACCAAACTGGAGTGGTCCACTGAAGAATTGGCGAAGGCCAAGTTAGAAATTGAGAGGGCCACGTTGGAGAACTTGAAATTAAGGGAAGAGATGGCGATGTTAAAAGGAGAGGCTGGACGAGTAAAGCCAGTGGCTGACGAAAAATCAAGCGAGTGGAAAATTGTGAGTAGTGGGAAGACAAAGCTTTTGGTGAAGAAGCACACCAAGGATACGACAACAACGACAACAACAGCTAAGTGTACCAACCCGTTCAGTCCCTTGATAGACGAATTGGACGTTAGTACAGTCAGGGAAAGGGATGACAAGGAAGGTATAAAAACTTTAATTGTTGGTGACTCACAGGTAAGGAACATGGACAGGGCCTTTTGTGGTAAAAACAAAAATAGGATGAGGGTGTGTTTGCCAGGAGCTGGGGTGGGGGATATAATTGACAGGATGGACAATATCTTGTCTGGTAAAGGGAACAAACCCATTATCTGCCTCAGTGCAGGAGGCAATGATATTGGCCGGTGTAGGAGCGAGGAGCTTCTTGATAAGTTCAAGGCAGCCATAGATCGTATTAGGACTAAGGGAGGGATCCCTATCATATGCGGTGTCCTGCCTAGAAGGAGAGTTGGCAGTGAATGGTTGTCAAGGGCAGTTGGTGTTAACGACCGTCTTGACAGATATTGCAAGTCAATATCAGTCCCATTCATTGACAACTGGGACAACTTCTATGGCAGAAGGGACCTTTATGCTAGGGATGGGGTGCACCTGTCTAGGGATGGAGTAGCAACCCTGGCTGGGGCTCTAGAGGGGGCAGTTCAAAAGATATCGAAGTCTTTAAACTGCTAAGAGAACATAGGGGCACGGGGGTGGAGGAGACTGCAGTGGGAGCGGGTAAACAAGGCGAAAGATTACAGGGAAATAGTGTTAGGAATGATGACATAACTAAATTAGACAGGGAGTTTAAAACTAAACGCGGTAAGGGAAGGACTCAGAACACGACTAACTTAAATGTATATTACGCGAACAGTAGAAGTATGAGAAACAAAATGGATGATATTAGGGCCTTGGTATGTACCGAAGAAATCGATATAATTGCATTCACTGAAACATGGATCAACCTAGACACACGTGAATTACCAGTCGAATACCAAATTGCGGGTTACAAACTGTTCCATACCGATACGCAGACCAGGAAAGGAGGCGGAGTAGCAATCTATGTTAGGGATAACCTGAAGTGTGAAATAAATAAGGAAATAAAAACTGAGAGGAATACAGAAACAATTTGGATAGAATTAAGCGACGGTCGGGAAAAATTAATCACAGGAGTAATATATAGACCCCCCAATCTTGACAGAGTCAATGAGCGACTTATCTGGGATGAAATGCGCAGGGCTTCCATACACAACAAAGTCTGTATAGTAGGCGACTTTAACCTTGGCCAAATAGATTGGACCGACCTTACGGGAAACTCAGAATCAGAGGATTTTCTCGAGACGATCCAGGACTGTTTCCTAAGTCAACATATAACCGAACCCACACGGGGTAATAATATATTGGATTTAGTTTTGTCAAACAGAGAAAACCTCATTAGCAATGTCGAGGTAGGGAACGAACTTGCAAACAGAGATCACAAAGAAATTCGATTCCAGTTAGATTTTCAGGGCAGACGTAAGGAAAATTCCACTAAAGTACCAGATTTCAGAAGGGCAAACTTTGACAGTTTAAAGAGGCAGCTGAGAGAGGGGGTGTCGCGCTTGGCCGTGAACCTGACAGATGACACCGACCTGATAACGAGATCTGAGATTGCCGAGTTCCACGACAATTTAAATAGTGAGTTACTTAATGCACAAAGGCAGAACATACCATACAAAAAACTCAGATCAAACAACAATGACCCTAAATGGATAAATAATTATTTAAAGAACATCATTGGCCAAAGGAAGGCTATAGGTAGAAGGATAAATCGTGGCGAAATTCACCTCCGGGACTATTATAGGGTATTGGCGAGTAGGGTTAAAACCGAGATAAGGAAAGCAAAGAGGAATAATGAGGTAAGGATAGCAAGGGAGGCAAAGACAAACCCCAAAGGATTCTACCAAATGTACCAAACTAAAACACGAGAAAAGATTGGACCAATACGGTCAGATTCCGGCGAGCTCACTGATAACGACGGAGAAATGAGCAATAATTTGAATAAATATTTTTCAACAGTTTTCACCAGCGAAAATTTAAACATGATACCCGAGGCACCGACTCTATTCAGAGATAGTGAAGAAAACAAATTAAGTGAGATAGTAGTGACTAGTAACGATGTTAGTAAGCAAATAGACAAACTAAAGCCTAATAAGTCACCTGGTCCCGATGAGGTATTTGCCAGAGTATTAAAGGAATGTAAGGAAGAGCTTAGTATGCCCTTAGCAAAGTTGTTTAACATGTCCTTAAAAACAGGTGTAGTACCAGAATCCTGGAGGATAGCGAATGTAATACCGATCTTCAAGAAGGGGGATAGATCACTATCCTCTAACTACCGCCCAATCAGTCTAACATCAATAGTAGGCAAATTACTGGAAGCAATCATTTCAAACTCTATTCGAAATCACCTGGAGAAGCACAGATTGATCAATGATTCCCAGCATGGCTTCCCAAGCGGACGTTCTTGCCTAACTAATCTATTAACATTCTTTTCATCAGTTTTCGAATCAGTGGACGAGGGGCACAATTATGATGTGGTATATCTCGACTTTAGCAAAGCCTTCGACAGAGTACCCCACGAAAGACTAATTAGAAAGGTAGAAGCTCATGGCATCAAAGGTGACATCCTTAAATGGATTAGGGCGTGGTTACAGGACAGGAAACAGCGAGTGAGCATTAACGGCACTAAGTCCCATTGGAGCAACGTCACAAGTGGAGTTCCCCAAGGCTCAGTACTTGGACCATTATTGTTTATTATATACATAAACGACATAAATATCGGCATAGACAGCAACATAAGTAAATTTGCTGATGATACTAAAATAGGACGTGTTATCAAATCTGACGAGGACTCGGCAAAACTACAGGAGGATCTAAACAAATTTTTCGAATGGTCTGAAAAATGGCAGATGAAATTCAACATTGACAAATGTAAAGTACTCAGTATAGGAAATGTAAACAGGGAAACCAGATACCAGATGAACAACGATGCCATAGAGAAATCCGACTGCGAGAGAGATTTAGGAGTAATGATAAGTAGGAACCTTAAGCCAAGTAAACAATGTGTTTTTGCTCGAAACAAGGCTAATAAAGTACTTGGGTTCATACAAAGGAGTGTTAGTTACAAGACTAGCGAGGTCATCCTAAAACTGTATCTTGCTCTTGTGAGACCACACCTGGATTACGCAGTCCAGTTCTGGTCACCGTATTACAGAATGGATATAGAATCCTTGGAAAGAATTCAGAGGAGAATGACAAGACTAATCCCGGGTATCAGGAACCTTGAGTATAGAGACAGGTTAAAGCATCTTAATTTGCACTCCCTTGAGAGACGTAGAGCGAGGGGCGACCTGATAGAGGTGTATAAATGGAAGGCAGGGCTAAACAAAGGGGACATTACAAAGGTACTCAAATTATCCAACCAGGAGCGAACTCGTAACAATGGTTTTAAATTGGACAAATTTAGATTTAGGCGTGAAATAGGTAAACACTGGTTTGGAAACAGAGTAGTGGATGAATGGAACAAGTTACCAAATATCATCATTAACTCGAATACGCTGAATTGCTTCAAACATAGGTTGGATGCTCATATGAGCAATAGGGGTTGGGTGTAAACGGGATTGCCCAGTATGGGCCAATAGGCCCGCTGCAGTTTCCTCCATTCTTATGTTCTTATGTTCTTACTGCATGAGTAAACATCTCGAGCGTAAGACCAGCTCATTAGAGGACCTTTTATATCCCAGCTCATGTGACGCCACACTAATGGTCAAACTGAACCTGATAAAAGAGACACATGCTAACAGAAGGTAGATCTTACACCACCACTCACCTACACAAGGGAGATCATACAACACCAGTCACCCACACAAGGAGATCATACACCACCAGTCACCCACACAAGGGAGACCATACACCACCAGTCACCCACACAAGGGAGACCATACACCACCAGTCACCCACACAAGGGAGACCATACACCACCACTCACCCACACAAGGGAGACCATACACCACCACTCACCCACACAAGGTAGATCATACACCACCACTCACCCACACAAGGGAGACCATACACCACCTAACTGGGTCAAGGAACTGACGTTAACACAACAGTAACGCCACCCAAGAGGAAAAATAACGGGCCATTCTCCTTAAACAAGTGAGATGCACTGTAACAGGAATAGTATATTTTACAGATGAAATTCAACGTCGACAAATGTAAAGTACTCAGTATAGGAGATGTAAACAGGGAAACCAGATACCAGATGAACAACGATGCCATAGAGAAATCCGACTGCGAGAGAGATTTAGGAGTAATGATAAGTAGGAACCTTAAGCCAAGTAAACATTGTGTTTTTGCTCGTAACAAGGCTAATGAAGTACTTGGGTTCATACAAAGGAGTGTTAGTTATAAGACTAGCGAGGTCAACCTAAAACTGTATCTTGCTCTTGTGAGACCACACCTGGATTACGCAGTTCAGTTCTGGTCACCGTATTACAGAATGGATATAGAATCCTTGGAAAGAATTCAGAGGAGAATGACAAGACTAATCCCGGGCATTAGGAACCTTGAGTATAGAGACAGGTTAAGGCATCTTAATTTGCACTCCCTTGAGAGACGTAGAGCGAGGGGCGACCTGATAGAGGTGTATAAGTGGAAGGCAGGGCTAAACAAAGGGGACATTACAAAGGTACTCAAACTATCCAACCAGGAGCAACTCGTAACAATGGTTTTAAATTAGACAAATTTAGATTTAGGCGTGATATAGGTAAACACTGGTTTGGAAACAGAGTAGTGGATGAATGGAACAAGTTACCAAATATCATCATTAACTCGAATACGCTGAATTGCTTCAAACATAGGTTGGATGCTCATATGAGCAATAGGGGTTGGGTGTAAACGGGACTGCCCAGTATGGGCCAATAGGCCCGCTGCAGTTTCCTCCATTCTTATGTTCTTATGTTCTTATGTACATCGTGAAAAAATGGTGTGGTTTTAAGTAAACTTGTAATGTGCAAGAAGTGATATCTACGTGGATCTTGTGAAGAGTAAGATAGTGTTATTAGTCATACCGGTCTCCCTGACACAAGTGTTGAGGCAGGAACTCTAGTGGACACCCCTGAAGTATGGAGCAAGTTAGGGATTATTCCATCAACCATTTATTGTTTGTCAGGGAGAGGTACGATATTGTATGATGTTTCCTTGGCTGTCTCAAATCTGCCGCTCCGATAAAACCAAGAGAAGTCACTGCAGGATATCAGGGACAAAGGTGATGATGAGCCAGTATTATGTTCCCAGGACAGCTAACAATAACAAAGAGGTGAATTAGCAGTGGAGAAAATGGAATCTGGAACTGAGATATGACTGGCTGGTAAGATATTGATGAATGGTGTAGACAACAAGTATTTAGAAAAGGAGATGACTAAGGTGAAGAAATGGAAATTGTGATATTATAATATTGAATATTGAAGGAGAGGCAAGGAGTGGGCAGTGTGTGTGTGTGTGTGTGTGTGTGTGAGAGAGAGAGAGTTGGGTAACATCAATAAAATTGTCAATAATAGGCATTATGTGTCTAAAATGAAAATGATCAAACTCGCCAGTGATAAAAGTTGCGTATTAATAAATCCGAATTAAGTTCAAAATAATATAACAAAATATCTCCGCCTTCTAGTGTCCCCGTTTTAAAGTGTTACGGGCAATGTGTGAAATCGAGGCATTGTATAAAATGCCTAGGCATTTTATACAATGCCGGATTGTTTTAAGCAATGTGTGAAACAATACCTGGTTATGCATGTCATATTTCCGTAGGTTAGGTTACGGGAATAAACGTGTATAAATATGTCTCGGTTCACACATTGCTTAAAACAAACCCGGCATGGTATAGAATGCCTAGACATTTTATACAATGCCTCGATTTCACATTTTACCGGTAATATACACACTATGTGGGGCTGTGCAGTAGATATAAAAGAAATCACCTCCCAGGAGTGTTGCGGAAAGAGTTGGCTGATTACTGAGCGTGAAAGGTACAGTACAGTCGACCACTAAAATAGTAAACTAGTTGCGAGACTATCGACGTTTTAAACTACCTTCTCCCAGCATACATAGAAACTATATTTACCTTAGTGTTCTAGAAAGAGTTAATTTGGCTCTGTTATATTTATTTCCATCTATTTTGCTCCATCGTTTATTACACTGAACTCCACGTCCCCCCACTCCCTCTCTCATAGTTCAAATAAAACGGTCGAGTAAATTTAACCTACATAACTTTGATCATTTTATTCACCCTAACACTAAACAAAAACAGCCATAAAAAGTGTGGACAATACAGGGATATGTTTCAGCCTTTTGTTCTGCTCTATTCCCCAATTCACATTTGTATACATTTTTCTTTCTTTTCTTTTAACCTAAATTACATAAAACATCAAGAGAAACAACGGAATTATTAGAGACGTATTTATCTTAACTGTTGATCACTACTTTGCTATGTCTACTAACGTCAATTGTTGAAGTGAAGTTGTACGTTAAAACACCAAACTCCCAACCTGCTCTTTTGGTGTTGCTATAGATAACATTCCCGTTTTTGTGTATTCAGCTTATGTAAAGAATTACATTATATATTATTTTTTTTATTGTTACTATACAGGTAATAAACTTACTTTGCAATGATACTGTTTGAATAATTTCAATAAAAAATAATTAGCTCTAGTGTCTGCAGTTAGTGGTCAACTTCCTCTATTATTTCGTTACATTTAATTGTATGATTTTTAGCCATGAAGGCCATTGTTTACATACTGATGAAAGACTACACTTGATCCATTTCTTGTTGACAGTCAAACAGGATGAATTTCCTACTTCGGTAACTTCTTTCAGAACCTAAACTATGCCACTTTTTGTCATTGAATGACTGTATAATTTAGCAGCATTTTTTTAAAGCATAAAATAAATTAAAATACAAAATTAAAGAACATAGATAAGAAATAAATGACATTTTCATTTTTGTACATTGATTGTTCGATCCATTACTCTCAACATATTACTGAGAAGATTATTTTGTGGAATTTGGTTAAGTCAGTATATAAGTTTATATATCAGGTTTCTCGGGTCATTGATGCTCTAGTTTTTCCTCTGTCAAGCTAACATATCGCTTCAGAAACATTACAGTAAGTAGTGTAATGCAACCGAAAACATCAGGTAAAGTTTCACTACAATTAATCGGGTGGCTTACGTGGCTTACAGGCCACCATAGATATACGTTCACATGCAATGGTACGAAAAATGAGCTGCAGTGATCACTGACACTCACGTATGACACAGTACTACCTCTGATGGCTTGAATATATATCTATGGTATAATTATACACGAACGAACTTCTATTTCAGAGACTAACTAATACGTTGCAGGTAGGGAAAAGTTATTTTCATACTTAAAGTAAATAAATTGTTGAGGTGGCCAGTAAGAACACAAAGTTGTTTAACTGTTTTCCTTTTTTTTACGGGGATTAGCCCACCCAGGCACAGGTCACCGACCCACATCGGGGCCTGGGGGGCGAAAATGTAATAATGATAATAATAATAATAATTCATAATAAATAAAATTTATAATAAAAAATACAACATTGAAAATAAAATAAAATAATAATAATAATAATAATAATAATAATATTAATAATAATAATAATAATAATAAAGAATCATAAAGAAATAAAAATAAAAAAAGGTCAAAAGTGAGAAACAACATATGTATGTTGTGTTGTCAATAGTAGTAAAAACAATTGAGACCCTGCAACTGTGTTATTGAGGCAGAAAGTCAGATGAGCAACCGGGGACTAGGTTAGAATTTTCGTGATGCTATATGGCAGCAGGGTCTACCATTAGACAACACATTATGTTTCCAATATCTTTCCAGGCGATAGTTCCTCCCTGTTTGGTAGCTGCCTATTACCTACTGACGAAGTAAAACTTCGGATTCCACCAGGCGTGTCAGCTCTGATAAATTAGTGATAATATACCATCTGTTTCTTAATGTCTATCACAGAATATCAATGAGGGAAATTATATCTTACACTTCTACAGACTGTTAACACCTCCAACACTGTGTGCATGTTTCTGATAATGAAGCTACATCCTGACTCTCCTATGTAGGTGGATACAAGTTTGTCATTACCGTAATACACTTTTAGTTCTAAAAAAAAGTATAGTAATTGGAATTTTATGATTTCACCAGAGCTGCTCAAATATGACAGACGTTCACGTTGTACTTGAGATTCAGACAAACAATGATAGCGCACAACGGGGCTAATGACACTACTACTATTACAACTGTTAATAATTATAATACCACGCGTCCGTATTTTCCTGGATATGTCCTCCTCTTTAGTCCATAAATTTCCGTCCAGAAGAAATTGTTAAATATCTTAAAACGTCGGTATTTTGCCCTTATTATTTCCCCCAAAAGGTTTTCTATGCGAAATTGGCCACGATATAAAATTAGGAATAACATATTATTTGGTTCTTGGGAGAAAGAGAGTGTTGATCTTTCAAGGAATAGAGAGAGCGTGTGTTGATTTCGATTCTGAACTTGACTAGTTCACTGCACCGTTCAGTTTTCGTCAAGGACAGGCACGATTTTTCCAAAGTCTCCTCCACGGAGCCACCCACCCAGGTGCAAGACTGCCTAGCCATGCAAATTTCTGTGTATTATCGTCGTCCCTACTGTGTGCAGTAGCGTTTCTTCAAGATATCTTTATTTGAGATTTTTTTGTTATCCTTGAACACAATGTCAAAACGAAAGTGTAAATTCACTACGGCACTAAAGACAAAATACAAGTGATTCACAGTGGTAGAGAAGAATGGGAAGCTCAGAGCTTAGTGTGTACATTTGGTACTTATGTTTCTGTGGCAAATAAAGGTGCAAATGATTTACAAACTTATGTGGACACAGACAAGCACAAGAAAGTATTTCGAGGAAAGAACTCATTAGCAAAATTGACAGATTATTTTATAAACCAGGCAGTAAATCAAAGGATGCTTTTACTGCAAGCATATATAACATTAATACAACGGGGGTTGGTACATACTAGTATAATACCCCCTTTCCCCCTATCGGCGGAGTGTCCTCTATTTTTGAATGTTCAAATACGGTAACCCCAAAATAACAAATCTCACCATTAGCGTCAGCCTTCAGCCCCACAGTCTTCTACCGCAACAACACAAAACGTTAGATTATATATCGACAAGTCGTTGCCGACATTTCTGAAACGATGATTTTGATTGAATTTAGAGGAAACCAAGAGACAAGGAGAAGAGCTGTGATTGGACGGACAGCGTTAATGCAGTATCTATTTTATAACTATTTAATATTTATAGTATCTAAATAATTTCCGTGGTCGTCCAGAGTCAAGCAATGAAACAGCTCTGCAACACCACAGTGACACGAACAATTCAGGAATTAAAGATAGACCATTTTATCACTAAACGTCAAACGTTAATACGAACAGTAGTTGTAACGAGGAACGGAAATGCTCGAAGGGAGAGATCGATAAAGAAAACAAGAGTGAATATAACTGAGGGATTGTGCGAAGGGAGGGGGGTGGAGAGTTAATTAGCTTAACAAATTTATTGGCAAAGCTTGTAGTACAGTTTGCCTATTCTGAGTAATTCAGTCAGGTCTTGACACTGAGGGTGGTATCACTTCTCGCTGCCACGCAGGACAGAGGTTCATACTAGGGTTTCCTTCCCGGGATCTCGGGATCCCGGGCGTAAGTGGTTATGTTTTTTTTCCCGGGAATTTGGTTCAAATCCCGAGATTCTTATTGTTATTCCTTATCTCTGATTTGCACTATGTAAAATACAAAATCGCATTGGCAGCCACCAGCTAAGGATAATATGGAAATATCTGTAGAAGAACAAATGACACTCACAGATAAACTCAGGCAGCAATAGAACAGGTTCAGAGTAAAAGTAGAAAGGTGTATGAATGGAAACATATTAGGAAAGAGTTCGTTGGGTTTGAGGCAACAGGAGAGAGAACACATAATTTAGAAAAACTATTCCAGGCCCTCATCTCGGTACCACCAACTTCAGTTGAAACCGAAAGGACATTTTCAGCTGCTGGCCTATTTATTACAAAACTAAGAACAAGGCACACTGACCGCAGTATTGACTGTTTGTGCTTTTTGAGGAGTTTCATGAACAACTATTAGTGTGTGCATGGCTTTGTGTGTGCAAATGATTCTATTCCTTTTTTTTCGCAGGTCATTCAAGTGTCCTCTTTAATTTTTTTTTGTAGAGTAGGGCTTCCAAATGGCATAGAATAATTATTTTTTTATAATGGCTAACTTTGAATGTCATTCCAAATATCACTGAGTTTCTTTTGTAGCTAATAGAATGAGATTGACTGTTTGTGCTTCTTGAAGAGTTATTTCATGAACAACTTTTGATGTGTGCGTGACTGTGAGGCTTGTGTGCACAAATGATTTTAAGCTATTATTTTTTTCATAGTTCATTCAAGTGTTCGCTTTAGGTTTTTGTAGAATGTGGCTTCCAAATGGCATTAAATATAGAATTCTTAATTTTTATAATCGCTAACTTTGAATGCCATTCCAAATGTCTGTGAGTTTCTTTTGTGGCTAACGGAATGAGATTAATTAAAATTTTGCTTGTTTAATCATATTATGTACCTATTTTTACACCAGTATGCAAGTTAATAAAGAGAACTTTGCTTCAATGTAATATAATTTATCAAATCAATTGCTTATCAAATAATCTACAGATACTACACTAATGAAGTATAGGGTTAGCATATAGCATTAGTTAGTACAAATATCACCTGATGCGGGAAATCCCGGGATCCCGGGAAATATCCTGGTTTGTCCCAGAATCCCGGGATGCTAAGAAACCCCCAAAACAGGAAACCCTAGTTCATACACAAAGAAATACATCATATTCATCAACAGTTATATATGTATAGGGGTCAGATTCATGTGGGTAATGTCACTATTCACTGCCATACAGGACAGAGGTTCGTACACAAAGAATGCATCATATTCATTGACAGTATATATATATATATATATATATATATATATATATATATATATATATATATATATATATATATATATATGCTGATAACCAGAAGGAAAGAAGAAAACACAAAGTTCGTGTTTTCTTCTTTCCTTGTGGTTATCAGCATATACCTAGATTACGCGCACCTACAGTGATTTACTTGCATATATATATATATATATATATATATATATATATATATATATATATATATATATATATATATATATATATATATATTTATATATATATATATATATATATATATATATATATATAGCCTATATATATATATATTGTTACGAACCCCTCCACCGATTGTCTTCATCTACCTACCCAGCACCACGAGCAACGCCATCTAGGGACGAAACACGAGTATGGCTCGTCTTAGTTACCACTCCCGGGTTTCCCTTCTCCATATCCTGGTTGTTGCGTCACTTCCGCCTCAGTCTACTTTGTCAGCTCCAATTCGAGGAGAGGACACATTTCACTCTGGGAAGCGACCACAGGATCACCTATCCTGGAAACCTACGGCACAGTGACTATTTACCGTCTTCTACCATACTCAGCCTTGCTCGTCAGCCATCTCAGCTCCTCACTTAAGTATTTGTATCTTGTATTGCCTCTACCCCCTCCACATTGCTTCACTATTGTTTTATGTTTTATTACTATGTATATACTGTTCGTGTTTAGGTTAAGTTTGGTTAAGGGTAGTTTATAAGCTGAATATTTTGTTAAGGAATTTATGGTACTTTATTATATACAACGAAAACTCGCATCCTTTGTCTACCCTTTTTTTAGTCCGATTGTCTTTGTTTTTTTTTGTTGTTACATGTTGGGATCTGGGTAGACGTATAACTATATTCTAAATCCCCAACTCGTAACAAATGGCGACCGTGACAGGACACGACCTTAAGTACCATATTCCTTCCTCCCTTGTTACTCAGTGTTAATTACCCCTCCCAGTCACTTCTGTTTACAATTGCTTTACGGTGGTTTAAAGTTTCCTTCATATGTGTGTGCATATATTGGTATTATCGTTCAGTAAGAGTGACAGACGTAGGATATTAGGTTCCAAGTGTCATAAGGCTTACCTGTTATTACACGTGGCAGTCGTGTGGTAAGTCTTATCGAGTGTAGGGAAGAATCCGGATCTGTTTAATGCCGTACCCTCGCTCCAGAGTAGGCTGTTCCATAGTTACTAGTTTAGAGTGAAGTGATATCTTGGGACGCCCCTCTCTACCAGGACCCCATAATTATAAAGCCTCAATTATTGTTCTTCTCATTATCTCATTCAGGGCTGTTAATCCGGATCTTTATATAAATGCCGTAATACGCCCTACCTCTTTCAAGTATATCAGGGTTGTTAATCCGGATCTTTATATTAATGCCGTAATACGCCCTACCTCTTTCAAGTATATCAGGGTTGTTAATCCGGATCTTTATATTAATGCCGTAATACGCCCTACCTCTTTAAAGTCTCTTGTCCTTATCTAAGGATCTTCTCGGAAGAACAATAATCGTAAGTGTAATTTCCCTAGGTATAACTTGGTTAGTTTCCGGGACTTTCTGGTTATCCACTGCCGTGATATTTTCTAGGGTTATCCACTTATCTTAGCTTTTGACCATTAGTTAATTTATCCTATTTTTATTAACAATGGCCACCTCAGGTTTTGATCTCCAGGATTTTATTGAAAATCCTTCCGTAGCTAAATTACGTGTTAATATCCTGAAGAAAGAATGGAAAGAAATAGCCAACTATTACAATATCCCATTTTCACAGCAACTGACTAAGGAAATGTTAAAAAATCATGTGATTGAAGTGTTGGTTCAACAAGAAGTTTTAAAAGAATCCGCTGTTGACAGATTAACGCCCATGTCCAAGAAACTTCAACCACTATCCACCACCCCTCCTCACTCAGAAGTTGCCTCAGGTCTGGCTAGCCCTCAAGAAGAAACACAACGAATAGACCCCTTAGAACTAGAACGAGCTAGGTTCGAGTTCCAAATCAAAATGAAAGAACTCGAGTTGGAACAGGCCAAGTTGGAGCAGGAGGAAAAGTTGGAGCAGGCCAAGTTGGAGCAGGTGGCCAAGTTGGACCCTGAAGAAAGGATGGAACAGGCCAAGTTGGACCATGAAGAAAGGATGGAACAGGCCAAGTTGGAACAGGCCAAGTTGGAGGCCAAGTTGGAGCATGAGGAAAGGATGGAACAGGCCAAGTTGGTGCAGGCGGTTAAACTGAAAGAACTACAGGTGAGAGAGACAGAAGTCACCTTAACATCGGAGTTTAAATCAAAGGAAGTGGCATTAAAAGAGAAACTCGCTGCTTTTAACCCTGCTACTGCTTCTTCCCTTGTTCCCGGGTTTGATGAATCCGATATGGACGGGTCATTTAGGACTTTTGAGAAAATAGCCGCGAAGAATGAGTGGCCAAAGGACCAGTGGGTGTCAGTGTTAGTTCCTAAATTATATGGTAAGGCTCGTAGAGTTTATAACTGTTTAGACCAGACTGATGACTATGATAACGTAAAAAAGAATATCCTCACCTCTTATGCTATCACGCCAGATGGATACCGGCAGAAGTTTCGTAAACTAACCAAACCATTTTCACACACATTTGTTGAGTTTGCTCAAGAAAAGCTTAGGTTTTTTAAGAAGTGGTTAGAGGCTACAGAGACCTCCACATTTCAGGATTTGTTAAATTTGGTAGTCCTGGAGGAGTGGAAAAGCAAGATTCCATTTCACATCTTGAAGCATGTGGAGGAGCGTGGAGAGGTTAATTTAGGGCGTGCTGCTGAGCTGGCTGATGCGTATGCTTTGTTGGAGTCACTGGGCAGTAGAGAACGTGGTACTTCCCGACATGTTAGGTCTTCCTCTGATGATAATCTTGGGGGCGTGAGTGGTAGGTCGAAAGGTCCCACACCTACTCCCCCCGATGCAACCAAGCTTACTTGTTCTTACTGTAAAATCCCAGGCCATACGATCCAGACTTGTAAACACCCAAAGTGTCGAATTGCTAAAAGTAGTTTCCTGGATCCCAAATCCAAACCAATAGCAAATGCCAATGTGGCAAGGCCCCATCAGGATCTCTTCTCTTCATTCACCTATGAGGGAAAAATTTCAATCATAGAAGGGTCTCGTTCTTTCCCTATTCGTATACTACGTGATACGGGCGCAGCACAATCTATCCTCCTGTTTAACGTCATTCCTGATATATCTACCGCATTTACAAATGAGAGTGTTCTAATTTCAGATCTCTCGTCCCATTCTTCCTATCCTTTAGCTAAAGTGCACCTCCAATGTCCCTTGATTACTGGGGAAGTGCAAATAGCCATTAGGAAAGACCCAATGCCTGTGTGCGGCATTCATTTATTATTGGGTAATGACTTGGTAGGAGATCTAGTGGTTCCTAACATAAAGACAGTCGACTCTCCCTTACCTGTCAACTCCACCACTGACCTTAAAGAAACTATTCCTCATCTTTTCCCATCTTGTGCTGTCACCCGGTCACAGAGTGTGCGGAATGGGCCCTCTTCACCTGAAACCACCTCCAATATCTTACTACCCACAGAAAATGTGTACAATAAGACCATTAGTAAGGAGGAGCTCGTTTCAGCCCAACCATCTGATCCTTCTGTGTTCAAACAGGTGATGAAAGACCTCAGTGTGGACCATTGTACATCTTCGGCTTACCACCCACAATCCCAAGGTTGCTTGGAACGGTGCCATCAAAACTTTCAAGTCAATGCTAATAAACTATCTCCTCTCAACTATATAGTCCATACTCCTGATCACCGAAAAGATTCACAACTTGTTCACATTAATCTCATGAAACTTTACAATTCCAGGCAGTCAGAGGAAGACATCCCAGAGGCTATAAGCTTACCTGTATTGCATACGGTTTTGTCGGAGCCGGAGACAGATGACATGGACCTATTGGAGAATTTAGACTTCCCCCTACCTAAAGAGAACCCTGCTAACAGTCACATACTCAACAATTTGGATGAGTATTTTTCTGTTCTGAATCCATCTCAAGCAAAAGATCTCACTAAGTTATTATCAACATTTCCTAAAGTCACGTCAGACCTCCCAGGGTTTTGCAATATACTTAAACATGATATTAAACTAATCTCGGGTGATGTACAACCCATTAGGCAATCGGCATATCGTCTAAGTCCACAAAAAAAATCGATTATGAAAAAGGAGGTAGATTTTTTGTTAAAGCATAACTTAGCTGAGCCTAGTACCTCCCCCTGGGCTTCACCTTGCCTTCTCATTCCAAAACCCGATGGCACCTTTCGTTTCTGTACAGATTATCGTAAAGTGAACCAGGTCACTGTCTCCGACTCCTACCCTTTACCTTTGATTGAAGATATAATAGACAGCATAGGCTGTGCCCAATTTATCAGTACTATAGACCTGTTGAAAGGATATTATCAAGTAGGACTCACGGATAGGGCAAAAATAATCTCGGCATTTATAACTCCATTTGGTCTTTTTCAATATTTAGTTATGGCGTTTGGCTTTTCTAATGCTCCGGCCACATTCCAGAGGGCCATAAACTACCTTATTCAAGACCTAGGTGGGACGTTCGCCTACCTGGATGACCTGGTGGTGGTGTCGGACAGCTGGGACGAACATCTGGTGCGTTTGGAGATACTGTTTGCACGACTGCAAGAGACTGGATTCACCATAAACCTGGCTAAATCTGCTTTTGGCCGGGCCTCGGTGACTTACCTGGGACATATCGTTGGGCATGGTATGGTGAGACCCAAGGACGCAAACGTTGAAGCCATCTTGTCCTTCCCCACTCCAAGGACGAGGAAGGAACTCATGCGCTTCCTGGGGATGTGCGGCTACTACCGTCGGTTCTGCAGTAACTTCTCCAGCGTGGCCGGACCCCTCACAGACCTTACCAGTTCTGCGGTCCCTTACATCTGGAACCAGAAGTGCGACCAGTCTTTCCACCGCCTCAAAGCCTTCCTTGCCTGTAAGCCTGTAGTCCACCCCCCTGACTACACCTTGCCCTTCCATCTGCAAATCGACGCTAGTGGTGTCGGAGTGGGGGCTGTGCTCCTACAACCCGACCCAACCACTGATGTCCTTCACCCTGTGGCATATTACTCCGCCAAGTTGAAAAAACATCAGACCAACTACTCGACCATAGAGAAGGAGGCCCTGGCTCTGGTGTTGGCAATAAAGAAGTTTGAATGTTACCTCCAGTCTTGCCCACAAACAACCCTGGTCTTCACCGACCATAACCCACTCACGTTCATCCAAACCAACAAGACCTCCAACCAGCGAATCCTCCGCTGGGCTCTCCTCACCCAGCCGTATAATCTACAAGTCCGGCACATAAAGGGGGTGGAAAACCTGATTGCAGACTCCTTATCCCGAGCTCCAGTGGAAATGTAGCAGCTACTCTCCAGACGCACCAGGTGATCACCTCCTTCGCGCCCGCGCTACGAAGGTCTTTGGAGGGGGGGTGTGTTACGAACCCCTCCACCGATTGTCTTCATCTACCTACCCAGCACCACGAGCAACGCCATCTAGGGACGAAACACGAGTATGGCTCGTCTTAGTTACCACTCCCGGGTTTCCCTTCTCCATATCCTGGTTGTTGCGTCACTTCCGCCTCAGTCTACTTTGTCAGCTCCAATTCGAGGAGAGGACACACTTCACTCTGGGAAGCGACCACAGGATCACCTATCCTGGAAACCTACGGCACAGTGACTATTTACCGTCTTCTACCATACTCAGCCTTGCTCGTCAGCCATCTCAGCTCCTCACTTAAGTATGTAATCTTGTATTGCCTCTCCCCCCTCCACATTGCTTCACTATTGTTTTATGTTTTATTACTATGTATATACTGTTCGTGTTTAGGTTAAGTTTGGTTAAGGGTAGTTTATAAGCTGAATATTTTGTTAAGGAATTTATGGTACTTTATTATATACAACGAAAACTCGCATCCTTTGTCTACCCTTTTTTTAGTCCGATTGTCTTTGTTTTTTTTTGTTGTTACCTGTTGGGATCTGGGTAGACGTATAACTATATTCTAAATCCCCAACTCGTAACAATATATATATATATATATATATGTATATATATGCCTTGTTATGTACTTCTCCTTAGTCTGTACTCACCCCTGAAGATGTGAATTACACGAAAGCGCTTGGGAACTTCGTGTTTTCTTTTTCCTTGTGTTTATCAGCATATATATATGTATATATATATACATATATATATATATATATATATTTCACACAAAGCCTGTTCAACGAGCTTAAGGCGCCGTGAACCTCTAATGGGGACTATCTGTATCACATAGGTGGTCAGAGTAACGTTCTACCAAATCCGGCTTCGAAACACGAGGATCCATATATATTTCATTAGCCCAATAAAGCATGCAGACTTCTACATACCGTCAACACCTCAACCCGCCAGGATTCGAACCCACAGCCCAGGAGCCCATGACTGTGACCGGGGAACGCTCACCGCTGGACCACCAGGATACTAAAAGCAGTCCTAGACCTTGTTATATTTCACACAAAGCCTGTTCAACGAGCTTAAGGCGCCGTGAACCTCTAATGGGGACTACCCGTATCACATAGGTGGTCAGAATAACGTTTTACAATCACACTAGAAACAATTAACAGACACATAGAGAGTATTAAATCAAGTGAATGTTATGCTTTTACTGATGGTTCTGTGCAGACAAACACAGGTAGAACAGGCTGTGCAATTGTAATATATAAAGAAAAAGAGATGATAGTGTCAAACAAGCAAAGGCTGAACAACTGGGCCAGCACAACACAAACTGAACTAACTGGAATCTACTTAGCTACAGACTACCTTAAAGAAAATGGAGGTGGGGTGATATTTGTGATAACTGCCCCATGTTGGAATTAGGTATCATGACCGTGCTGATAGACTGGCCAATGAGGCATGTAAGAAAGAAAATGTTGACCTTGGCCTGTCCAATGCTGTACTTAAAAACATTCAATTAAGAATCAGACACTGTGATGTAGTCTTGACCAGAATTAGACGAGGATACAGACACATCTGGCAAGTTACTGGAACACTCAGCATGTGAACTTTGTGATAAACCTTTAAAGCATACACTTTAACATTATATTATTGAATGTGGCACTGCCAAAGACATCAGGCCACCTGACTTTTTGTATCATGAACTTTGTAATTACTACATTGAATCGGGGGTGCTTGAGGATATTCTTGCTGTTTATCCCAAATTTTCTAGCCCACACTGATTAATCTTCAATTAGAATATGACGTCCAATGTATATGAACCACTGTCTTGCATGGCAGTGAACAGTGACTCTGACCTACATATACTGTTAATGAATATGATGTATTTATTTGTGTATGAACCTCCGTCATGCGTGGCAGTGAGAAGTGATACCACCCTCAGTGTCAAGACCTGACTGAATTACTCAGAATAGGCAAACTGTACTCCAAGCTTTGTCAATAAATTTGTTAAACTAAAACTACTGTAACCTAACCACAAACCCCCAGCCTCCCCTCATTCCTTAAGCGTCTACCCCTAACCTCCACCGTCTCACAAGTAAACAGTACAAAGAAAATAGAGATATAGTAAGGAAATAAGTAAAGAGTTAAGAAGAGAAGACGAAATAAATAAATAAAATAATAAAATGTAAATAAATAAAATAAATTATTGTTACATCTTAAACAATATATTGTACAGTATATGACAACAGACGTAGAATTTTGAAAACCCTAATGCAATGTAAGAAGACTGTGCTTTACAGTAAGTGTTAGATGGATGTATTATAAGTGTGCATTATTAAGGTAGTGTTACAAGAGCGTTTGGAAGTGCGTTATATATGGTTGGCACTTTACGAGGGCGTGTTACTCGAGTGTGTAACAAGGGATGTAACAAGAGTGTTATAAGAGTATGAAACGTGTGTTTTAAAAAGGTGTGAAAAGTATAACAAGAGTGTGCTATAAGTGATGAGTTACAAAGATGTGAAAATTGTTACAGGAATGCTGCAAGTGGTGTGTTACTAAGGTGTAAAGAGTGCGTTACAAGTGGTGTGTTACAAAAATGTGCTACGAGTGGTGTGTTACAAAGGCGTGAATTGTGCTACAAGTGGTGTGTTACAAAGGAGTGAATTGTGCTACAAGTGGTGTTACAGGGTAGGAAAAGTGCATTACAAGAGTATGCTATAAGGGCCAATCATAAAATTATCTTATCGGATTCTGTGTATTTTCTTCATTTATGAGTGCGACTTAGGACGTATTCTTGGTATCTAATTGAATTTTATAAACTAGAATGCATTTATGTTAACCTGAAAAAGAAAAAACTGCGGATGTTGCGTAAAAAAAATCATCAAATTACTGTCCACGAATCGCACCTTTGGGATGAAGATGAAAAAAAAAATGTATTGTTGGGTCACCAATATTATTAGTAAGGTACATTATACATGCAATAGAAAACTTAGACAAAAAATGACCCCGGATAAAAGAAGGTTCAAGGTCCACAGTTTATCCAAATCATACAAAACTAGATATGATAAAAAATAGTACCTTAAATCTCATGAACTTCATTTAATATACTTATTAGTTTTGCCTTATCAGATCTTTATTAATTTTTCAACCTCCTTAAAGAAATCATTATTTTGGATGTGCATATTTAAAACTGCACCCTAATCAAACCCAATGTAATCTACTGTACCTGACACAGCAGTTATGACCAAGTCACAAACACTCGGAATATGTCTTACCACATTTTTTCTGTCTATCTCGTCATCACTTGTCCTACACTCAGGTCTTAATCTGTAAAAAAAAATCCAGTGTTAAATACAAGGATTTAGATATGCTCGTTAAACCCCCGTGACAAAACAGTAATTCTCTGACAGTGCTTACAAGTATAAAGGATTAGTCAATGACCCCTCTTCAGGCATATTTCTGATACCAATAACATTCATCTAAAACATTTTCAGAAAGTCATCAGTTAGTTTTACATTCAATGGTGCTGCGAACGATTCCATTCAGTGAAAAACCGCTTGTGTTCTTTTTCCTCCTATGACGCTGTCTGTGGCGCTCTAGCAAATTGAAAGTTATGATATCGCTGGAATGGACCACTAACATTGCCATCAGAAACGAAACTCGAATATTACCGATTGCGTTCGTTTCTACCATTTTTGTTTTCATAGATCGGTGATAATTTGTTTAAACTTAGCATATAATTGCCGTAGAAAAGCAAAAGTTGCTAATTATTTGTCAGTCATCGGTCAGGGAGGATTTGGTTTCACTTGAAGTCATGAACATTAATATGTGAAACCAAATAAATCGTTCGGCGCTAATGTTACTACCGCAAAGAACTAGTTACTACAGTTCGTATGGAAACTCACACAATTCTAATTATAATTAAATTATTTTGCTAGTGCATTACACGTTACTGAAGTAAGAAAAGTTTTTTAGTAATTCTCAAATAAAATTTTTTTAATATTAGTATTAACCGCTTTGTGCTATTATTGCAACATTTACAAAACTTTACATGTAATTAACAATGCAAATGGTGAAGTTACAGAACTATATATTATTTATGTACAGTATATGCAGACGGCACTACACACCGCAACACGTTGCTTTCTTAAATACATGCAATATTTATTCTATTCGTGGTGATTGAAGACTCCAAAAGATTATCTGAGTATACAGGTTTTTTAAAATTCCTTCATTTGTAGTTCTATCAGAGATTTATTTGACAAATCAGCTTATGCATCATTCAGTCCTACCTTGTTGAAGTGGATACTCTCCCCTACAACTGCTGATTGGTCACTTGCCGTCCGCTTACCAGCCAACCAGTGGTGAGTTCCACAAATCAGCAGTCACGTTCGAACTGCGTGGTGCTTGGTCAATTGCCTCCTTCATCTTAGCCAATTAGCAGCATTTCTCATCTTTGCATTTCGATTCTTGATCCGGCAGAATGATATAAATATCCCATGTCAGACCTGAACTGCACCTATCTGACCCACCTAGGGGCCTACCTTGATCAGTCCTTTCCACCCATCTGTTCCACTTGCAACCAAACTCTCTCCATCAAACATATTCTGACTGAGTGCAGCCAGTACAAACCAGAGCGCCGGCAGCTGGTTATCCTAGCTGCCGAGCAAGGCTTCGTGCTGACTGTACCCAACCTATTGCAAGATGATGTCACCATCAGTGACGTTGTAATAACCTTCCTCAAGGAGACCCATCTTATCGGCATGCTATGATTGACACACGCATGAACTCTTTTTATATCTATTATATGTATACAACCATGCCTAAAGAAAATAAAAATGAATAAAACAAAATTAAAACATACAACATGAGAAACACATCACAAACCTTATCATTACATACAACACTCACATTTATCAAGTTAAACTGACACCCACCAACACATATTCAAACAAAAAGACACGGGCTACAAAAGACTTTAAAAAAAAAAAAAAAAAAAAAAAAAAAAAAAATCACAGAGAAACTAGTCACCTGACAAGCCATTTCATCTGGTTTGTCAGTAAATCACCATCATATCACTCATGCATACCATAATTCATCCCCAATAAAAAACAACAAGAAGAAAGAACTAACCAAAATACCAAGAACAAGAAGAACACAAGAATAACAAGAAAAGAAGAAACAAGAACATCAGATTAGTTGTAGCAAAAAAGAAGAGCAAGATTAGAAGAAGAAAGAAAACATCAGCTCCGGCCGAAATAGCCTAATGGCGAAGAGGCCAGAAAACCCTAACAACTTTGGCCTAGGATTCACTTGAGACCTGAACCTCGGCGAGGTAGGTTCTCCCGGCTCCCCGCTCCTTCCCCCCGAGGTACCGCGTGACCATGATCATGATCACACTAGCCCAGGCGAAGGTTGTGAGACTGATTCCGGTCGAGCACCCTTCGCGCAAGAAACTCAATCTTCTTGTTATAAAAGATTTTTTTGACCACATTGGACTAAAGGGGGTGACAGGGGTCGTCCGGAGTAGCGGTGGTACCCTTGTCATCACATTCGAGGAATAGGGGCAGGCCCACAAATTACCCTACCGAACGATTATCAATGGAGTCGACGTCATGTTTGACGCCTTACTTCAGGATAACTTAGTTTTGGGAGTCATTTCCCACTCTGAAATTGAGTATCTCGAAAGAGACGAACTTGCCGAGCTGATTGGAGATCAGCTCTCAGTACTCAGGAAGCTGACCAGCACATCTGCCCTGGTTGGTTTTCCTGGGAAACTTCCTAGCTCCGTTATACTGGGTTGGGAGAAAATCCCAGTAAAACCTCAACAGCAAAAACCCACTCGCTGCTACAATTGCCAGAAATATGGCCATCTGGCGAGGAAGTGTCGTGCTCGCGTGGTGTGCTCAAGCTGCGGGGCACCCGGCCACACCGACGCTGACTGCCAGGCGGCCGTTAAGAAGTGCGCGGCTTGTGGTGGCCCTCACTCCTCCTCCGACCGGCTTTGTCCCAAGTGGAGGGAGGAGTGCAGGGTGGCCAGGCTGCGGGCTAAGGAAAAATTGACTTACAAGGAGGCTCTCCTTGCAGTCAAGACTCTAGAAAAAAACAACCAAGACCAAAACAAACAAGAAAAGAACAAACAAGACAAAAGCGAACAAGAAAAGAACAATCAAGATATGAACAACGAAGAACCTGATAATATCATTATAGAAGACCAGACAGAACAAGACCAAAAAGAAGAAGACGAAGAACAAGAAGAAGAATGGAAAGTAAAAACTAAAAGAAGAACAAAGAGAAAAAAGAAGACCAACCAATCAGCTTCGGCCGAAATAGCCTAACGGCGAAGAGGCCAGAAATCCCAAACAACTTAACTTAACCTAGGATTCACTTGAGAACTGAACCTCGGCGAGGTAGGTTCTCCCGGCTCCCCGCTCCTTCCTCCTGAGGTACCACGCGACTATGTTCACCCTAGCCCAGGCGAAGGTTGTGAGACTGATTCCGGTCGAGCACCCTTCGCGCAAGAAACTAAATCTTCTTGTTATTAAAGACTTTTTTGACCACATTGGACTCAAGGGGGTGACAGGGGTCGTCCGCAGTAAAGGCGGTACCCTTATCATCACCTTCGAGGAATGGGGGCAGGGCCACAAATTGCCTCCCCTTGTGAACATCAATGGAGTCGACGTCATGTTTGACGCCTTACTTCAGGATAACTTAGTTTTGGGAGTCATTTCCCACTCTGAAATTGAGTATCTCGAAAAAGACGAACTTGCCGAGCTGATTGGAGATCAGCTCTTAGTACTTAGGAAGCTGACCAGCACAACTGCCCTGGTTGGTTTTCCTAAGGAACTTCCTAGCTCCGTTATACTGGGTTGGGAGAAAATCCCAGTAAAACCTCACCAGCAAAAACCCACTCGCTGCTACAATTGCCAGAAATATGGCCATCTGGCGAGGAAGTGTCGTGCTCGCGAGGTGTGCTCAAGCTGCGGGGCACCCGGCCACACCGACGCTGACTGCCAGGCGGCCGTTAAGAAGTGCGCGGCTTGTGGTGGCCCTCACTCCTCCTCCGACCGGCTTTGTCCCAAGTGGAGGGAGGAGTGCAGGGTGGCCAGGCTGCGGGCGAAAGAAAAATTGACTTACAAGGAGGCTCTCCTTGCAGTCAAGAATCAAGAACAGAACAAACTAGACAAAAACAACCGAGACAAGAACATTCAAGATAAGAACAAACAAGACCAGAACAATCAAGATATGAACAACGAAGAACCTGATAATATTATCATAATAGAAGACCAGACAGAACAAGACCAAAAAGAAGAAGACGAAGAACAAGAAGAAGAATGGAAAGTAAAAACTAAAAGAAGAACAAAGAGAAAAAAGAAGTCCAACCAATCAGCTTCGGCCGAAATAGCCTAACGGCGAAGAGGCCAGCAATCTCAAACAACTTGAACTTGAACCTAGGATTCACTTGGGAAATGAACCTCGGCGAGGTAGGTTCTCCCGGCTCCCCGCTCCTTCCTCCTGAGGTACCACGTGACCATGTTCACCCTAGCCCAGGCGAAGGTTGTGAGACTGATTCCTGTCGAGCACCCTTCGCGCAAGAAACTAAATCTTCTTGTCATTAAAGATTTTTTTGATCACATCGGACTCACGGGGGTGACAGGGGTCGTCCGCAGTAAAGGCGGTACCCTTATCATCACCTTCGAGGAATGGGGGCAGGGCCACAAATTACCCCCCCCGTGTGAATATCAATGGAGTCGACGTCATGTTTGACGCCTGCCTTCAGGATAACTTAGTTTTGGGAGTCATTTCCCACACTGAAATTGAGCATCTTGAAAAACATGAACTTGCCGAGCTGATTGGAGATCAGCTCTCAGTACTTAGGAAGCTGACCAGCACAACTGCCCTGGTTGGTTTTCCTAAGGAACTTCCTAGCTCCGCTTTACTGGGTTGGGAGAAAATCCCAGTAAAGCCTTACCAGCAAAAACCCACTCGCTGCTACAATTGCCAGAAGTATGGCCATCTGGCGCGGAAGTGTCGTGCTCGCGAGGTGTGCTCAAGCTGCTGGGCACCCGGCCACACTGACGCTGGCTGCCAGGCGGCCGTTAAGAAGTGCGCGGCTTGTGGTGGCCCTCACTCCTCCTCCGACCGGCATTGTCCCAAGTGGAGGGAGGAGTGCAGGGTGGCCAGGCTGCGGGCTAAGGAAAAATTGACTTACAAGGAGGCCCTCCTTGCAGTCAAGAATCTAGAAAAGAACAACCAAGACAAAAACAACCAAGACAAGAACAACCAAGATAAGAACAACCAAGACAAGAACAACCAAGAAAAGAACAACGAAGAAAAGAACAACGAAGAACATGATAACATTATCCCAATAGAAGACCAGATAGTAGAAGACCAAAAAGAAGAAGACGAAAAACAAGAAGAAGAATGGAAAGTGAAAAGTAAAAGAAGAACCAAGAAAAAAAAGAAGTCCAACTAATCAGCTTCGGCCGAAATAGCCTAATGGCGAAGAGGCCAGAAATCCTTAACAACTTTGACTTTGACCTAGGATTAAAATTTAAACTACTTCAATTAAACCTCCCAGAACCAATAGAAAAAATCGCCTGTGACTTCCTAGACGATCGCACGGCACAAATACAAATTGGCAGCTTTATAGGACCACCCATAAAACTGAAAAGTGGAGTACCCCAAGGCAGTGTCCTTTCACCCACGCTGTACAATATCTACACAGCAGACCTACCAGAACCATCTCCCTACAGTGAATACATAAGTTTTGCAGACGATATCACACAAATCATCACATACCCCGGCAAATCAACAGCAATAATGGCACAACATACTGCTAACGCAATAGAGAACATCAACCAGTACGAAAAAAAGTGGAAGATACGAACGAACACCAACAAGTTCAAAATAATCCCAATCGCTAAAAGGAAAAAAACACCCATTATAGTAGACAACAAAGTGATTCCATACGCCATGGAAGGCACTGTCCTACAAAACATTCATCACCGAAAAACTTGCAAAAACCAGAAACATGGTAATTAAATTAAAACGTTTCAGAAACCTGTCAGCAAAAAACAAGTTAAAGTTATATAGAGCCTATGTCCAATCCCGACTAGTATATCCGCCAATTCCCCTACATGCAATAAAACAAACATAAAGAAACTGCAGACAATTCAAAATTTAACCCTAAAGGATGTATATAACATCAGATATCCTGAAATAGTCACCAACCGTCAACTACACCAACGAGCCCAAATAGAACCCCTAAACATTTACCTACACGAACACTCAAAAAGAATATGGACAAAGTTAGAAGAAATAGAACCAGGACCAATCAAAGAATGGATGGAAGAGACAGAAGACGGAAGAAGAGAACACTCGTGGTTCCCTAAAAGTAAAAGAAGAGCCCTAGAACCCACACCAACTCCACTCTATTAAAAGATGCAAGGTTACGGCAGTGACAACCGTGGTAGCCAAACCACTCACAACATTAGATCATAAAAAGATAGGATGTTCTTGGCAGAAACACAAGTACCTGCCCTAGACTCCTCACCATTGGCTAGGACATAATACACGATAATGAAAGGCATAAATCGTATTAGTTGCTAAACATGCAAACACCTGACATAAATATAACACTTAAGACGAAATTTAGCTGAAACACAAACATTAGATAACAGAAGCACTTGGGTTGAGCCCCAAGACCTATCATTCTACTACTATTTTCCAATTTCCTCGCTTTTCTTCTGCACTATCCACCAACCCCAAGTCCCTCCAAATTCCACCATTATTCTTCAAGTCCAGTTCCCGCACCACCAATCAACGCATCGGCATTAAGATTTCTTCACACTTTACTTCATCCATCGATCGATCGATCTGTCCTGGAATCATTCGCCAGCCAGCCTTCGCCGTGAACGGACCTCTCTCCAGAACCTTTACTGCTAAAGCCTGCCAGTCTGTCTTTCAACCGTTGACGACCTGAACGAAATCGACCACCTCACCACCATCACTACACACAACCGGTAAGCTCGTTGCAGACAACGCCCTTTCTGTGCCTCCCTACTGATCAGGGGTGACTCCTGATCAGAGGCGGCCCTGATCCGGTGATCTGTAACGGCTTTCTGTAGCGGATTTGGGCCGCGATCCCATTGGTGTCATTTGCACCTCTGGCTGTTTTACCTTGTTCTTCCTTCTTTTTTCGCTCTGGCCTGGAGACCTGCACCCTAGAGGTGTATTCGTCCTTGGGTCCCCCCTGTAACTGTTCACCTCCACTGTAGGGGTTTGTGAACACGAAAGGGGGAAGGAGCAGAACCCACCCCTCCGCCGAGCCTTCCTGGGAAACCGTGATCGTGCGTGTTCCACCTAGGAAGGGGGTCGCAAATCCTTAATCCTCCACCCCTCCCCCGAATAGGTACACATCAAGTTCACGCCTATAAGTGAGCATTTACAACAATAGGGATATAGGTTCCCCTAACGGGGTTACTAGGTGAGTGACACAGGAACCACCCTACGACCATTCGACCAGCAAGTGGCGGTGGGGGGTGCTGTAATTCCTGTGTTTAGGTTGCTCGCCTGGATAGGTAGGGCAACTGTAAAAAACCATAACAAGACGGAGAACGACCAAATGCAATGACTAGGACAACCGGAAATAGGATACGGGTACGCTCCCTCTTGGGGGGCGTATCGGAAAAACGTAAGGAGGAACTGGGTATACTACTGTGTGCCCAGTTAAACATCAAATTCGCCGCACTAATAGAAACAAAGGACTCCTACATAGTCCTTTGCCTTGAAGAAAAAGATGTAGACAACATGCTCTCAGATGAATCAACAAAGAAATTAAAAGAACAAGGATTCGAAATAGTAATACCACCACAATTACGAGCCAAAAAATCCATAGTAATTAAAAGGGTAGATAAAAACATATTGAAACAAACAGCAAGTGATATTGCCAACAACATAGAAGAGAAGAACACATGGGCCAGAGTCGAGGAGGTTGTGTTAATGCCTGGTGCTCCTACCATGATGAAGGTCAGATTTGGAGAGATCTCCATGGCACAAAAAGCCCTAGAGAATGGCCTCTGTATTTCCCATTATCATCTGACAAAACATCAAATTGAGCAGGAGGAATTTTTTCCAATAACATCCTGTTGGAATTGCTACAAATATAATCATCTAGCTGCAAATTGTCCACTAAAAGATAAGAAGTTCTGCTCTGAATGTGCAACAGAGGGCCATACATTCAGAGAATGTAGCAATAAAGATAACCCAAAATGCCTGAACTGTAATGGGGAACACCGAACACTAGCAGCGCGTTGTCCCATAAGAAAAGAAATAATTAGAAACCTGAGAGAAAAAGAAAGAACAAATAAGAAGATTGAAACAGACCCCAACAAAACATATGCAGCAAATGCAAAGCTACAAGATACCACTTCTAAAGTACTGAAGAAAACTAAAGAAAATCCCCTCATGCAGCCGACATACCTCAATCTGAGTGAAGGATTACCTTTCACGATCCTAACTAGTATCATAGTAACATTGCAAAACCAGGAACATTCGGAAAAACGATTAGAGAAATGTTTGCGGCAAACAATCTGCCAGAGGTAAAATTTCCAGACGACGCCCCCTCAACAGAAATATTTAAAATCGTCACCGAGAGTAGCCTGGGAGCAACGAAACCACAGGAGCACAAAACCAAACTATTCACAGAAGAAACCGTTATGGAAACAGACCCTGTTAGGTTCTGAATAATAAGTTCTATATACAGGAGAGAACACAAACACCTGTATAGTTTTGTAGGTTCGGTTTACTGGATAAGAGTATGTACACAAAGGGGAGCAGCACTCTCCCCGGCTAGGCTCCTGCTGGTCAACTGCTATAGACGACGTATGGCAAGTGATACATTAGGAGCTTCCATACGTCGCCAGGCACATTAATTAAGCATGTGGGATATGGTAATAACATTGCCACACGCTGCTAGCTAGGCTGAATAAATAATACATAAATGGAGCACATACATAATATACATACATGATATATAATCCAGCATACATAATATACATACAGACCCTATCACCCAAGAAGTCACACCACATCGCAAATCATCAGACTCCACCACTCAGCAAACAGAGAAATCACTATCTGCAAAAGTTGATCCAACCAAAGCAAAATTAAGAAAGAATCCCACTCTGGCCATCGTGCCCCCCCCCCCCCCATCTTCGCCAAGCGATGTGCAGCCAGCAGACCTAGGCAATGAGATCGGCATCCGCTTTTACTCAGTCAACACACCACCTACAATATCAAATGACAGACTTCTGCAGGAAATCAAGGAAGGCACTGTAAAATTCACCTACGAAGACGATAGGGTAGAAGAAACCTATATAGACCAATTGATAACTGCAGGACTTTTAAATACCAAATATAATAGGATCGAAAGAGTGGATGTAACCAAGTTTAAGAAAATCAGAACGGGACTGAAGGAGGAAAGGAGTAGACACTCACCAGGAGATGCACGAGCCAGCAAACACCCTACACCAAGTTCTCGGGATCCACGATTACACAAAATAAATTATTAAAGATAATCCAGCACAACGTCCTTGCCTGGAATCTGACGAGGAAATCAGAACTCACCAATATATACAGCACAATAGATCCAGACATTATTCTTATCAACGCACATGGTCGGAAAAAAGGTGACAAAATCAAGATTTTTAACTACCATGTACATCAAATGAACATCCATGATGAACCACACGACGGCATAGCAATAGCTATAAAACGCAACATACAGTATAAAATCATAGACAACTTTCATAGCAACTTTCTTGCAGCCGAAGTAAACACAACCAGAGGCCCAATATTAATCGGAACGTCTTATTTAACATTCAGAAGGCCAATATTCCCTACAGGTGATATTTTAAAACTAATGAGGCAAAATAATCCAGCATACTTTATAGGAGACCTCAATGCAAAACACACAACCCTAGGAAATAATATCAGAAACCCAGGAGGAAAAATTCTACATGCTCTCATCGAACACGGGACAATAACTCACCTTGGGCCCGACTTCGCAACTTACGTATCAGCCGGTAACACTGGGAAACCTGACATTGTTTTAACCAATAGGCATCACCATCTAAATGTACATCTAAAAGCTGGACCCACAACAACCAGTGATCATTTACCCATAATAGCAACTTTATCCACGTCTCCGATACAAATTCCATCAATCCCAAGATTTCCACTTAATAGAGCAAATTGGGAAAAATTTAAATTGGATCTCAGCAAAAACGAACCAACACTCCTACACAATAAAGACACAACTGAGATCGACAAATCGCTGGACAAATGGTACAATGAAGTAACATCAGCAATGCAAATCAATATCCCTAAAACAACATACCGTACATTACCACATGCACAATTAACACATGAAGAGAAAATGATACAAACTAGATTCACCAATCTATATGAATACATCAAAACACACGGGTGGAACAATGACATCAGAATATTATACAGGAATATAAAAGAAGAACTGAAAGAAATAAGTAAGAACAAATACAATGAAACATGGAACAAGCTGATTCAGGACACACAAGCAGATCACAGAAACCCAAAAGCAGTCTGGAAAAAAATTAAAAACCTAATGGGAACTAATTCGGAAGAAACGAGTTATATTAAGGACAAAAATGGTAGAAAAGCAACAGAACCACACGAAAAAGAACCAATATTTAGAGAATTCTGGAAAAACATATTCACAATCAACGACGAAGATAATAGAAGCTTCTGCCAAGAAACTGAACAGGCAACTAGAACATATTTGAACCAGAACACAGAGAAATCGAAACACACCGTGAAAATTAACCTCAACTCTTTAAACATCAACAACCCAATAATTGCTCCTCTAACTCAAAATGATATTGTAAAAACAATAGCAAGTTTCAAGAATAAAGCACCTGGCATAAGCCAAATTAATAAAGTCGTATTACAAAACATTCCTCAGACTATGATCGAACAGCTCAAAAATATATACAATGCCTCACTTGCAACTGGCTTTTTCCCTACCAAATTTAAATTAGCCAAAATCAGACTCATCCCGAAAGCAGGAAAGAACCATACTCAAGCAGAAAACTACAGACCCATCTCACTACTGGAAACACCCGGTAAAATATTGGAAAAAATAATTAACCACAGACTCAGAAATTTTCTAGACCAAGAAAATAAATATAACCCGAGACAGCACGGCTTTCGAAAAAACCGAGGAACCAATACAGCAATAGCATTAATATACGAGTCAATCGCAAATGCTGCAAGTAACAAAGAACAATGTAATATAATTCTAAGAGATGTTTCAAAAGCATTTGACAAAGTCTGGCATGAAGGAATGAAGTATAAAATAATCAAATTGGACATGCCTACCAACATCACAGCACTACTATGTAATTTCTTAGAAAACAGAAAGGTCAAACTTATCATTGACAACCATCTAGGACAAAACTTCAACCTTTATAGCGGAGTTCCCCAAGGCAGCAATATATCACCAACCTTATACACCGTATATACGGCAGATATGCCGCAACCACGGCAATCAGAATATATAGCATACGCAGATGATGTTACACAGATAATCAGGTACCCGGGAAAATCCAAACAAATGATGGCCATTAGAACAAGCAGAGAAATAGAGATAATAAATAACTATGAACGAAAATGGAAGATAAAAACCAATGTCCAAAAACTCCAAATAATTCACATCGCAAAAACGAACCCCTACCCTAGTATTGTCAACAATCAACAAATACCATATGTTGCCAAGGGAAAAACACTAGGGCTCAAGATCTCCAGAAGCGGAATAATCCCTCACATCAATGAAAGAATAGTTATGGCAAGATCACAACTTACAAAGCTTAGAAGATTCCGCCAATTGGATACCAACACGCAATTGCACCTATATAAAGCACTGATCAGACCACACTAAGAATACCCTCCGATACCTCTGAACACAATTGCAAGAACTAATCAGCTGAAATATCAAGCAGTGCAAAAAATAGCCCTCAGAAGAGCGGCAAAACACCAACCACCATACACACAAACAGCACAAGACATACACACAGAACACGGCATAGACCCACTCAACACCAGAATACACACCCAAGCAAATGCAATATGGGAAAAAATCCAGCAAGAACAGGATCCCATACTTAACAAACTAATCGAGGAAAACAATATATCACATAGATGGTGGCCTAGAAGCAGGAAAAATGATAATGAAGAACCAGAGCCTCTATATACAAAATAACAACAAAACAACAATAAAAAATACAACAAATAAGAACCAAAAGATGGGCCCAACTCTCCAGTCACACAAGGACCTGGAGGGACCCCACAAATAAACAAAGACCAAAATAGTTCACAAAAAAAAAAAAAAAAAAAAAAAAAGATGAGGGTCATTCCTACAGTGCCACAAGGACCTGGAGGGACCCACCCCCCCCCACCCTAAGATAATATGCCCCATGGACGCTTAGAATAACTTAGCTTAGCTTGGCTGAGACCGGCCTTCCCTAACACCTTGAACCTCTAATGCAGCACAGTTACGGAAGACAAAAAAACCCGTCTCCACAAGGTGGATAGCCCACCTGCTGTTAACCTTCTCCTTTACTTCCCACTTCTGAACTTTACCTTGTACTTTACCCTTCTCCCACTCTTAGAGCTATGCTCTACTTCTCTCCGTACAACCAACCAACCTCTGTCCTGGAGGCTGACTGGAACCGGAGGAGACTGACGTTCTTGCTGGAATAGTACTCTGCATAACGGTTTCTGTTCGCCATAGCCCGCTGGATCTTGTGCGCATGCACTGGTTCTCGCTGTCCAACAGCATTTCATATTAAAAGTGACTCTGTCATTTGTCCAAATTTTTGACACCTCACGAGCGCACAGGAGTGACAACCTTAGCATTCCCTCCCCACAGTTAGTGTGAGTGACCCACACAACTGCGAGGGAAGCGCTAACTGTTGTCCTTCCTGACGTGGTAGGAGGACTTTCTCTCTTTACTACATTTTTTCTATTAGTTACCCTGGCCGAGGCACCTGCTGATTTTTCCATAATTCGGTATTCGTGCTAGAGCCCCCCCAGTGGTGCACACCTCACAGAGTGGGATTGTGTGTTTCCAGTGGGGGTCGGGGAAATAACCTGGGCCAATCCAGCAGTGACGTCTGTGATCGTGCAGGCACACCACTGTTCGGGGGTCGTCCTAAAGTAAAAGTGTTTTTTTTTTTGCACTAAGGGCCTTACATAACCTTAGTGCACCAACATCAGTATATGTAATAAAACAACTAAAACTGTACCCAAGGTGGTGGTTCCCAGCCACCCAACCATGCCCTCTGGGAGGGGAAACCCCAACCCCCCCTCTACTCGTCCAGGCAGGGACAAGCAGAGGCGGGAGACCAATCATAATGACCCACGACTGCCACGACCAATGACAGACAAAGACAATGTAACGACCACCGACCAAACCACACAACAAAGACGCAACATTGAAGTGTCAACTGAGAAGGCCCGAGTAATCCACTTTCGGACTATTGACACGTCTACCTCGTTTGACAAAATTAATGGGTTCATCATCCAGAAGGCCATTAAGGATCAGATAGGGGACGTGGAGATAGTCCGAAAGACAAGAAAAGGCGAACTCCAAGTTACCGTTAAAGACGCACAGCAAATGAGGGACGCCTTGAATCTGAAAACATTTCATTCAACTATAGTGGAACCGTGTTTCCCAGCATTTCTCAATACCTGTAAGGCTGTAGTTAACAGCTACGAATTCCAGGGAATGAGTAATGACGAAATTAAGTACCACATGAAAGATCAAGGAGTCGTCGATGCCTTCGTCTTTAATAGGAGGACCGCAGACGGTGAACGGAAACGATCAACTACAGCTGTTCTGACCTTTGACGGACTTGTTAGGCCCACACATGTCTTGGTTGGATATGAGAGGGTCCAAACGAAAACATACGTTCCATTCCCCATGCGTTGTTTTAACTGCCAAAGGTTTGGACACACTGGTAAGGCCTGCCGTAACACCCAGGTATGCTCCAAATGTCCTCAAACCGGACACATGGACGATGACTGTACACAAACGGAGGAAAAATGCTACCACTGGTCGGGTCAGCATGCTGCCTCAGACAGGAAGTGCCCTTCCTACCTGAGGGAGTATGAGATCAATAAGGTAAGAGCAGAGAACAATTTGGACTACAAGGAGGCTAACAGGCAGTTGGAGATGTCCTTGCAGACACCAACACCTGGAATGTCCTTCGCATCCGCTGTATCCAAAAACACCTCACCTCCCAAAATGTGCACCACTGGAACACAGACTGAGACCAGGACCATTGCAACACAAACTGACTCCACACTCACCGGTTATCCAACCACAGACGCCAAAGACGAGAACTCAAAGACAACTATGACTACTAACGAGACTAAAACTAAAAACAATTTAAACTTGACCACAAAACCCAAACAGACTCACGACCTTGTCTACCCCGATGTAAGGAGGAGGTCGCTTTCTACCGAAAGCATGACAAGAGACTCTTCACCACAACCAGTGTTTCGCATTGTTGAAACACACCGGGGGCAGGGAGCCCCTGCCGAGCAGAGTACTGGCTTTTTGGAGCCGGGACACTGCTCATGTGATGCGGGGGATCCTTCCCCGGCACACAATTCCCCCCCAGAAACAAGAGCAAAGAAAAATATTACCCAAAACGCTGACCATATCAACTCTCAGACTTAAAATTCAATATCATCCAGTGGAATTGCAGAGGTGCTAGGAATAAAAGTGCTCAATTTCATTTACTAAAGTCATTATTCCGGCCGGACGTTTTTTGCCTACAAGAGACGCTACTTGAGGGTCATGACGACCCACCTGTATTTGATAACTACACGTCCTACAGGGGAGACAATCTAAGGGGGGTAGCCCTATATGTTAGGAGTGAATTCGCCCAACAAAGAGTCAACCTGAGCGTGAACCTGCAGGCTGTGGCGTGCAGAGTTAAGTTTCGGTCTGGCTATGTTGCCGTCTGCTCACTATACTGTCCTCCGGGCGGGCTCCTTGACGATGGTGAGGCTTGAGGAGCTATTTAACCAACTGCCAGGAAAGAAAGTGATCCTCGGCGACCTCAATGCTCGCCATTTGCGGTCGGGCAGTGTCCGGAGTGACGGGATGGGAGAGCAGGTGGCTGCAGCTAGACTCAACTCCAACTTGTCTCTTCTGAATGACGGTAGTGCGACTCGAGTGGACGAACGATTTGGCACAGCCTCAGCTATAGATCTCTCTATAGTTGATGCTGCCTTGCTATTAGATTGTAAATTTTCTACATACGACGACTCTCTGGGTAGCGACCATTTTCCGATCTGCATTTCTTATGAGTGTGGCGCCCCAACGGCTACTCCCGAGGTGCGCTACAACCTTAGGAAAGCAGACTGGAGGGCCTACTCAGGAGCCGTTCGTATAGACACCTTTGGAGAAGACATCAACACTAAAATGTCACACATACAACAAGCTATAATACACGCAGCAGATTTAACAATTCCTAAGACTTCTGCAAAAACCCACAGGCCTGGAGTTCCATGGTGGACACCAGACTGCCGACGAGTGGTTTGTGAGCGAAATAGGCGATGCCGTTTATTCAATAGAATTCCATCTCTTGTAAACTTAATTGAATATAAAAAAGCTAGAGCCAAGGCTAGGAGGGTTCTCGGGGAGTGCAAGAGAGAGTCTTGGCGTGCATTCGTCTCCACTATTAACATGGATACCCCTTCCTCTGAGGTATGGTCGGCTATAAACCGGGTCAGATCCAAAGGAGGAAGGACTTTTATCCCACAGGTGAGTAGTGGAGGGCGGATTCTCGACGAACCCCAGGCCATTGCCAACACCCTAGGCCAGAAGTTCGCAGATGCCAGTAGCTCCACCAATCATGATCCACGCTTCGGCGTGTTCCGTGATCGTGTCGAGCTCTTGCATCTCGACTTCAAGAACGGGGACGAAAAGGACTTCAATCGAGCCTTTTCCCCAGAGGAACTTTCCTTTGCTTTAAATAAGGGCAAGGGCTCTACTCCTGGACCTGACGGTATACGATACGAGATGATTAAGCACCTTGACCAGGGAAACCTGGACAAATTGCTAGAAGTGTACAATGAGATCTGGACGTCCAGAACGTTTCCAAACTCATGGCACTTTGCCCATGTCGTACCGATCCCGAAGAGGGCCAAATGCCCTACCAACACCAACTCATTCCGTCCGATTTCGCTCACAAACTGTCTGTGTAAGGTCGTGGAACGTATGATAAAGCGTAGGCTAATGTATTTTTTGGAAAGTAACAACTTATTGAATGATCGACAGTGTGGTTTCCGCCAAGGTAGAAGCACACTAGATCATTTAATAAGTCTTGAAACTGACATCTCAAAAGCTCTTTGCAGTAAAGAAACACTAATTGCAGTATTCCTAGACATAGAAAAAGCTTTCGACATGACATGGCGGACTGGCCTGATGATGAAGCTCCACTCCTTGGGTCTGAGAGGTAATTTGCCAAGTTTCATTAGTAATTTTTTGCAAGACAGGACTTTTTCCGTCAAATTAAAATAATGATTAATGATTTCCTATCACCAGCCCCCAGCTTAATTGACCTTAAATTCTCCTTGTTTGCTGACGATTGCGCAATCTTGCGCTCCTCTCGTGTCGAGAGGCTATCTGCACAAAGGGTGCAGGCTGGCCTAAAAGCCGCGGAACAGTGGGCAATACAATGATGATTTAGGTTTTCAGTTGAGAAGACAGTAGGAGTAGTCTTCACTAAGAAACATAACATTAATAATCCAGTATTAAAATTAAATGATACTCCTATTAAATTTCAAACTTCAGTAAAATTTCTCGGTGTTCATTTTGACCGGAAATTAACGTGGAAAAACAACATTAACGAACTTGAAAGTAAATGTCTTAAAGTCACAAACATCATGAAAGTTTTATCAGGTACTACATGGGGAGCCGATAGGAAATCTTTATTTATGGTGTATAAGACCCTGATCAGATCAAAACTTGATTATGGATGCCAGTTGTATGCTTCTGCATGCGACACCACACTCGCAAAGCTAACCAGAATACAGAACCGATGCCTTCGTCTATGTCTGGGTGCTTACAGGTGTACACGTGTAGGAAAACTAGAGGTTGAGGCCCACGTCCCTCCACTTCACATCAGGAGGGACATGTTGACGCTAAGGGACGGGTTGAGTGCGGCTAGGAGGCGCGGCACAGGCCACCCAGGTTGGTGTGCTGTTGCTAAATTCCGTTTCCTGCAGCTGCGTAGGTCCCCGTCCTCGGTTGTCCGCCTCCAGACCTTGTGCCAGGGTGCTGGTATCCATTTCGAAGACGTTGATAGATACGTTCCACCGTTGTGTCAGCCATGGGAGAACCCCAACATCCATGTGGAAATATCGTGGCTTCCAGGAGGGAAGAATGACTTTCATCCTGAGCTCCTGAGGCAACTTTTCTATCAATTTCTGGAAGGATATAGCGCCTATACTCACGTGTACACCGACGGGTCCAAGACTGACGACTACGTTGGAGCCGGTATCTGGAGCAGAGACGGGGAGTGGAGCTCCCGCCTGCCGCGGCATACAACCATATTCTCTGCAGAGATGTTCGCAATAAGTAGAGCCATTGACATTGCAATAACAAGCAATGTCAATGATGTTGCTGTCATTTCACATTCCATGTCAGCTCTTAAAGCAATTCAAGGTGGTGATACTACCAGCAATGAGATACAGGGCAACATTATTAAAAAACTACATGAGTGTGCCAAGAATATTGTGCTGATGTGGGTGCCTGGGCATTGCAACATTTGGGGCAATGAACAGGCAGACAGATTAGCAAGAGCGACTGTGGGTCTCAGGGAGACAACTCATGTACCCTGGGAGCGTCAGTCGTGTCTCTCCTTGGGGAAGACATATACAATTGGGAAGTGGCAACTTGAGTGGACGAGGTTAGATCTTCACAACAACTGGAAGACCAACATAGGAAACTGGCTTTCAGCATATAGAAAGAATAGGAGGGAAGAGGTGGTTCTCGCCAGACTAAGGCTGAACTGTACCTATTTGACCCACCTAAAAGCCTATCTTGACAACTCCTTTCCACCTATCTGTGCCACGTGCAACAAAATTCTCTGTATCCGACACATTCTGACTGAGTGCAGCCATTACGAACCAGAGCGCCGGCAGCTGGTGATCCTAGCTGCCGAGCAAGGCTTCGTGCTGAGTGTACTCAATTTATTGCAAGATGATGTCACCATAAGTGACGCTGTAATAATCTTCCTCAAGGAGACCCATCTTATCGGCATGTTATGATTGACACACGCATAAACTCTTTTTATATTTATAATATGTATGTAACCATGCCCTAAAGCAAATAAAAATGAATAAAACAAAAATATAAACATACAACATGAGAGACACATCACAAACCTTTTCATTACCTACAACACGCATATTTATCAAGTTAAACTGACACCCACCAACACATATTTAAACAAAAAGACACGGGCTACAAAAGACAAAAAAGAAAAAAATCACAGAGAAACTAGTCACCTGACCGGCCATTTCATCTGGTCTGACATTAACTCACTATCATATCACTCACTCATACCATAATTCATCCCAAATAAAACAACAAGAAGAAAGAAGTAACCAAAATACCAAGAACAAGAAGAACACAAGAATAACAAGAAAAGAAGATACAAGAACATCAGATTAGTTGTAGAAGAAAGAAGACCAAGACTAGAAGAAGAAAGAAGACATCAGCTCCGTCCGAAATAGCCCAAAGGCGAAGTGGCCAGCAATCCCCAATACCAGTCCAGTCCAATCTGTCACTTGAGAACTGAACCTCGGCGAGGTAGGATCTTTCTGCTCTCGAGGTACCACGTGATCTAGATAATGTTCTGTAAACAGGCGAAGGTCGTTAGGCTGTATCCAGTCAAGCGCCCTTCGCGCAAGCTACTAAACCTCCTTGTCCTGAGGAAGTTTTTTGACGACTCAGGAATCACGGGGGTGACAAGGGTCGTCCTCATTGAGAGCGGTTGCCTTATTGTCACCTTCGCTGAATACTGAGAGGCCCGGCAACTTGAAAACGTTAGAGAAATTAACGGGATACAGATCCTTGTTGAAACCTGCCTACAGGACAACTTGGTTTTGGGAGTCATCTCCCACACAGAAATCGAACATCTGGAAAAAGAAGAACTGGCCGAGCTGATCGGAAAGCAGCTCTCAGTGCGACGGAAGCTCACCAGTACAACTGCACTGGTTGGCTGCCATAAGAAACTTCCGAGCACCGTCTTGCTGGGATGGGAAAGGGTCCCAGTAAGACCGTACGAAAGAAGGCCTACAAGATGCTATAAATGCCAGAGGTACGGCCATCTGGCGCAGAAGTGTCATGCTCAGGAAGTATGTTCCAGTTCCGGGACACCCGGGCACCACGACACCAACTGCTCAGTGGCCGCCAAGAAGTGCGCAGCTTGTGGTGGCCCCCACTCCTCCTCCGACCGGGAGTGTCCCAAGTGGAGGGAGGAGTGTAGGGCGGCTAAGCTGCGAAGTCAAGAAAAATTGAGCTACAAGGAGGCTCTCCTTGTAGTGAAAACTGCAGCAAAGAAGAAACAAGACCAGAACAAGACCACAACAACTAAAACTCAAGACCCCAAGAAGAAGATCACGGAAAAAGAAGAAGCCAAAATTAAACCCGGATTCATAACTCTATCAGCTATCCCGTTCATACACGTGTATGAAAATCTTCCGAAGCAAGACCGAGAAGAAGAATGGAAAGTGAAAAGTAAGAGAAGAAACAAGAAACGGAAGAAGTCCAACCAATCAGCTTCGGCCGAAATAGCCTAACGGCGAAGAGGCCAGTAATCCCCCAACACCAACCAACCAATCTGTCATCGAGAACTGAACCTCGGCGAGGTAGGTTCTCTCTGCTCCCGAGGTACCACGTGACCATGTTCACCTGCAACCAGGCGAAGGTCGTTAGACTGTATCCAGTCAAGTGCCCTTCGCGCATGGAACTCAACCTCCTTGTCCTGAGGAAGTTTTTTGACTCCTCGGGAATCACGGGGGTGACAGGGATCGTCCGCAGTGACAGCGGTGACCTTATCGTCACCTTCGCGGAATGGGGAGAGGCCCAGCAATTAGAAAACATAAGACAAATCAATGGAATCCAGATCCAAGTTGAAGCCTGCCTACAGGACAACTTGGTTTTGGGAGTCATCTCCCACACAGAAATCGAACATCTGGAAAAAGAAGAAGTGACCCAGCTGATCGGAGACCAGCTCTCAGTAGTTCGGAAGCTGACCAGCACAGCTGCCCTGGTTGGCTTCCCAAAGAAACTTGCTAGCTCCGTTTTGCTGGGATGGGAGAGGATCCCAGTAAAACCGTACCAGCGAAGACCTACTCGTTGCTACAAATGCCAGAGGTACGGCCATCTGGCGCGGAAGTGTCGTGCTCGGGAGGTGTGTTCCCGCTGCGGGACACCAACTGCTCGGCGGCCGCCAAGAAGTGCGCAGCTTGTGGTGGCCCTCACTCCTCCTCCGACCGGGAGTGTCCCAAGTGGAGGGAGGAGTGCAGGGTGGCCAAGCTGCGGACTAAGGAAAGACTGGGCTACAAGGAGGCCCTCCATGTAGTGAAAAATGAAGAGAAGACCAAGCCTGACCAGATCAAGATCACAACAATCAAAAATCAAGACCCCCCAAAAAAACCGCGAAAAAAGAAGAAGCCAAAATTGAATCAGATATTATAAGACTACAATTAACACCGTTTATAGAAGTGTACGAAAATCTTCTGGAGCAAGACCAAGAAGAAGAATGGAAAGTGAAAAGTAAGAGAAGAAACAAGAAACGGAAGAAGTCCAAATCAAATTAGTCGACAACCAATCAGCTTCGGCCGAAACAGCCTAACGGCGCAGTGGCCAGTAATCCCCAATACCCCCCCCCCCCCTCCAAACTGTCACTTGAGAACTGAACCTCGGCGAGGTAGGATCTTTCTGCTCTCGAGGTACCACGTGATCCAGATAATGTTCTGTAAACAGGCGAAGGTCGTTAGGCTGTATCCAGTCAAGCGCCCTTAGCGCAAGCTACTAAACCTCCTTGTCCTGAGGAAGTTTTTTGACGACTCAGGAATCACGGGGGTGACAAGGGTCGTCCGCATTGGCAGGGGTTGCCTTATTGTCACCTTCGCTGAATGGGGAGAGGCCCGGCAACTTGAAAACGTTAGAGAAATTTACGGGATACAGATCCTAGTTGAAACCTGCCTACAGGACAACTTGGTTTTGGGAGTCATCTCCCACACAGAAATCGAACATCTGGAAAAAGAAGAACTGGCCGAGCTGATCGGAAAGCAGCTCTCAGTACGACGGAAGCTCACCAGTACAACTGCACTGGTTGGCTGCCATAAGAAACTTCCGAGCACCGTCCTGCTGGGATGGGAAAGGGTCCCAGTAAGACCGTACGAAAGAAGGCCTACAAGATGCTATAAATGCCAGAGGTACGGCCATCTGGCGCGGAAGTGTCATGCTCAGGAAGTATGTTCCAGTTGCAGGACACCCGGGCACCACGACACCAACTGCTCAGTGGCCGCCAAGAGGTGCTCAGCTTGTGGTGGCCCTCACTCCTCCTCTGACCGGGAGTGTCCCAAGTGGAGGGAGGAGTGTAGGGTGGCTAAGCTGCGAAGTTAAGAAAAATTGAGCTACAAGGAGGCTCTCCTTGTAGTGAAAACTGCAGAAAAGAAGAAACAAGACCAGAACAAGACCACAACAACTAAAATTCAAGACCCCAAGAAGAAGATCACCGAAAAAGAAGAAGCCAAAATTAAACCCGACTTCATAACACTATAAGCAATCCCGTTTATACAGGTGTACGAAAATCTTCCGGAGCAAGACCAAGAAGAAGAATGGAAAGTGAAAAGTAAAAGAAGAAACAAGAAACGGAAGAAGTCCAAATCAAATTAGTAGACAACCAATCAGCTTCGGCCGAAATAGCCTAACGGCGCAGTGGCCAGTAATCCCCATTAAAAGGTTACAAACAGTACAAAATATAGCCCTTAGATTTATATATAACATAAAATATACAGACCACATCAGTAATGAACAGCTACATAAGAGAGCAAATCTCTTAGCAATCAATGTAGATATACACAACAAAGCTGTAAATATTTGGAAAAAAGTGACTGAACTTAACACAGAAACATATCAAAACTGGAGAAATAATATAGACAACGAAGAATTCCAAGAACACAGTTGGTTTAAATCAGCCAGGAAGAAAGTAATTGAACCATCTCCTGCCCCAATATACATATAAAACCTTAATAGAGAGAATAAAAGATGAGAGTGACCTACCAGCTCCACTAAGAACCTGGCAGGCCTCTCCATACAGTGTACCTTTAGACTAACATAACTAATATTTAACATTTAACATTTAACATTTAACATTGAACTAACATCTTAGAAAAAAAAAAAAAAAAAAAAAAAAAAAAAAAAAATGTGACTACCCTCCAAGCTACACAAGGACCTGGGCGGGCTCACTAACTCCATCAAAAAAAAAAAAAAAAAAAAAAAAAAAATAATAATAATAATAATAATAATAATGTGATTACCCTCCCAGCTATATCAGCCAGGAAGAAGTAATTGAACCACCTCCTGCCTCAATATACACATTTATACATAAAACATTACTAGAGGAATAAAGATGAGAGTGACCAACCAGCTCCATTAAGAACCTGGCAGGCCTCTCCATACAGTGTACCTTTAGACTAACACAACTAACACTTAACTAACACCTCAAAAAAAAAAAAAAAAAAATGTGACTACCCTCCCAGTTACACAAGGACCTGGGCGGGCTCACTAACTCCAACAATAATAAAAATAATAATAATAAGCAGCATTATATAAATAAACCAATATTAATACAAAGGTCTGACGACCCAAGGGAGCAGAACAAAGACAAAATACCAATAAGAAAGATGAAGAGATCTGGTTGAGCCCAGATTCTTTCTACTCCTGCTGTATTTCAGTTTCACCACTTTTTCCTTGAACCCCTAATAATCTTCTTTCACCTCTTAACTAAAGACTTCGTATCGTATCGTACCAATCTGTCAAAGGCTGACTAGACACCAGAGGAGACTCACGTTCTAGCGGGAACAGCTACTCTCCCGTAACGGTTTCTATACGCCATAGCCCACTGGATCTTGTGCGCATGCACTGATTCTCGCTGTTCAACAGCATTTCATATTAAAAGTGACTCTGTCATTTGTCCAAATTTTTGACACCTCACGAGCGCTCAGGATTGACAACCTTAGCCTTCCCTCCCCACAGTTAGTGTGAGTGACCCACACAACTGCGAGGGAAGCGCTAACTGTTGTCCTTCCTGACGTCGTAGGAGGGCTTTCTCTCTTTACTACATTTTTTCTATCACTTACCCTGGCCGAGGCACCTGCTGATTTTTCCATACTTCGGTATTCGTGCTAGAGCCCCCCCAGTGGTGCACACCTCACAGAGTGGGATTGTGTGTTTCCAGTGGGGGTTGGGGAAATAACCTGGGCCAATCCAGCTGTGACGTCTGTGATCGTGCAGGCACACCACTGTTCGGGGGTCGCCCTTAAGAAAAAGTTTTTTTTTTTTTGCACTAAGGGCCTTACATAACCTTAGTGCACCAACATCAGTATATGTAATAAAACAACTAAAACTGTACCCAAGGGGTGGTTCCCAGCCACCCCAACCATGCCCTCTGGGAGGGGAAACACCAAGCCCCCCTCTACTCGTCCAGGCAGGGACAAGCAGAGGCAGGAGACCAATCATAATGACCCACGACTGCCACGACCAATGACAGACAAAGACAATGTAACGACCACCGACCAGATCACACAACAAAGACGTAACATTGAAGTGTCAACTGAGAAGGCCCGAATAATCCACTTTCGGACTATTGACACGTCCACCTCGCTTGACAAAATTAATGGGTTCATTATCCAGAAGACCATTAAGGATCAGATAGGGGACGTGGAGAAAGTCCGAAAGACAAGAAAAGGCGAACTCCAAGTTACTGTTAAAGACGCAAAGCAAATGAGGGACACCTTGAATCTGAAAACATTTCATTCAACTATAGTGGAACCGTATATCCCAGCATTTCTCAATACCTGTAAGGCTGTAGTTAACAGCTACGAATTCCAGGGAATGAGTAATGACGAAATTAAGTACCACATGAAAGATCAAGGAGTCGTCGATGCCTTCGTCTTTAATAGGAGGACCGCAGACGGTGAACGAAAACGATCAACTACAGCTGTACTGACTTTTGACGGACTTGTTAGGCCCACTCATGTCTTGGTAGGATATGAGAGGGTACAAACGAAAACATACGTTTCATTTCCCATGCGATGTTTTAACTGCCAAAGGTTTGGACACACTGATAAGGCCTGCCGTAACACCCAGGTATGCTCCAAATGTGCTCAATCCGGACACAGGGACGATGACTGGACACAAACGGAGGAAAAATGCTACCACTGTTCGGGTCAGCATGCTGCCTCAGACAGGAAGTGCCCTTCCTACCTGAGGGAGTATGAGATCAGTAGGGTGAGAGCAGAGAATAATTTGGGCTACAAGGAGGCTAAGAGGCAGGTGGAGATGTCCTTGCAGACACCAACACCTGGAATGTCCTTCGCATCCGCTGTATCCAAAAACACCTCACCTCCCAAAATGAGCACCACTGGAACACAGACTGAGACCAGGACCATTGCAACACAAACTGACTCCACACTCACCGGATATCCAACCACAGACGCCAAAGACGAGAACTCAAAGACAACTACGACTACTAACGACACTAAAACTAAAAACAAGTTAAACGTGACCACAAAACCTAAGCAGACTCATGACCTTGTCTACCCCGATGTAAGGAGGAGGTCGCTTTCTACCAAAAGCATGACAAGAGACTCTTCACCACAACCAGTGTTTCGCAATCTTGAAACACACCGGGGGCAGGGAGCCCCTGCCGAGCAGGGTACTGGCTTTTTGGAGCCAGACGTTTTTTGCCTACAAGAGACGCTACTTGCGGGTCAGGACGACCCACCTGCATTTGACAACTACACGTACTACAGGGGAGACAATCTTAGGGGGGAAGCCCTATATGTTAGGAGTGAATTCGCCCAACAAAGAGTCAACCTGAGCGTGAACCTGCAGGCTGTGGCGTGCAGAGTCAAGTTTCGGTCTGGCTATGTTGCCGTCTGCTCACTATACTGTCCTCCGGGCGGGCTCATTGACGATGGTGAGCTTGAGGAGCTATTCAACCAACTGCCAGGAAAAAAAATGATCCTCGGCGACCTCAATGCTCGCCATTTGCGGTGGGGTAGTGTCCGGAGTGACGGGAGGGGAGAGCAGGTGGCTGCAGCTATACTCAACTCCAACTTGTCTCTTCTGAATGGCGGTAGTGCGACTCGAGTGGACGAACGATTTGGCACAGCCTCAGCTATAGATCTCTCTATAGTTGATGCTGCCTTGCTATTAGATTGAAAATTTTCTACATACGACGACTCTCTGGGTAGCGACCATTTTCCGATCTGCATTTCTTGTGAGTGTGGCGCCCCAACGGCTACTCCCGAGGTGCCCTACAACCTTAGGAAAGCAGACTGGAGGGCCTACTCAAGAGCCGTTCGTATAGACACCATTGAAGAAGACATCAACACCAAAATGTCACACATACAACAAGCTATAATACACGCAGCAGATTTAACAATTCCTGAGACTTCTGCAACAACCCACAGGCCTGGAGTTCCATGGTGGACACCAGACTGCCGACGAGTGGTTTGTGAGCGAAATAGGCGATGCCGTTTATTCAACAGAATTCCATCTCTTGTAAACTTAATTGAATATAAAAAAGCTGGAGCCAAGGCTAGGAGGGTTCTCGGGGAGTGCAAGAGAGAGTCTTGGTGGGCATTCGTCTCCACTATTAACAAGGATACCCCTTCCTCTGAGGTATGGTCTGCTATAAACCGGGTCAGATCCAAAGGAGGAAGGACTTTTATCCCACAGGTGAGTAGTGGAGGGCGGATTCTCGACGAACCCCAGGCCATTGCCAACACCCTAGGCCAGAAGTTCGCAGATGCCAGTAGCTCCACCAATCATGATCCACGCTTCGGCGTGTTCCATGATCGTGCCGAGCTCTTGCATCTCGACTTCGAGAACGGGGACGAACAGGACTACAATCGAGCATTTTCCCCAGAGGAACTTTCCTTTGCTTTAAATAAGGGCAAGGGCTCTACTCCTGGACCTGACGGTATACGATACGAGATGATCAAGCACCTTGGCCAGGGAAACCTGGACAAATTGCTAGAAGTGTTCAATGAGATCTGGACGCCTAGAACGTTTGCAAACTCATGGCACTTTGGCCATGTCGTACCGATCCCGAAGAGGGACAAGTGCCCGACCAACACCAACTTATTCCGCCCGATTTCGCGCACAAACTGTCGGTGTAAGGTCATGGAACGTATGATAAAACGTAGGCTAATGTATTTTTTGGAAAGTAACAACTTATTGAATGATCGACAGTGTGGTTTCCGCCAAGGTAGAAGCACACTAGATCATTTAATAAGTCTTGAAACTGACATCTCAAAAGCTCTTTGCAGTAAAGAAACACTAATTGCAGTATTCCTAGACATAGAAAAAGCTTTCGACATGACATGGCGGACTGGCCTCATGATGAAGCTCCACGTCTTGGGTCTCAGAGGTAATTTGCCAATTTTCATTAGTATTTTTTTGCAAGACAGAACTTTTTCCGTCAAATTATAAGGTAACGTAAAGTCAGACACATTTGTCTTAGAAAATGGAGTTCCACAAGGCAGCGTTTTGGGCCCAATATTATTTCTTATAATAATTAATGATTTCCTATCACCAGCCCCCAGTTTAAGTGACCTCAAATTCTCTTTGTTTGCTGACGATTGCGCAATCTGGCGCTCATCTCGGGGTCGAGAGGCTATCTGCACAAAGGGTGCAGGCCGGCCTAAAAGCCGCTGAACAGTGGTCAATACAATGGGGATTTAGGTTTTCAGTTGAGAAGACAGTAGGAGTAGTCTTCACTAAGAAACGTAACATTAATAATCCAGTATTAAAATTAAATGATACTCCTATTAAATTTCAGACTTCAGTAAAATTTCTCGGTGTTCATTTTGACCGGAAATTAACGTGGAAAAACCACATTAACGAACTTGAAAGTAAATGTCTTAAAGTCACAAACATCCTGAAAGCTTTATCAGGTACTACATGGGGAACCGATAGGAAATCTTTATTAATGGTGTATAAGACCCTGATCAGATCAAAACTTGATTATGGATGTCAGTTGTATGCTTCTGCATGCGACACCACACTCGCAAAGCTGACCAGAATACAGAACCGATGCCTTCGTCTATGTCTGGGTGCTTACAGGTGTACATGTGTAGAAAAACTAGAGGTTGAGTCCCATGTCCCTCCACTTCACATCAGGAGGGACATGTTGACGCTAAGGTACGGGTTGAGTGCGGCTAGGAGGCGCGGCACAGGCCACCCAGGTTGGTGTGCTGTTGCTAAATTCCGTTTCCTGCAGCTGCGTAGGTCCCCGTCCTCGGTTGTCCGCCTCCAGACCTTGTGCCAGGGTGCCTGTATCCATTTCGAAGACGTTGATAGATACGTTCCACCGTTGTGTCCGCCATTGGAGAACCCCAACTTCCATGTGGAAACATCGTGGCTTCCAGGAGGGAAGAATGACCTTCATCCTGAGCTCCTGAGGCAATTTTTCTATCAATTTCTGGAAGGATATAGCGCCTATACTCACGTGTACACCGACGGGTCCAAGACTGACGACAACGTTGGAGCCGGTATCTGGAGCAGAGACGGGGAGTGGAGCTCCCACCTACCGCGGCATACAACCATATTCTCTGCAGAGATGTTCGCAATAAGTAGAGCCATTGACATTGCAATAACAAGCAATGTCAATGATGTTGCTGTCATTTCAGATTCCATGTCAGCTTTTAAAGCAATTCAAGGTGGTGATACTACCAGCAATGAGATACAGGGCAACATTAATAATAAACTACATGAGTGTGCCAAGAATATTGTGCTGATGTGGGTGCCTGGGCATTGCAACATTTGGGGCAATGAACAGGCAGACAGATTAGCAAAAGCGACTCTGGGTCTCAGGGAAACAACTAATGTACCCTGGTTGCGTCAGTCATGTCTCTCCTTGGGGAAGACATATACAATTGGGAAGTGGCAACTTGATTGGACGAGGTTAGATCTTCACAACAACTGGAAGACTAACATAGGAAACTGGCTTTCAGCATACAGAAAGAATAGGAGAGAAGAGGTGGTTCTCGCCAGACTAAGGCTGAACTGTACCTATTTGACCCACCTAAAAGCCTATCTTGACAACTCCTTTCCACCTATCTGTGCCACGTGCAACAAAATTCTCTCTATCCGACACATTCTGACTGAGTGCAGCCAGTACGAACCAGAGCGCCGGCAGCTGGTGATCCTAGCTGCCGAGCAAGGCTTCGTGCTGAGTGTACTCAATTTATTGCAAGATGATGTCACCATAAGTGACGCTGTAATAATCTTCCTCAAGGAGACCCATCTTATCGGCATGTTATGATTGACACACGCATGAACTCTTTTTATATTTATAATATGTATGTAACCATGCCCTAAAGCAAATAAAAATGAATAAAACAAAAATTTAAACATACAACATGAGAGACACATCACAAACCTTTCCATTACCTACAACACGAACATTTATCAAGTTAAACTGACACCCACCAACACATATTTAAACAAAAAGACACGGGCTACAAAAGACAAAAAATTAAAAAATTAAAAAAAAAAAAAAATCACAGAGAAACTAGTCACCTGACCGGCCATTTCATCTGGTCTGTCAGTAACTCACTATCATATCACTCACTCATACCATAATTCATCCCAAATAAAACAAGAAGAAGAAAGAAGTAACCAAAATACCAAGAACAAGAAGAACACAAGAATAACAAGAAAAGAAGATACAAGAACATCAGATTAGTTGTAGAAGAAAGAAGACCAAGACTAGAAGAAGAAAGAAGACATCAGCTCTGGCCGAAATAGCCCAAAGGCGAAGTGGCCAGTAATCTCCAATACTTGTTGTCCAATCTGTCCACATCGCTCCTGAACTAAGAAGACCTCTCAACAAGACCTCCTCCTGGACCCGGAACTGTGAAGACCGCCCTCTCCCTTGTGCCATTTTTGGCCATCTTCCCGGACCGGACCACCCACGACTGTCATCGTCCACATCAACTCACGAGCGTTTTCGGTTTATCGAGCATTAGCTTGCCCTCCCCTCTGGTGGTGTGAGTTACCCACACTCCAGCTGGAGAGCAGCTATAGCGCGATATTCCCGACGTGGTTTGAGCTCTTTTCCTTTTACTGCTATTTTTCCTTTTTCTCTCTGGCCTAGGGACCTGCACCCTCAAAAAGTGTATTCGTCCTGCGGTCCCCCCTGTAACTGTTCACCTCCCTCCCAGGAGATTGTGAACACGAAAGGGGGTTGGAGCAAAACCCATCCCAGCCGAGTCTTTCCAGGAAAACCCTGATCGTGCGGTTCCACCTGGAAAGAGGGTAGCAATCCTTATCCTTCCCAAATAGGCCACACTTAGCTCACGTCTATAAGTGAGCAGTCACATACACTAGGAAGTAGGCTTCCCCAACGGGGCTCCGGGAGAGAAGCTCAGGAACCACTCTACGACCACCAGCCAGTGGGGAGTGCTGAAATTCCTCTGCTACTTACTCAACCGGAATAGGTAGGATTTAAAAAAAAAAAAAACGGTTATGGAGCGCGTCCGCCCTCCTAACCGCGACCCCCGCCTGAACCGCCAACCTGACGACCCGAACCACGACAGGCTCCGCACAGAGAAAGCGGACCAGTTACGCGCCTTCAATGAAGCCCTGAAAAGCAGGAACACTGCCACCACCTCCAACAGCTCCACCACCACTGCTACCGCCACTGAGGACAACTGGACGAAGGTAGAAAACAAAAAACGCCGACGTGCTTTTTCGGGAAACGAATGCCGTCAAGCAGCCCAAAAGGCACCCATCACCACCACCAGCTCACCTCCAACGACACTGTCAAAATTCCGGATCACGAAAACGGACACAAAAACAACATATGCCGCCATCACAGAGATGGAAAAGCTAAATCCACTGGACAAGTTCTCAGTGCGGCCCAACCTAAAGGGGGAGATGATTATTCACCCCAAAGACAAGGACTCCGCCACCACCCTCGACACTTACCTGCAAAACACCACCACCGTTGCATCAACCAAGCTGGACCCCGCCCAGAAACTGATGAAGTCGGTAGTCCTCCGGTACCCAAAGGAACTACCCCTCGAACCCCTGGAGAACCACCCGAAGATCCTAAAAGCCGAGAGATGCTCTCCCCTGTCCGACAAGACGGCCACCACAAAACAAGTACTCATAACGCATTACGGTTCACCCCCCCAGCACCATAGACCTCAAAACCTGGGGGATCTACGAAGTGAGGCCCTTCGTCCCAGAGCCCCTGCGGTGCTTCAGATGCCAGAAATACGGGCACCATCAGACAAGGTGCACGTACAAGGAAATCTGCGCAGTCTGCGCACAGAAGCACGGCACACACTCCTGCCTCACCAAGTTGAAAAATGGAGAAGAAATTGCCCCCAAGTGTGCCAACTGCGGGGGCAAACACCACGCCTGGAATCCTGGATGCTCCGAGAGAACAAAGAGGGTCCAGGCAAACCGACCAGCAGCAAGACCGGCCCCCACCGCCTACACACCAGCCCCACCAAGTACCTTCGTGTGGGGAACCCAAAGGCCAAAACAACAAAGCCAACCTCCTCAGCCGGTCAACACCCAAAGTGCAGCCCAGTTTCCTGGCCTCACTACGGCCACACCTCAGCCACCCAAGCAGCAGACAACGACAACCACGAAAAAGACAAAATAAGCACACACCAAGGCACCAGAAGGAATGATACACGTATCAGACCTAGCCAAGGTACTGACAACCTTCGCGGAGGGCCTAGCAGGACTACTGGGCCACAAGATCCAACCCACACAGCTCCAAATACTCATGGGGAGCGTCCTCGGGCAAGTCGCCACAGCTCCAGCCACCTCAGTGGAGGAAGCCACGCCGGTCCTCACACGAGTGACAGACGAGGTACACTCTACACCGAAGAAGGCTACCAGAGAACCCAAGATACCGACAGCTCCCAGAAAGAAATTGGATGTTTCAACTCCCCTGAACCGAACCACGGCCCAGAAGGCAAAAACCACAGAACACGAAGATATGAACCTGATCCAGTTGGAATCGAACTTGGACATCTCCATCGAGGACCAGCACCCTGAACATCCTAACATGGAATGCTCAGGGCATCAAAAACAAGAAACACCTCCTACAAGAAGCAGCAGCCAAGGACAAGCTTGACACCATACTGCTACAAGAAACACTTCTACAAGAACACCACTGTTTCAAATTCAGTGGTTACAAGGCATACAGGAGGCATTTCACGCAGGCGTCAACAAGAGGATGTATGATCTTGGTCAAGTCAAGCATACCCTCCGCCGATGTCACGCAGCAATTTCCATGTGGGGAAAACATCGAGACACAGGCCGTCAAAGTAACCCTCCAAGAACGGGAATTAACTGTTCACAACATCTACAAGAACCCAAGAGGCTCACTGGAGGTGACTCAATTATTTGCTTCGGCCGCTGACCACGCCACACTCATAGCTAGTCCGCTCATGTGATGTTTGCCAGAAAACCAGTGATCGAGGGCGAGTCCCACCTGCACCATTACGGCCCCTCCCACTGATCTCTGAACCCTTTGAGAGGGTGGCGGTGGACATTGATTGATTGATTGATACGTTTATTGAGATACAAAAAAACATTAATACATCTCAAAGAGATGAAGTAACATAAGTCATCCTCACCCCAGTCCAGGAATGTCCCTCTCAGGACTCACATAAATCCCTAATATTTCATATAATTAGTTATGATACATAGTTATATTCTAGATGCAAAATTTCTATAATTCTTTAATATTTCATCTATTTTCCCATTTCCAAACATCCACTCTATTTGCATGGGGACATTATTTATATGGGCATTTCTATATACATTAAGCAATGGGCATTCCAGTATATAATGTGGCAGGGTATGGGATCTGGATGTTCTACAAACTCTACATTCTTTATCCTGTTCACTTCTCTCAGCTCCAAGTTCCCAATAATATTTATATCCTAATCTTAACCTCATACACACTGAATCTTTCCACCTACTCCTATCTTTCCCATATGTAAATTTTGTGTTCATGAGAACATGATGGTAATGTTTTATTGTTTCGCTTTTCTCGTATATTTCATTCCTTTTGAAATTATCTTCTATTGATTGTATTTTCCGTAATTTGCTCCTTAATTGCTTCAAGGTTTTAGTACATATTATGTCGATCTCGGCCTTTTCCGTGGCTCTTTTTGCTATTATATCTACTGCTTCATTAAGACCAATCCTCACATGTGAAGGGACCCATACAAATTGAACATTATGGCCATTTTTCCTTATTGTATTTACTAATTTTCTACATGAACCAATAATGTGTCCAAAGACTGGACTCCCACTGTTCAAAGAATCCAAAGCTGCCCTAGGTGGACATTGTGGGGCCGATAAACCCAAGGGCAAGCGATGGGGCAAAGTATATTCTCACCTTGGTTGACTTTAGCACGAGGTGGCCCGTGGCTATGCCCTTGAGGAACATTGAGGCTGAGGTTGCACAATGGTTACTTTGGTAGACAATGACTATTTTTTTTACAATTACATGTTTAGTAAAATCTTATTGTTAGGTTTTAAATGCAAGAAAGTGGTTTTCTTACTGTAGAACTCGGATACCTTCACACTGATTACTCACCCAGGAGATTATGGTGTATCACTCTGCTTCCGGCATTCAATGCGTTGTGTACTTGATAAATGATGATTTAATAAATTCTATTAACTTCCAACATCCATCTAAGTTATTGGTTATACTTTGTCATAACCAATCAGTCATTACCTTTGGTAATAATAATAATAATAGAGGGGTCACAGATACGGGCAGATAATTGCACTTACGTTTATTTGGCACAATTCCATACACTGGGCTTATAATTTGCATGGCTAGGTCAGTCACTCACATTCGCTCCACAGTACCGTAAGTTATAAGGGAGAGTTTGTTAACATGGAGAATTAATCGTTAGATCTATTAGGCCGGCCTGGAGTGCTCTTGTAGCAAACAGGCCCTCACCAGTGATCACTTCCTTTACAGGATGTGTTAACTTGTCGCTGGACTTAACAACAATCTCGGGGGTTTGCACACACAGACTCGTAGCACTGGTAGGACTGTATGGACCCTGTTCTAAATCCGGGGAGCAGGAGGTCTTCAAAAACCCAAGGTCTAAGGACTACTGGCTAAAATGTGGTTTTGAGGCGTGAAATGACCCCTATCGGCTGGCCGGGTGCCTTATATCTACTTAAACAAACATTTGGGATGGGCTGTGTGGGAGGCCCAACGCAACCCATGACAATCGCCCCTACTAAGAAATTTTTTTTTTTTGGAGAATAAATTTTTAGCACCTGTATACAATCAAGGGAATGCCTAGCCCAGACACACAGTTCGACATTCACACTGTAGTGTGTGTGTAACACTAACACTGCAACGGAATGTAGTCGCCAATCGCCACTGTTGGAAAATCTCAACATTTACTTCAGTTTTTCTGGCTGGAGGAAAACTCCGCGGCGAGGGTGACAATTCCCGAGCAATAGTTCATGCTAAGCATAAGCACACTACATTTACATTACAGCAACGTGTTGTGTGGTGTAGGGTATGTAGACATTGTTTAGGTGGCACAGGTGTTGTGTTATGTTCTCAAGTGTAGAAAGGTGTGAGAAAAATACATAACATAAGACGAGCAGTCAGACGCTTGGAGGCTCGAGTCGACTGGAGTCTAGACCAACTCCACACTCATTTGGGAAGGTGACCTCTCAGTCAGTTGCTCTGGTTCCTCCACAAGTCGAGATAGGAGGTCAGCCCCCACATTCTGGCTGCCCTTGATGTACCGGAGGACGAAGTTGAACTGCTGGAGATACAGTGCCCATCGCATCAGACGAGCATTTGCATTCTTAGATGGTCGGAGACTGGTGAGCGGCATGTGGTCTGTCTCCAACACAAACTCACCTCCGTAGAGATAGTAATAGTACTTTTTGATGCCTTCCACCACTGCCAAAAGTTCCTTCTCAACCGCAGGTTTCAACTTCCTACTGTGATACACAACTGGAAAAACCTCGCCGTCTGCCTCTTGTAGTAAGTAGCACTGCGCCAACCCCATCCTGTGAAGCATTGGTCCGGAGGATGAAAGGCTCTTCCTTCCTCACCAGTTGAAGGATGGGTTGCTTGCATAGCAGGTTCTTGAGGGCACTGAAAGAATCCTCTTGTTCAGGTCCCCATTGCACCTTGTTAGATGCATGTTTCTTGAGCAGGTCGGATAGATGAAGATGGCAGGGGAGTTTATGAGGCCAAAGGGAAGGACTCTGTACTGGTAGAGGCCCCCTGGCGTACCAAAGGCTGTGATTTGCCGACTCTTCGGGTCCAGTGGGATTTGGAAGAACCCCTTGGTCAGGTCAAGTTTGGTAAATAACTTGGAACCAGTTATTCTTGAAAAAATAGTTTTCTGATCACACATAGGTTCAGCATCCACCTGGGTAATGGCATTTACTCTCCTATAATCCCCACAGATCCTGACACCCCCATCCTTTTTCGGACGACTACCATAGGAATACAGTATGGAGACGATGATTTCTCGATGATTCCTACTGCTTCCATTTCCTCAATTTCTTATTTGACAGTGTCCAGTAGTCGCATAGGTATAGGATAGGGCTTTACCCGAACAGGTGTAGGGCTGATCAGTTCAATAGTGTGACAGTCGACCCGGGCAACTCCTGGCTTATCAGAGAAGATGTCCTTGTAGCAATGCAACAGAGAGCCGATGGCATCTCGTTTCCTCTGCTGATAGATTTCCGTTCACCTCAACGTCCGTGAAAGTCTCACTCTGGCGGGAGTGTGCAGTGACAGGCCCATCCTCCTCATCAATGTCAGAGATCACTGTGGCAGCACAAGTTACCCCTGAATCACACTGGGAAGGCTCGTCCCTGTCTTCCTCAGTGGAGACTGTACCCCGACCGGAGACGGGAAGTACTTCTTCGGCATGTTGATGTGCAACTTCTTTCGTCGAGATCCCACCTGGACGATGTAAGTCAGATCCGAGACACGCTTTGCAATGTCGAATGGACCTTTCCACTGAGCCAGTAATATATTGCGCATCGTAGGCAACAGAACCAGGCACTGGTCACCTGGCTGGAGACAACGAAGCTTGGCCTTCTTGTCATAGTAAGTCTTCTGGACCTGTTGAGCCTTTACCAGCTCTTGCTTTGCCAGTTGAAAGGTTTCTTGGAGACGATCAACTAAGTCAATGACGTATGTATAAGTGGTCTTGACTTCCGGATTTAGTTCTTCATCATCCCACAGTTCCCGAAGAACCCGTAGGGGTCCCCGGACGGACCTGCCGTACATAAGCTCGAAAGGAGACACCGTGAGTGAGCTCTGTGGCACCTCTCGATACGCGAACAGAAGTGGGGCAATGTAGCGCGGCCACTCCTTAGGTTGTTCGGCTGCCATCCTCCTGAGCATTTTCTTCAGCGTCCCATTAAACCTCTCACAGAGTCCGTTGCACATCGGGTGATAGGGTGTTGTCTTTAGCCCCTTTACCGAAAACAGCCTCATCAACTCCTCCATCATGGCAGAAGTAAACTGGGTCCCCCTGTCACTGAGGACTTGTTTGGGGATACCGACCCGACAGAAGATTTCCAACATGGCTTCTGCAACAGTCGTGGCCTCAATGTTCCTCAAGGGCATAGCCACGGGCCACCTCGTGCTAAAGTCAACCAAGGTGAGAATATACTTTGCCCCATCGCTCGCCCTTGGGTTTATCGGCCCCACAATGTCCACCTAGGGCAGCTTTGGATTCTTTGAACAGTGGGAGTCCAGTCTTTGGACACATTATTGGTTCATGTAGAAAATTAGTAAATACAATAAGGAAAAATGGCCATAATGTTCAATTTGTATGGGTCCCTTCACATGTGGGGATTGGTCTTAATGAAGCAGTAGATATAATAGCAAAAAGAGCCACGGAAAAGGCCGAGATCGACATAATTTGTACTAAAACCTTGAAGCAATTAAGGAGCAAATTACGGAAAATACAATCAATAGAAGATAATTTCAAAAGGAATGAAATATACGAGAAAAGCGAAACAATAAAACATTACCATCATGTTCTCATGAACACAAAATTTACATATGGGAAAGATAGGAGTAGGTGGAAAGATTCAGTGTGTATGAGGTTAAGATTAGGATATAAATATTATTGGGAACTTGGAGCTGAGAGAAGTGAACAGGATAAAGAATGTAGAGTTTGTAGAACATCCAGATCCCATACCCTGCCACATTATATACTGGAATGCCCATTGCTTAATGTATATAGAAATGCCCATATAAATAATGTCCCCATGCAAATAGAGTGGATGTTTGGAAATGGGAAAATAGATGAAATATTAAAGAATTATAGAAATTTTGCATCTAGAATATAACTATGTATCATAACTAATTATATGAAATATTAGGGATTTATGTGAGTCCTGAGAGGGACATTCCTGGACTGGGGTGAGGATGACTTATGTTACTTCATCTCTTTGAGATGTATTAATGTTTTTTTGTATCTCAATAAACGTATCAATCAATCAATCAATGTCCACCGCCACCCTCTCAAAGGGTTCAGAGATCAGTGGGAGGGGCCGTAATGGTGCAGGTGGGACTCGCCCTCGATCACTGGTTTTCTGGCAAACATCACATGAGCGGACTAGCCTAGCGATCTCCTGGCCCATCCTTGGCCAGAAGAACGCTGCACTGATGCGATCAAAGGTCCTCTTTTTACCCATATGGCCGTCAAGAGCTTGAACACGGCCAGGCGGTACGTGGAAGGAACCACGAACTGCAGTCGTGTTTCACCCAGAGACGTCACAGTCTCTCGGTAGAGACGGTTCCTCTTCTTTACGAACCTCGTTCGATTCCCAAATGTCTCCTTGATGGTCCCAACCATCAAACTCTTGTGCACTGAAGTGAGCGTGCTGTCATGCTCTTGCTCTTGGACGACATCTTGACTATTGATGAGATCAGACGATGTAGCAATAGCCAATGGGGTGACTCGAGGTTTTGTTTGAGCCATACCCCAAGTGACTGCAGCAGCATTAACTTGGGTCAAAGCAGCAGCATCAGTTTGGGTTGCAGCATCCACTGCACAACTTTTTCTTGCCCCCTTGATATTTCCAATGATGAGATCGTATATAGGTTCCCTCAGGACTGCTGCAGTGACCCAACCTGAGAAGAAGGGGGTGTCCACCTCAATCTTGGCCACTGCAACCGTTTGAATGTAACTATTGGCTAATTTAACACTTACTTGTGCTCCGGTGTATTGATGTGGTTTCACCAATTCCTTCCTGACAATACAGGTTGATGTCCCACTATCTCGTATGGCAGTCACTGGAACTCCTCCAGCGTATCCAGGCTTAACAAGAAAAGTGGAGTGACCCTTCGAGGAGACGGTGGAGGCGGCAGTTAGTCAGTAGGTGTGGTGGGGTAGACCTGATTCGGTATGAGCCCCTGCTTCAGGTTGCATGAAGATCGGCCCTGCTGGAAGGTCAGGCCATTCCCCGTCCACAGTTTGAACATCGGCGGCTTCCTGCTGCTGGTGTCTTCGTGGATTATTATTGCTGGCACCTTGGTCTACGAATTGAGCCACGGCGGCTTCCTGCCGCCGGTCCCATCGTGGATTGTTACCCCGGCGCCAACTGTCCTGGTACTTCGGGTGGCCTTGGTACTGCTTCTGCTGCTGTTTCTGTTGCTGTCTTTGCGGTTGTGGTTGCTGGTTATTTCCCTGTTGCCTGGGTGGGTTCGGTGGCTGTTTCTGTAGAGTTTGTTGACTTTGTTGGGTACCTGCCGACTCCCTGTTAGACCACCGCCTCCGAGTGTGGTACCAGAAAGCGCTGAAATGAGCGTCTGCTTTGCTTGCCATTTTCTTCGACGTCTTAACTCCATTGGCCCTGATTTGAGCCACAAGTTCAGGAAGACAAGACCTTTCAAACTGCGTGCGCACCATTAAGTCTATAACACCTTCCATGGACGTGGGGGTTTCATCCTTACTCATCCACTGAGCCACATAGTCCCTTAAACGTTCCCGGAACTGTGCAGCCGTTTCATTTTCTTCCAACATTGCCCTGTTGAACTGATGCCTGGCCTGCTCAGCAGTCAGCCCATATGCCCGCAGCAGTGCAGACTTCTTGTCAGGGAATTTATTTTCAGGACGCTCTAGTCGTCGAAGAATCCCTAAAGCTTTCCCATCAAATAGGCTCAGGAACTCAAATTCCTTATTGCTGTCATCAAGCTCGTAGGCTTCTGCGAGATGCTCAAACCGGGAAATGTACATTTCCATGGATTCACCCTCCTTAAAGGTGGGCATCTGGGGAAATTTCCTATAAGTAGCGTTTTGAGTGGGAGTTCCTGACGGAGAAGAATTTTGGTTCCTTTCCGCTAAGGCCAGTTGGAACTCCCGTTCCCTTTGTTTCTATTCTCGTTCCAGCTTCTTTTCTTCCTTCTGAAAGTCTAGCTGGGCTAAGAGTTGTCCATGCTTGCGTTGCTTGTCTTCTCTGTCCTCAGTCTTCTCCATGTATGCAACCGCCTCAGCCCCCTCCTGCCCTAGGTCACGTGCTTCCTCAAAAGCCTCTTCACGAGCTGACATGGTGTAGGTGTGGACGATACAATTGTGCAAGTATTCACAGTCTAGGTCCCTGTTCGGGCGCAAATTGTTAGGTTTTAAATGCAAGAAAGTGGTTTTCTTACCGTAGAACTCAGATACCGTCACACTGATTACTCACCCAGGAGATTATGGTGTATCACTACGTAGAATTTCACTCTGCTTCCGGCATTCAATGAGTTGTGTACTTAATAAATGATGATTTAATGAATTCCATCAACTTCCAACAACCATCTAAGTTATTGGTTATACTTTGTCATAACCAATCAGTCATTACCTTTGGTAATAATAATAGAGGGGTCAACCTGGAGAATTAATTGTTAGATCTATTAGGCCGGCCTGGTGTGCTCTTGTAGCAAACAGGCCCTCACCAGTGATCACTTCCTTTACAGGGTGCGTTAACTTTTCGCTGGACTTGACAACAATCTCGGGGATTTGCACTCACAGACTTGTAGCACTGGTAGGACTGTATGGCCCCTGTTCTAAATCCGCGGAACATGAGGTCTACCCTCACCCAAGGTCTAAAGCCCACTGACTAAAATGTGGTTTTGAGGCGTGAAATGACCCCTATCGGCTCGCCGGGTACCTTATCTCTACCTAAACAAACATTTGGGATGGGTTGTGACTTGTTAAATGTGATCTTTATAATCTAAGTTTTAATCTAAGTTGGCGGACATAGATTGGTCGCGGGTTGGGTTGTTGTAGTGCGGGCAGACTCCGTGGCCACCAGGCGTGGGGTCGGCCTCCGTTGATGTCTTCCCCGCGTAGGTGGTCTGGGCTGTGAGGGTCGTCCAGGAGCTTGTCCCAAACCTTCTTCCCTAAGCGATGTAACCTGAGGTTGAGGGCCTCTTTTTTATTTCTCAGGTGGATGGTTTCCACTGTCTCCTAGTAGGGTGGCGCTTGGCCACTGGTTGACCCCAGATACTTGTTTTGGAAGCTCTGTAGTTGTTGTAGTCTTGTCTTCCCGAGTGTGACGAGTGGTATATGTGGGTGCTCCAACACAGGTCTCACCAGCGCCTTGAATAGGCATCTGTTTTAAACGTTTTAATTTGGCGGCGGCGACTTTGGCTTTCTTTAGTCTGCCCTTCACATGAGAAATAATGCCCCTCCGAGAGATGATGAGGCCGAGCAACCTGCCTTGTTTAGAGTACTCAATCTCTTCGTCGTCGATCATCAATGGGCGCCATTTATTTGGCTATGGGTATGATCTCGAATTTCGTTTTGTTTGTTTTTATTTTCCATTTATTTTCATACTCCGAGATACCCTCTATTGTCCGAGCATTAAGACGCGCCATCCTTGCCGTGGACCTTCCTGGGCAGGTGACGATCTGTGTTACATCGTCAGCATACATGGCGTACTCGCTGCCTATGATTGGGGGTGGCAGGTCAGCCGTGTAGAGCATGTAAAGGATTGGTGAGAGACATGAGCCCTGAGGCACGCCGCTCGGGAGTGAGAATTCTTCTCCACAATGTTCTTGCATCTTGATTTTGTCTCTGCGGTCCGTACTGAAGTTTTACAGCAGGCGCTCAGGTTTTCGGGTAGGCCCAGTTGTATGATCTTATACTGCAGCCCCGCGTGCCAACCTTTGTCAAACGCTTTGCTGACGTCCCTCAGTACTACGTTGCACTGCAGGCGCCCAGTCATGGCGTAGGCGATCTGCTCGTAGGCCTGGGCTATGGTGTGGATGTGCCTCGGTACTGGCGGGGATTATGCACATCTTCGTCCTTTAGATACTTCTGCAACCGCTTGTTTACTATTTTTTCGAGGATTTTGGCAGGTACCTCTAGTTTTCGACTTTGTTTGGAGGCTTCCCTGCTTTTGGTATGAGGCGGATAACGGCCATTTTGAACATCTTAGGGAAGTATCCAGAGGCGAAGCAGGCATTGCATATATGAACAAGCCTCTCTATCATGTTGTCGGGGAGTTGAGCCAGGATCTTCTAGTTAATATGGCTTTGCCTCGGTGATTTGTTTTTAAACCCTTTTATGACGGCTGACACATTTGCAGGAGCTATGCGACCCGTCAGGTAGCTTTCGTCCACCAGTCTAGTGAAGTCAATCCGTGCGAGCTGCTGGAGCAAGTGCTGATGGTCCTGCAACTGACTTAAAATGTCTTCCTCAAACTCCCTGTCGAAGTCCTCTTTCTCCTGTTCACTAATGGCTAAGATCTTTCGCAAATATCGCAGATATAATTGTTCTTGGTTTTCCTCCTCGAATATTTTCACGTTGTTTTGGTTGAGCAGGTAAGGGACCGTGGTAGTGGTGGAACCCATCAGTCACTTGATCCCTTTCCAGAAGGCAGCAGAATCGCGGTAATTGCTGGCTGCCTCCCACACCAAGGCGGCCCACTTTTTTTCATGTAGACGTTTGCCCTCGTACTGGATGTCCGTCTGTAGTTCTCGGTACCGATCTCTCAGCTATTGCGTCCACCCGCGGATACTGGCTAGCTGTCTTACGTGATCGTACTGGACACAAAACTGCCTCAGCTGGTGACTAGTGTGAGGATGAGGAATGGTCCTGTGAGTGGTGGTCGGGATGTTGTTGTCCAGTCATTGGGGCCGGCTTCTCGCAGGTTCCTCTCCTGCTTGAGATTAAGAAACTCCTTGAAGGAGTCTCAGTCTGTCCGTTTGAGGTTTGACCTGATGTTAGCGGGGATCATAATGGGAATGGATGAGAGCGTTACGACGACTAGCAGGTGGTCGCTGGTACTCATGGGTCCAACAGTAACGTGCCTGTTCAGGACGGTCTCATTGTTAGAGAGGATTATGTTGGGTGTTGTGTCATTGGCACGTCTGATATTTGTGTCGGGAAATCTTGCCCGAGGTGTTGCAGTTTTCCCCTTCTGATGGTGTCATACAGCGCCACACCGACGTTTTTCTTATTACCGTGTCCGAATATGGCTTGGCGCGCATTTAAATCCCCCATGATGTATGTTGGTTTTCTGTGGCGTAGCAACTGGTTGAGGTCTTGTTCGGGTATGTAAGGACGAATGGGAGGTAGGTACATTGTGCATATGATAACAGGTCCCCTAGTTGTCTCCACCTGCACTCCTAGAACTGAATCCTTGAAGTTTAGCAACACTCTGTGACTCAGCCGTGACCTGATGGCCACAGCGACACCATCGTTCAGCTCACCCGTCATGTTCCTCTGGTATACAGTGTAGCCAAAAATTTTCAGCTTACTTTCGTCCTTTATGCCAGTACTGTTTAACAGAATAATGTCTGGGTCTAATTGATATTATAAGTTAGACAGTTCGTTACGTCTATTAAAGGACCAGTGTAGGACATTATGTTGGACAATTTTCATCCTGCTAACGACTGCCATTTTGGAGACTGTAGCTTGGGGCGTCGCTTAAAGTGTTTGCTTGGCTTCTGCCATTTCTAGGGGACTGGAACTTCTTAGTAGAACCTTCGGACATCTGCTTGTCAGTTAATGACGGGGCCTCGAACCTCTCGTCACCCGTGTACAGGAAGGTGTTCAGGTCCCGGGCCTGCGTGTCGAAGTAATCTACTGACGCTGCAGCTCGAGGGTCTTGTTCCTCTGTGGAGTAAGTCGCCATCATCTGGTCGCAGCCATTGACTGTGGTTGCAGTCCGATGGTCACTGTCGTCGCTGGGAGTACATGTCTTGGGGTCAAGGAGATTTACGGTGTCGTTGGAGCTGTGATCCCAGAGGGACTGACTGGCCACGTCGGGGCCACGGTTGTACTGACTTTTGCCTAAGTCTGGGAGGTCATGGTCTATTTCTGGCGTGGGTTGAGGTCGTCGATTAGTCGTTGCGTGGGTTACTGCCTTCAGGATTTGTTTTGAAGGGACGTCGTCGCTTATTTCAACAGGTGCAATGTTGTTCCTGGTTAGTGTCTCGTTGAGGTGTTTCGAGAATGAACCTAGATGAACCATGTTCATGTGATGGGCATGCAGGTAAGACAAGTATATAGTGGTGGCTTTGGACTCATCCAGCTGTGGAGAAGAGACGCTCCTGATGCTCTCCACCACTGCGTCCTTCATGGTGCCCAGTGACTCAGTAACTGCCTGTTTTATTGAGTCCTTAATGGTTCGTATCTCTGATTGCAGGACTTCCATGGTCTCGCTGACATTGTTGAGTTTTTGTGAGTCAGCTTGAGTTTCTTTCAGAGCATCTTTTAGGGTTTGGCTGAAAGCCATGATCGTCGACTGGGTGGTCTTTTTTATGGTGTTAGAAATTTCCCTGGTTTCTTTTTGCTTGGTTATTTCGGTCAGTTTCTTCTGTTTCTTGAATTACCCGTTTCCTGACCGGGCAGGTGGCAGAGAAGGTCCTGTGGCCACCCTCCCACTTTTTGATGGTGCTACTTTTATGCTTTCTTTGGCTGTGACGTTGTGTCTGGCTTCCGTGGGAAAGGAGAGAAATCTGCATGGCAGACATGGAATGTCTGTGATGAAGTTTCAGAAACATTCACCAAACTCAGCCAATGTCCAACAACAGTTGCTGATGTTGACCTGCAGAAGCTGGAAAGATTTGTTGTCTTCATGTACGACAGATCTAGTGCAGCCACTGATGTAGATGAGGCAAGACTAAATCTATTTTCCCGCAAGCAGAGACCATATGACTCCATTCCACCAACCCAGGCAGCCCTCAAGGAGCATGCAAAGCGGGCTGCCTACCAGGCTGGTATCATCTGGGGCCATGCAACAATCTCCAATCCAGAAACCAGCAGTCCTGTCAACTGGGGATGGACGCAGAAGGGAGAGGCATGGCAGATAAGGAGGCCAACTCCTCCCCCGATTGCGACATGCTGTCAGGAGCTGACCAAATGTTCATGTAAGAAAGACTGCAACCATATGCTTTCGCGCTGGACTTTCCTGCACAGTACTTTCCAGCTGCATATGTGAACAGCAGTAAATGCACAAAGATGTACTGTCAGGAGAAGTCACAGGAACCAGTGCTAATAGTGAGTATTTTTTTTTTTAGTAGGTTCTTTTTTGTTATATTTTTTTTTACTACAAGTGTTATTTTATGTGGATAAAAATGTTTCAATGGACTTAAAACTATAAAAAATCATCTGAGCTTGCTTGAAAACATACATGTCGACACCAAGATCACTCAGATTGACCAACTACATCAATTTCTATAAGAAAAATCAACTTTTGAAGGTCAATATGGCGGCCATCTTCAAAAATGGGCGCCATCTTGGATTTTTAAATGGCCAATCAAGCAGACTTGACTAGTAACCATTAGAGAATTACCATGCCAAATTTTGTTCTTGTAACACCATTTGCACGATTCTCTTGAAAAATTGCATTTAGCTGCCCCACTATACAGTACATACAAGGGTGAGCTTGGCGCCGTATTCCCGTGGGATCATGACCTCGCAACCGTTAGTTTTCATTGTGTCCATGGTACTAGACTTAAATAGTTTATCAGCATATTCATCTGTCTCTGTGGGGATGATATAACCATCTCAGATCGCTTAATAGCTTTTATAGCCCTATCCCAGACCTCTGGGTCGGGGTTTCCGAGATCTTCACTTTCACTTTGGCCATGGCCAGTTACATACATGAAAATCCTACCTAATCTGTCCACCTCAGCTAAACCTAAAGAATGCCGCTACTTCTGTCCGTTTGCTGGGCGAGTAAAGACGGGTCTTAGGGTAGGGTGAACAGACAATCCCCTGACGGGGACCTAGAAAAGCCCTATCACCTAACAGTGACAGGTTATGAAGCACTGCCGAATCCCTAACAGAAAATGTTGCCACCCTCTCTGTTTCGACTCAGCAGCCTTCTGAGGGCCCCCTTGCGGCTCTGCCCGCACGGTTCGCTTTGTTACCAAACAGCAGGGACACTAGGCGAAAGGATAGGATAGGGAAGAAGCGTAGTGTACAAGAATAATATCCATGTACAACTACAAGATAAGGCAGCCAGAGAGAGCCCAACATAAAAAAAAAGCTGACAGTCGTAATGGTCAACAAATTTGAACATGAGCCGGAAGCGAAGCGCAGCACGTTCGCTCACTGTGAAGGTTGGGTGCGCTCTGTCTCAATAGATGGCGAGACTGTTTGACAACACATTTTATGCTGTACTTCGGGTAGCTACAGTACTTTCCTATCTTAGGTAGCGCCTTGGGGACTGCAGCAAATTTGTCAGTGTTCCCAGATATGGCGTTTTACCACCAAATGTGATTTTTTTTCCCCCAAGTTTGGTGGAGTTGGTATTTTTTAGCTGGTTTCAAATTTACTTTTCTAGTACTGTACTAGACGAAAACAAAACAATATTTAAATGAAAACCAAATCCCAAAACTGCTATGAGCGTGTTTTTTAAAGATTATCACATACCTATGTATATGTGATGGTTCAGACAGCTATAAAGTAAGGAGATTAATGTAGTGAAAACTTTTAAGCGGAGAAGTTTATAATAAATAGATTTAAGTGACGAGGTATACAGTATGTCTCAATTGACAGATACTTGTGGTGTGTAGTGTCAAGTACCCGTATCATAGATGTCTTAAAATAATTAACCAATGAGGTATATCTCAATGGCGATTGTCTTGATTAGTTCTAATTACATGATATGTTTCAGGTAAATGTTTTGAATTAAAGAGTCTTATTCCAATGTTACACTGGTTTTCAATGACATTATTTTCGTGTTTTGGACAATCATGAATAATTGAAGAAAATGTGCAGAATAGATGAAATAAAGCCTGTATGTATAAAACAAAAACTGGAACAACAATTTTGAACAGTAAATGTTACTACCTGTATAAAGGACACAATAATTTAATTTAGATATTATAAACTCTAATGAGATTAAATTACTGATAACTTGGAAGGAGACTTAGCGGGGTTTTGAATAGGATTTGTTGGGAATTTGGATATTTTTTATTGACTTTGGTGGGTTGGGAAATTTTTATCTGAGAACATTGCCGTCAATATTTGCCAGACTGCTGCTAGTATTGACGTTAGTCAGCGTCGTCGACGGCAACAATTTCCTTTAAATTTATCCTCAATAAAGATTTTCCAACATACTGTACTTTGTAAAGACTTCTGTGTTGAAATTTATGCTGTAGAAGGATCAGAAAGCTATGTAAACAAAATGACAAATTTAGTGCCAGAAATATCGATGTTGTACTTACAGTACATTACTAATGATATTTTGAACATTACTAATAATACTTTCAGTGTGCTAAGTGATATAGAGTGGTATTTTAACTTAAATAAATGATTATTTGAGCGAGTTATGTGTGAAAGATAATATTGACAGGTGTGACGAACGCCAACTTGGCAAACCCGCCTCGGTAAGTACACATTTTTTATAAGTAAACAACGCCTGACAAACTTTTCTTTTTATATTTAATCAGTTTTGATAAAATTTTATGGTAATGTCTGAGAACAGCTTTACCACCAGAAGGAGTTGTTCGATTTCGTATTTTTTTTCCACATGTTCTTATCATTATAGTAAATATTTTAAAAGAGGTGACAGTTAATATTTGGAACCTGATTTTTGCTATTTTGGTAAACAATTTTGGCGGAAAATATTTAGTAGTTGCCAACACCTAAGTGACTTTTGAAAATAGGTTTTTATAATGTAAATCATTGCGTTACATACACGTATGATCACCATTGCAGTCGGAAATGAGCCTTTGTTAAGATATTGAAAAAAGGTGGAAGATGAAAAAATGCAAAAACTTAACCTAACCTAACATAACCTAACCCCTAGGCCTAGTGTGTAAGAAACTTTAAGTAAGGGATACAGGAGGATAGAGTGATGTGACTTGAATGAGGAAGCATTGTCTTCATCAGTGTCCGTCTCTTATAACAGTACCATGCATGACGATCTACACGGTGTTGACACTGAATTACAGTACATGTCGGACACTTTACAGACAAAACAAGAACATCGTGAGCCCTAAAAATGTCAACGGCTGCTGTTTCAGTGTCTAAAACGTGCCGAATAGTGTACACCCTTCTCACACAGATGACATCTTCCAACTGCTCAGAATCCGGACTTGCATTGATTGGTGCGAGTATGACATCACATCGGCACTCACACTGATTGGCCGAATATTATAAAAGAAAAGTTAAAATAACTCGAAAGGAGAGGCTGATTCGACACGGGAGGAGACAGACGTTCTTGCGTTCTTGTAACGGCTTTTTCCGCCATAGCCCGCTGCATCTTGTGCAATTCCACTTGCACTGTAACGGTTTTTTCCGCCATAGCCCGCTGCATCTTGTGCAATTACTTGCACCTGTTCTTGTTGTTGTTGTTCTTGCTACCAAGCACTAACAATCCATCCATCCATTCATCATTCTTTTTAAAAGTGGCTTTGTCACTTTATAATTTTTTGACACCTCACGAGCGCTCAGGATTGACAATCTTAGCATTCCCTCCCCACAGTTAGTGTGAGTGACCCACACAACTGCGAGGGAAGTGCTAACTGTTGTCCTTCCTGACGTGGTTGGAGGGCTTTCTCTCTAACTAAATTTTTTCCAATACTTACCCTGGCCGAGGCACCTGCTGAATTTTTTTTAATTCAGTATTCGTGCTAGAGCCCCCCCAGTGGTGCACACCTCACGGAGTGGGATTGTGTGTTTCCGGTGGGGGTCGGGGAAAACCTGGGCCAATCCAGCAGTGACGTCTGTGATCGTGCAGGCACACCACTGTTCGGGGGTCGTCCTTAAGTACAAGGATTTTTTTTTAGCACTTAAGGGCCTTGCATAACCTTAGTGCACTAACATCATATATGTAAAGTTCAACCAAAGTTGTACCCAAGGGGTGGTTCCCAGCCACCCCAACCATGCCCTCTGGGAGGGGAAGCTCCAAGCCCCCCTCTGCTCGTCCAGGCAGGGACAGGCAGAGGCGGGAAGCCAATCATGACCCACGACTGCCACGACCAACGACAAACTCTGACAATGTAACGGTTACCGACAAAACTACGCAACAAAGACCAAACATTCAAGTTTCAACTGAGAAGGCCCGAGTAATCCACTTTCGGACTATTGACACGTCTACCTCCTTTGACAAAATTAATGGCTTCATTATACATAAGGCCATTAAGGATCAGATAGGGGACGTGGAGAAAGTCCGAAAGACAAGAAAAGGCGAACTCCAAGTTACTGTTAAGGACGCTCAGCAAATGAGGGACGCCTTGAATCTCAGAACATTTCATTCAACAACAGTGGAACCATATATCCCAGCTTTTCTCAACACCTGTAAGGCTGTAGTTAATAGCTACGAATTTCAGGGGATGACAAATGACGAAATTAAGTTCCACATGAAAGATCAAGGAGTCGTCGATGCTTTCGTTTTTAATAGAAAGACCACAGACGGTGAACGCAAACGATCAACTACAGCTGTACTGACTTTTGAAGGACTTGTTAGGCCCACTCATGTCTTGGTAGGATATGAGAGGGTCCAGACCAAAACATATATTCCATTTCCAATGCGTTGTTTCAACTGTCAAAGATTTGGACACACTGGTAAGGCCTGCCGTAACACCCAGGTATGCTCCAAGTGTGCTCAAACTGGACACAGGGACGATGACTGTACACAGACGGAGGAAAAATGCTACCACTGTTCCGGTCAGCATGCTGCCTCAGACAGGAAGTGCCCTTCCTACCTGAGGGAGTATGAGATCGGTAAGGTGAGAGCAGAGAATAATTTGGACTACAGGGAGGCTAAGAGGCAGGTGGAGATGTCCTTGCAGACACCAACACCTGGAATGTCCTTTGCATCTGCTGTATCCAAAAATACCTCACCTCCCAAAATGTGCACCATTGGAACCCAGACTGAGACCAGGACCATCTCAACACAGACTGACTTCATAATCCCCGGTTATTCAACCAAAGACGAGAACACTAATACAACCATGACTAATAACGAGACCACAAAACCCAAACCGACTCGCGACCTTACCTACCCTCAAGTAAAGAGGAGGAGAACGCAGTCACTAGAGAACTTGACAAGAGACTCAACACAACCACCAACCTTTCGCATTGTTGAAAGGTTCCAGGGGCAGGGAGCCCCTGCTGAGCAGAGTACTGGCTCTTCGGAGCTGGGAGACTGCTCACCTGATGAGGGGGATTCTTCCCTGGAACAATTTTCCCCCCGATTTACAAGAGGAAAATCTAAAGCCCAAAACGCTGACCATATCAACTCTCAGACTTAAAATTCAGTATCATCCAGTGGAATTGCAGAGGTGCTAGGAATAAAAATGCTCAATTTCATTTACTTATGTCATTATTCCGGCCGGACGTTTTTTGCCTACAAGAGACGCTACTTGCGGGTCACGACGACCCACCTGTATTCGACAACTACACGTCCTACAGGGGAGACAACCTAAGGGGGGTAGCCCTATACATTCGGAGTTCATTCGCCCAGCAAAGAGTCAGTCTGAACTTGAACCTGCAGGCTGTCGCGTGCAGAGTTAAGATTCGGACTGGCTATGTTGCCATCTGTTCACTATACTGTCCTCCGGGCGGGCTCATTGACGGTGGTGAGCTTGAGGAGCTATTCAACCAACTGCCAGGAAAGAAAATGATCCTCGGCGACCTCAATGCTCACCATTTGCGGTGGGGCAGTGTCCGGAGTGACGGAAGGGGAGAGCAGGTGGCTGCAGCTATCCTCAACTCCAACTTGTCTCTTCTGAATGACGGTAGTGCGACTCGAGTGGACGAACGATTTGGCACAGCGTCGGCTATAGATCTTTCTATAGTTGACGCTGCCTTGCTATTAGATTGTAAATTTTCTACATACGACGACTCTCTGGGTAGTGACCATTTTCCGATCTGCATTTCTTATGAGTGTGGCGCCCCGACGGCTACTCCCGAGGTGCGCTACAACCTTAGGAAGGCAGACTGGGGGGCATACTCAGAAGCCGTTCGTATAGACACCATTGGACAAGACATCAACACCAAAATTACACACATACAACAAGCTATAATACACGCTGCAGATTTAACAATTCCTAAGACTTCTGCAAAAACCCACAGGCCTGGAGTTCCATGGTGGACACCAGACTGCCGACGAGTTGTCTGTGAGCGAAATAGGAGTTGCCGTTTATTTAATAGAATTCCATCACTTGTAAACTTAATTGAGTATAAAAAAGCTAGAGCCAAGGCTAGGAGAGTTCTCAGGGAGTGTAAGAGAGAGTCTTGGCGGGCGTTCGTCTCCACTATTAACAAGGATACCCCTTCCTCTGAGGTATGGTCCGCTATAAACCGGGTCAGATCCAAAGGAGGAAGGAGTTTTATCCCACAGGTGAGTAGTGGAGGGCGGATTCTCGACGATCCCCAGGCCATTGCCAACACCCTAGGCCAGAAGTTTGCAGATGCCAGTAGCTCCACCAATCATGATCCACGCTTCGGCGTGTTCCGTGATCGTGCCGAGCTCTTGCATCTCGACTTCGAGAATGGGGACGAACAGGGCTACAATCGAGCATTTTCCCCAGAGGAACTTTCCTTTGCTATTAATAAGGGCAAGGGCTCTACTCCTGGACCTGACGGTATACGATACGAGATGATTAAGCACCTTGACCAGGGAAACCTGGACAAATTGCTAGAAGTGTACAATGAGATCTGGACGTCCAGAACGTTTCCAAACTCATGGCACTTTGCCCATGTCGTACCGATCCCGAAGAGGGACAAATGCCCGAATAACACCAACTCATTCCGTCCGATTTCGCTCACAAACTGTCTGTGTAAGGTCATGGAACGCATGATAAAGCGTAGACTAATGTATTTTTTGGAAAGTAACAACTTATTGAATGATCGACAGTGTGGTTTCCGCCAAGGTAGAAGCACACTAGATCATTTAATAAGTCTTGAAACTGACATCTCAAAAGCTCTTTGCAGTAAAGAAACATTAATTGCAGTATTTTTAGACATAGAAAAAGCTTTCGACATGACATGGCGGACTGGCCTCATGATGAAGCTCCACGCCATGGGTCTGAGAGGTAATTTACCAATTTTCATCAGTAATTTTTTGCAAGACCGGACTTTTTCCGTCAAACTAAAAGGTAACGTAAAATCAGACATATTTGTCTTAGAAAATGGAGTTCCACAAGGTAGCGTTTTGGGCCCGATTTTATTTCTTGTAATTATTAATGATTTCCTATCACCAGCCCCCAGCTTGAGTGACCTCAAATTCTCCTTGTTTGCTGACGATTGCGCAATCTGGCGCTCCTCTCGAGTTGAGAGGCTATCTGCACAAAGGGTGCAAGCCGGCCTAAAAGCCGCGGAACAGTGGGCAATACAATGGGGATTTAGGTTTTCAGTTGAGAAGACAGTAGGAGTAGTCTTCACTAAGAAACGTAACATTAGAAATCCAGTATTAAAATTAAATGATACTCCTATTAAATTTCAGACTTCAGTAAAATTTCTCGGTGTTCATTTTGACCGGAAATTAACGTGGAAAAACCACATTAACGAACTTGAAAGTAAATGTCTTAAAGTCACAAACATCCTGAAAGTTTTATCAGGTACTACATGGGGAGCCGATAGGAAATCTTTATTAATGGTGTATAAGACCCTGATCAGATCAAAACTTGATTATGGATGCCAGTTGTATGCTTCGGCATGCGACACCACACTCGCAAGGCTAACCAGAATACAGAACCGATGCCTTCGTCTATGTCTGGGTGCCTACAGGTGTACACGTGTAGTTAAACTAGAGGTTGAGGCCCACGTCCCTCCACTTCACATCAGGAGGGACATGTTGACGCTAAGGTACGGGTTGAGTGCGGCTAGGAAGCGCGGCACAGGCCACCCAGGTTGGTGTGCTGTTGCCAACTTCCGTTTCCTGCAGCTGCGTAAGTCCCCGTCCTCGGTTGTCCGCCTCCAGACCTTGTGCCAGGGTGCTGGTATCCATTTCGGAGATGTTGATAGATACGTTCCACCGTTGTGTCCGCCATGGGAGAACCCCAACCTCCATGTGGAAACATCGTGGCTTCCGGGAGCAAAGAATGACTTTCATCCTGAGCTCCTGAGGCAACTTTTCTATCAATTTCTTGAAGGATTCAGCACCTATACTCACGTGTACACCGACGGGTCCAAGACTGACGACAACGTTGGAGCCGGTATCTGGAGCAGAGACGAGGAGTGGAGCTCCCGCCTGCCGCGGCATGCAACTATTTTCTCTGCAGAAATGTTCGCAATTAGTAAAGCCATTGACATTGCAATAACAAGCAATGTCAGTGATGTTGCTGTCATTTCAGATTCCATGTCAGCTCTTAAAGCAATTGAAGGTGGTGATACTACCAGCAATGAAATACAGGGCAACATTATTAATAAATTACATGAGTGTGCCAAGAATATTGTGCTGGTGTGGGTGCCTGGGCATTGTAACATTTGGGGCAATGAACAGGCAGACAGATTAGCAAGAGCGACTGTGGGTCTCGGGGAGACAACTAATGTGCCCTGGGAGACTCAGTCGTGTCTCTCCTTGGGGAAGACATATACATTTGAAAAGTGGCAACATGATTGGACTAGGCTAAATCTCCACAACACCTGGAAGCCTAACATAGGTAACTGGCCCTCAGCATACAGGAAGAATAGGAGGGAAGAGGTCGTTCTCGCCAGACTTAGGCTGAACTGCACCTATCTGACCCACCTAGGGGCCTACCTTGATCAGTCCTTTCCACCCATCTGTTCCACTTGCAACCAAACTCTCTCCATCAAACATATTCTGACTGAGTGCAGCCAGTACGAACCAGAGCGCCGGCAGCTGGTTATCCTAGCTGCCGAGCAAGGCTTCGTGCTGACTGTACCCAACCTATTGCAAGATGATGTCACCATCAGTGACGTTGTAATAACCTTCCTCAAGGAGACCCATCTTATCGGCATGCTATGATTGACACACGCATGAACTCTTTTTATATCTATTATATGTATACAACCATGCCTAAAGAAAATAAAAATGAATAAAACAAAATTAAAACATACAACATGAGAAACACATCACAAACCTTATCATTACATACAACACTCACATTTATCAAGTTAAACTGACACCCACCAACACATATTCAAACAAAAAGACACGGGCTACAAAAGACTTAAAAAAAAAAAAAAAAAAAAAAAAAAAAAAAAATCACAGAGAAACTAGTCACCTGACAAGCCATTTCATCTGGTTTGTCAGTAAATCACCATCATATCACTCATGCATACCATAATTCATCCCCAATAAAAAACAACAAGAAGAAAGAACTAACCAAAATACCAAGAACAAGAAGAACACAAGAATAACAAGAAAAGAAGAAACAAGAACATCAGATTAGTTGTAGCAAAAAAGAAGAGCAAGATTAGAAGAAGAAAGAAAACATCAGCTCCGGCCGAAATAGCCTAATGGCGAAGAGGCCAGAAAACCCTAACAACTTTGACTTTAACTCGAAAGCTATAAATATCTGACGGAAACGTTATAGAATAATTATTTTTACTTTTTTCTCTTTCTCCCAATATATGAAACAATATTTAGTTAGATGTTGGCAACTACTAAATATTAACCAATTGTGTTTTTTCAACTTCTGAGTTGAGAATCATGAAGTCAAAAAAAGGCAATTTTGTGGGTAATTATTGACGACTGACCCGCCGCTGATTTTTCATAGCAAACGAATTTAAAATGCTGCAATTTAATTGTTTTATAGTGGATACTATCGTAGTTTGGGCAAATGTGTTAAAAAGTGGTTATTTCTAAATTAAACCTTCTCTAACCTTAGTTTAGAAGAAAAACAAGCGGCAGAAGCATTCTTCTGGACCCCCGGCATATTAAACAGAAAGAACTTACTATGATATGGTGTAAATTTACGTGTTTTTTGTGGAAGTGAGAACAGCCTTCCGGCCTGTGTGGCTCACAAACATACACCTGTGACTGGTGTCAATCAGAGAAGATTGGCTGTGTACTGCCGCATCACAGCCGAGAAAGACAAAGTAGTGCGTGCCTAGTCACCTAATTCTCGACCAAAGGAAGCAATTTCCCCAAAAAATTATTATCATATCAGAACTCACTGATGAAAATATAGAAAGAATATAAATTTCAAAACAAATGACGCATTGGCGGGTTAGTCGTTAATATTAGCCTTTTTATGATACTGCAACCGTTTTCCATTGAAAATCAACAAATATTGAGGAAACTGAGACAGAAATTGTGTTAATTATTGATTGAGGAAAGTGATTTTTGTTATTAAAGTCAGTTTTTGTCAGCGGGGAAAGTTATGGCTGAAGATGATATCGTCCCAACCCCTCTGAACTGTCGACCATTCTCTTCACCAACCCCTCTGTGACTTCACTGCATGACAACACATAGGATTCTTTAGGTTAGGTTAGGTCGTAGTAACGTAAAATAAGCATTTTTTTTCAGTTCGTGACTCTGAACTTGGATGTTGATAAAACAAATCTTTTTTGCTTTTCCGCCAAAAAAGACTAACTCCACTGCATTAAGCATCAATATTGAGTAAAATGAGTCTAAAATCATGCACCACACTCCACAGTCACGTTCCAAATAAATTCCAAGGCGACATTTACTAAGAACATAAGAACATATGAATGGAGGAAACTGCAGCGGGCCTATTGGCCCATACTGGGCAGTCCCATTTACACCCAACCCCTATTGATCATATATCCATCCAACCTAAGTTTGAAGCTATCCAGCGTATTCGAGTTGATGATGATATTTGGTAACTTGTTCCACTCGTCTACCACTCTATTTCCAAAGCAATGTATACCTATTTCACGCATAAATCTAAATTTCTCTAATTTAAATCCAATGTTACGAGTTCGCTCCTGGTTGGATAGTTTGAGTACCTCTGTAATGTCCCCTTTGTTCAGCCCTGACTTCCATTGATACACCTCTATCATATCGGCCCTCACTCTACGTCTCTCGAGGGAGTGCAAATTAAGATGCTTTAACCTGTCTCTGTACTCAAGGTTCTTAATGCCCCGGATTAGTCTTGTCATTCTCCTCTGAATTCTTTCCAAAGATTCTCTATACGTTCTGTAATACGGTGATCAGAATTGAACTGTGTAATCCAAGTGAGGTATCACAAGCGCAAGATATAGTTTTAGGTTGACCTCGCTAGTCTTGTAACCAACACTCCTTTGTACGAACCCAAGTACTCTATTAGCCTTGTTTCGAACGAATACACATTATTTACTTGGCTTAAGATTCCTACTTATCATTACTCCTAAATCTTTCTCGCAGTCGGATTTCTCAATAACATCGTTGTTCATCTGGTATCTGGTTTCCCTATTTACATCTCCTATACTGAGTGCTTTACATTTGTCCACATTGAATGTCATCTGCCATTTTTCAGACCATTCGAAAAATTTGTTTAGATCTTACTGTAGTTATGCGGAGTCCTCGTCAGATTTAATTACACGCCCTATTTTAGTGTCATCAACAAATTTACTTATGTTGCTGTTTACGCCGATATCTATATCGTTTATGTATATAATAAATAATAATGGTTCAAGTACTCAGCCTTGGGGAACTCCACAAGTGATGTTGCTCCAATCGGATTTAGTGCCGTTAATGCTCACTCTCTGTTTCCTGTCCTGTAACCACGCCCTAATCCATTTTAGAAATATCTCCTTTAATTCCATGAGCCTCCACTTTTCTTATTTGTCTTTCGTGGGGGACTCTGTCGAAGGCTTTGCTAAAATCGAGATATACCGCATCATAATTGTGCCCCTCGTCCACTGATTCGAAGACAGATGAAAAGAAGTTGTTAGATTAGTTAGACATGAGCGCCCGCTTGTGAAGCCATGTTGGGAATCATTGATCAACTTGTGCTTCTCCAGGAGATTTCGAATAGAATATGAAATGATTGCTTCCAGTAATTTACCTACAATTGATGTTAGACTGATTGGATGGTAGTTAGAGGATAGTGATCTATCTCCCTTCTTGAAAATCGCTATTACATTCGCTATCCTCCAGGATTTTGGGACTACACCCGTTTTTATGGACATGCTAAACAACTTTGCTAAGGGCATACTAAGCTCATCCTTACATTCCTTTAATACTCTGGCATATATCTCATCGGGACCTGGTGACTTATTTGGCTTTAGTTTGTCTATTTGCTTACTAACATCGTTACTAGTCACTACTTTCTCGCTTAATTTATTTTCTTCACTATCCCTGTATAGAGTCGGTGCCTCGGGTATCATGTTTAAATTTTCGGTGGTAAAAACTGTTGAAATATTTATTCATATTATTGCTCTTCTCCGTCGTTTTCAGTTAGCTCGCCGACATCTGACTGTATTAGTCCAAACTTTTCTAGTATTTTAGTTTGATACATTTGAAAGAATCCCTTAGGGGTTTGACTCCCTTGCTACCTTCAGTTCATTATTCCTCTTTGATTTTCTTATCACGGTCTTAACCCTACCGGCCAATACCTTATAATACTCTTGGAAGTAAACTTTAACACGATTTATTCTCCAACCTAAAGCCTTCCTTTGTCCAATAATATTCAGAACCTAATAGAACCTGATCTAACCAACCAAAGAAACCTACCAAACTAACTAGCCATATAAAACAGAAAGTTATTATTTTGATATCTAGTTTTCAATGAAAGCAACTTTGTTGAAGCGTCATGGTGTAATTATTATACTTTTTTAGTGGTCGTGAGAGTGGTTGGACCGAGCGGGTCGGTGACTAGGCAGGTATTTTGGAAGAGTATTTACTGTAAATCATTAATTTCGTTATGTAGAAAGCACGTAGAGACATCATTTTAATGTCATAAGCTCAGTTTTTCACCGTGTTTTACCCTGTAATTTCCCTCGTCCTTCATACCCTGCCCACTACAGGTGCTTTATAATCATTGGGAAAAACTAAAGGAAAAATACTTAAAATTAAAATGAAAAGTTGTATCCGCTTTTAAGATACTTGCTATAATGATAAGAACATCAGTGGCAAAAATGAACGAAATCGAACAACTCCTTCTCGGTGGTAGTGCTGTTCTCAGAAATTACCCCTTTTATTGCTTAAGATTCAGAAAAGGTCAAGCACGGAATTCTGTATTGAGTTTATATTTAGGATATATAGGGACAGCAAAGTAAAAGTAAAAAAGAAAATAAATACCCTATATGGTTTACGCGGAAATGTATATTTTTCGATTTGTCTGTTCTGACCTCGAACTTAGGTTTGGTTGTTTTATTTACTTTTTGTTTTTCTCTTGCCTTGTTTGGTTAGGTTTACACACACGGGGTGGTTAGGTCAGGTCTTTTCTGATTTCTTTGTTTTGTTTTTTGGTTAGGTAAGGACAGAGGTGGATACTAATATTTGAAAGTTGTTAGGTTAGGTTAGGTTCTTGATGATCTTTTTATTTGGCAACAATTTATTTCCTACACTACACTTAATACAGGTGAGAGTGGATTACCCATTGCCACTCTCACCTGTATTAAGCAACCTATATATGGAATTCTTTGAAAAGAAACTATTAAGTAATATTTTACCACCCTCAGCAGTCTGGTTTAGATATGTTGATGATGTATTATGTCTCTGGACATGTAATGAGGATCTAAAAGCTTTCCTGCCACAACTTAACAACTTAGCCCCCTCGATCAAATTCACTGTGGAATTAGAGCAAGACTGTAAATTGCCATTCCTAGACTGTCTGATACACAGAATAGGTAACACTTTTAAGTTTAGTATTATAGAAAACCAACTAATGTGTGTTCATACATTCATTATTATTCTGCCCTCCATAATAAAGTCAAACAGTCAGTATTTTCAACAATGTTTTTACGTGCCTTGAGAATTTGCAGTCCGGAATTCATCGATGAGGAATACAAATATATATATAATATTGGCTCAAACCTTAAACACCCTAGATCTTTCATAGACAAATGCCTAAACATTACTAAGAAAACTTTATATAGAACTGATCCCAAGCCCACCCATGACCATAAGAATATCTTAATATTACCATTTCACAAAAATTTCTCACACATTCCTTCACAACTAAAAACCTGGAACGTCAATGTGGCATTTAAAAACTCATGCACTGTTAAACAAATGTTAATCAAGAACTCCCCCAACAACACAATTGGTTGCATTTATAAAGTTCCTTGCAAGGAATGTAATATGTTTTACTTAGGCCAGACAGGTAAAGATCTTGCAACTAGAATTAAACAACACAAATACAGTATTAGGACAGGTCAGGAATCCAATGCTCTGTTTGTTCATTTGAGGGATAACAAGCATTGCATTGACTGGGATAATGCCTCCTCAATATTGCCATGTAATTCAATTGATAGTAGGAACATCATAGAATCTAGTCTTATTAAACATACCGAAGCATTCAACATGAATTTGAGTAACGGCATGTACAAGCTGGACAAGTTTGTAATTAAGAAGATTTGTGACCATGTGAGAAGGCCGGGTCACCTGACCATCTGACCTGACCACCAACCGTTGTGTGCTATTTAAAGATTAGTAGGGTCATTACCTAATACCTGACCATTGTGGACCTGGTCTCACCCTCCTCTGTATATATACACCTTGATTTGTATTTCTCTCTCTAGTCTGTACTCACCCCTGAAGATGTGAATTACACGAAAGCGCTTGGGAACTTCGTGTTTTCTTCTTTCCTTGTGGTTATCAGCATATACCAAGATCACGCGCACCTACAGTGATTTACTTGCATATATATATATATATACATATATATATATATATATATATATATATATATATATATATATATATATATATATAAATATATAAGGAAGAGGAGAACCAGGGTAAACACAAACATCTTGAAGTTGGGCTTCTTTTAATTGCTAAAGTTTCGGAAACAATCGTTTTCCATCATCAGAGCCTAAAAAGTTTTGAAAAGTTTAAAAATACAGGTGATATACAATAAAAACATAACATTATATGAAAATTTACCTTCGATAAACTTAAAAAATTAAAAAAAAGTACAATCCAATTCAAAACCGACAAAAATAACGAGAGACCTACATATAAAGCTAAAATCAGGAAATAAAAAGAATGAAATAAAATATACAGGGGGGTATTACCTTAATTCAGACGAGCCTTAGTGTGAAAAACATAACAATTCACCAGGGGCCATATCACAAAGCGATGGCTGCTCTTTATACTGGTGTAATGCCTCATAATGAGGTCTGTATCACAGTCGCTCTTGCCAAAAACTGAGAAATCAGCCGGCGAAAACGGATGGTCATGTTGATGGGCGTGGTTACGAACAGCTGAATGTGATGGTTGTATTATTAAATGGCCTGTTCGAACGGAACGGCCCAAGTGTTCATGGATGCGAGTTATCAAATGTCTTTTAGTTTTACCTATATATGCTGCCCTACAGCTAGCACACGTAAATTGATAAAAAACTGAGGATTGCAGGAGTGTGGGTATGGTGTCTTTAATTTTAAAGAATTTCTTAATTGAACTCTGGGTTTTAAAGATTAGTCTAAGAGAAAATTGTGGATAGAATTCATTAAAAAGCTTCTTAAGTTTATTTCTAAGGGTGAAACTGAGTGGGCCTGTGTACAGGATGGTGAAATAGATAGAATATTTAGGGACAGTGTGGATTTGAGGCTGTGTGGGACATAAAACCTATTAAGGGTTTTGCCAATATAAGTGTCTGTAAATCTCTTAGGGAAACCATTGTTAAAGAGTAGTTCCTTTATGTATTTTAGTTCAATATCCAAGTGGAAAAAGCTAGAACATATATCGAAGGCTCTGTTGGTAAGAGTACGTACTAGATTATGTTTGTAATTAAGAGGAATAAAAGATGAAAATTTTGAACTCAAACCAGTGAAAGTTGGTTTTCTGTATAAGGCTGTCTCGAAACTATTATGAAGACGGTGGATATTGACATCAAGGAATGGAAGAATATTTTCTTTTTCCAATTCACAGGTAAATTTGATGTTGCCATGTTTCGAATTTAAATGATTTAGGAACATAGGGACGTGATTAAGTGATCTGAAAATTAAAAAAGTATCATCACCATACCGACGATAGAACAAAGGCTTAAATTGGGGGGGGGGGACATTCGGTAAGGCAAAGCTTCTCGTGGTGATAGAGGAAAGCGTTGACCAACGTGGGACCTAAAGGTGAACCCATAGCAACACCATCACATCGTTTATAAGCTTTGTTATTAAATAAAAACAAACAATCATTTACAGCCAGTTTTAAAAATTCTTTAAATTGTGGTCCATTGAATCCATCAATTATATCAGTATTTGAGAACAGTTCATGTGTACATATGTCAATAGTTTCGGCAAGAGGGATGTTGGTAAATAGACTATATCAAAGCTAGCCATAACACAGTTGTTGAATGAGATGCTAGTTAGCTCCTTAACAAAACTAAAAGAGTCTTTAGCAGAGTATTGATTAATGGTGATTGGTGACAGTATGGGAAAGAGGAATTTAGACAGATTATAGTTGAAGGTGCCAAGGGCAGACAATATAGGGGGTAAGGGACACTCATCCTTCTGTACCTTTGGTAGACCGTACAGGATACCTGGTTTAGATCCGCAAACAAAGAGTTTTAAAAAGGAGGAGTCGTTAATGCCATTATTTTTTCTAAGTTTACGAAGAAATCTGTTTATCTTCTCCTCATACTTGAGAATTACCTTGAATAAGTCGTCTAGGACGGGGGCAAATTTAGTAGGTAGTAGACAGCTATCAAACAGGGAGGTACTACCGCCCTGTTGCAAGAGGATGATGACAGTGTAGACCACCCAGTGGCATTTTATAGTAAAAAATTCAATCCAGCTCAAACAGCGCTATGCAACAGTGGAAAAAGAATTGCTGTCAATTATCCTAGCTTTGCAATATTTCAGTTATTATTTATTACCAAGTAGGCCTTTTGTAATTTATACAGATCACAAACCATTGCAGTTTCTCAAAACATTCAAGCTAAAAAACCAGAGATTAATTTGCTGGGGTTTGTTCCTTCAGAACTATAATTTACATGTTACACATGTTAAGGGTTCAGACAATGTGCTGGCTGATCTGTTATCTAGACCCACAGAATGAACACTTATGTCATATCAAAATTTGTGCAGGCAAAAATTTTATTTATGGGGGGAAGTGTTCCGACCCTGTCGTATTTTTCTATTATTTTTTATATCATGCTTCAATGCTGTTCCATATTATTCCTGTCATGATGTGTTATATTTACTATTATATATTCTAGTCACCTTACCCTGTGCTGTTAAGGTTTTAACTGTCATTATTTGTACAAGCCCATCTTATTTCTTCATTTAGTATTGTAACAAGCATTCTTTGTTTCTCTAACGACCATTTGCATCGTTAAACGACCCATGTTTCACCTGCGTGTCGCACTGGCAGGAGCCGACCTAATATATAGTACCTACCAGCAGACGGAGTTCAGTCCAGTCCTCCTGTCATTCAGTCCACGTTCTTTGAGTGACACCCGTCACCTGTTACTTATACTTTATTTTATTTTTGTGTTCCTGTCGCCACCAATGTGGTATATCTATGTGAGTACCTATTCATGTCTCTTATGTATCCATCAGTGCTTGCTTTGTTACAGTTAAGTAATTCAGTGTTGTTTCACGATAGTTAATTTCAGTGTTAGTTATTTTATATGTTTATGCAGTGTTAACGTAATCCAGCGCTTTATTTTTATTATTTATGTTTAAGCAGTTCTTTCGATGTTTTAGTATCATTTGTGTCTTAAAAGTTTCGATAGTGAATCAATTTGTTGTGACAGCCTACGAGGCTCTTTATTGTGTTAGTTTTCAATTTAATTAAATTCTTAAAGGCTTACTTTATACATTTTTATCCCCTTTTGATTTACTTCACTTTTTTTTTTTGGTTATGCCTAGAACCTGGATATTAAAGTAAATTAAGAGACGGCGTAACTATATATATATATATATATATATATATATATATATATAATTTTTTTTTTTGGGTGGGGTAAGGAACAGCATAGAATCAAAATTAAAAAAAAATCAGAATGGAGAAGATGTGGTTTACTGTACTTCCATAAGTTTTTGGATTTTTAAAGCATAACTTAAAATGAATACTAAATATTCTTATCTTAACTTAAAAAAAGGCATTGTACAAACATAAAACCACAGGTGTTCTACTCTTTCTGATGAATATTTTTTATGCAGCAATTCCTGAAAATTTAAAAATCATCACAAGCATAAAAAATATTTAACACTAAAATTATACAAACATATGGTTGCACCTACAGTATAGTACATTATGAATAAGCTAAACTAAAACAACATACAACACGAACACTGGGGATATAAATATGCATAAAAATAAATTATATTTTGTTACATTACAAAAAATATGTAACTGAATGCACATCATTAATTCAACTAAGATATAACACTCGGGTGTTTACACATACACAGAAAAATACTATAGAGTTACATGGAAACATACAAAATAACAGACCTTGCAAACACTGGGGGGGGGGGGGGGTAGCCCTAGTGATCTCCACGAAATACTCAATTGTGAATCGGGACTTCAAGAAACAATCAATGAAATTCTTGCACATTTTTCATGGAGAGAAGAAGTCATGCTATGCCTTCACACCTTTCAACATACTCACCTGAAATATTATGGTATTGGAACACATAATTCAGGACACCCTGAATTTAAATGATGCACACAGTTTCACTGAGGATCAGGCGCAAAATTTCACTTAGATTCAGCCATGACTAGCGGTCACAGTAACTGGTACTGTATCCTGTAAATTCTGCCTTGACTTTCTGTGGTACTACACCATGAGATTTTTATACATTGCACCATTCCTATAAAAGGAGTGCTTGGTAAATTTGCACCCGGTTTTAATTTTTGAGGAATTTATGGTTGCAGCCAATAGTTTAGACAATTTTAAGACACCTTTCTTCAATGACGATTATCTCGCAATTGACCGAATCTAACCTCCTAACCGGGGGGGGGGGGGGGGGGGGGCTCTACCACCCTGGACCCCCCGGCATTTGTAAGTCATTTGCAAAGGGAACATCAGAGAAGAAAAGTGTATTAGAATTATCTAAATTATTGATTGTAACCATGAAATTCTCAAAATCCAATACCAGGTGACTTATGCAATAATACCGAGTGCTTTTCTTTCAATGCACACTATCACAGCTTGAGTATTACAATACACAGTGTGTGCATATTTATAACCACCCAATACACAGTTGGTCTTCCACACAAACCTGCAAGAGCATTATTCTTCCAGCATGCACATTGATAGATACTCAATGTACAGTAACGTCCGCTGAAGTAAAATCAATTGTCAATCACTTCCAACTTAAACATTTAGGTTGGGACTATTAAACCGTCACCGGGTTGAATAGCCTGGTAGTGTATGCAGCCGCGGCTACATACACAACCAGGCTTCATATCTTTAACAAGATATGTATACAGTTTCTGCTTAAAATGCTAAGGGTTAGGATGTTAGGTAGGTTAAGTTGGCTAGGTGAGATAGATTTTGTGCATTTTTGTTTTCATTTTCTTGTTTAGTATCATGCAAATAACATCAAATAACATCTCCAGAAATTTGGGTGCAATTCTGTAAATCTTTCGGGTGCTAACTGTGTCTTCCACCATTACTTTAAAATTAAACTCAGCATCACGAAGGAGTGTATAGAATTGCACCAAAATTTCTGGAGATGTTATTTGATGTTATTTGTATGATATTAAACAAGAAAATGGAAACATAAATGCACAGAACCTAACAGAACCTGACCTAACCAACTTAACCTACCTAACTTCCGAAGCAAGGGGCTTCCTAAACGGACCTCCGGGATATTAAACAAAAATTGTATACATATATCTAGTTACAGTTAGGCAGTTGTTAATATGTTTATGGGTTCACAGCTGAGTAGTCTGGCTCTCTATGTAACCGCGGCTGCATACACTACCAGACTATTCAACCCGGTGACGGTTTAATAGCCAGAGCGGAACATTTAATAAATTTTCTTTGTACCTTCCAAAAAGTACCCAGATTCTAGAATATCCTCCAACTCTGCTCAAATTATCGGATTGCAAGTGATGGTAGGTGATTTTAGTTATTGCTGGTTGATTATAGGGAGATGGGAGATTGGGGGTAAAAGTAGTAGGGAGATAGGAAATTAGGGAGATGAGAGATTGGGGGTAAAAAAGTGAAAGATGGGAGATTGAGGGCTATTAATGTAGGGAAATGAGAGTGGGACGCAAGCGTCACCCCCCTCATCAGAGGCCTACATCTGCTTCCTCTCCTACATACACTATCCTTGGCTTTGAATTGCTAATTAACAGAATCCATCCCTGAATGTTGGCCAAAGGACAAATCCCGTCTCTCACACCAATAGAAGCCACATTACACCCATGTAGAAACCCCACATAGTGGCATATTATCCCTATACTGGTAGATCTGTGCTCCCATGACGTGAGCCATGAACAACTCACAGGACCAATAGCTTTATTGAAACCATATCTGAAACAACCACACCAGGAAAGATACTTAGTGGTGTAACTTGTCCTGCATAGATATTGTGCAAAATATGTCAGGTGTGGCTTATTTTGTAACAATAGATATTTTGCACAACTCTAGGCCATGGTTGCCATTCTCACGATTCACAATTAAAATACTTCACCTAACCTATTATCAAAAGCTTCAAAAAGTTCTGGAAATACTTTAGAATAGGCGCTCGGGTTAACGAGCAACATTAGGAAACTTTTCAATAAAAAATTCCTTTTGTCAAAAATATCCCTAAAAATTGTAGAGGAACCAATTTTTACCAAACCTAACCTAACCCAAAAATAAGAATAGATTACCAAACCTAACCTGAGCCCCAAAATTGGGAAAAATCCTTAGGAACCAAACCAAAAGACTCATATATTATCAGGATATGTGAGTTTCCCGACAGAACTTAATATCTAGGGTATGTAGCCTCCAGTCTGCCCAACTGCATATTCTGACTGAGTAACAACTCCCCCCCCCCCTCCCAAAATATGAGCACTCCGACTATATAATGCTAATTTAACACGAGTTAATTATATTTAAACATATATGCATGCTAGTTGTAATTATGAGGTGTTCAGTTGACATGAAGTTGATTTAACATGGGGTTGAGTTGACAGGGGTTTGAGTAGATATGATAAAGAGGATTGAATTTTGACAAATTTTTTCAAGCTTATTCCTGGTTATATAAATATTTTAAATGGAATTAAGAGTGGTTAATGTGACTGTGAGAAGTCTAAAATCTAAATTAATACCAGCAGCTTTTATTTCTGCTTTGACCGTACCACTCTCGTTATGTATTACCGAATACTTTTCTAGGCATCCTCTGTCAGAAACAAAGTGGTAAAGTTATTGATTAAAAGATTAAAAAGGAAAGTACTGAATATTTGGATGAAATTCTCCTCTCTTTGTACACTAGAGAAAATCCTGGATAGCTATATCCCCACCTCTCTGCCTTTTCATTTCTGTTGAACTGTTAATACTGAAAGTTACTAGTGTGCCCTGAAGAATGCAGTGATGGCTAGGGAAACACTGAGTAACACTGAGTCCGTTTATTGTGGATGAGAGAAATACAAGTGGTGAATCGCGTGTGCCATGCACGGCTCACACAGTCAGACTAAGGCTGCCTTGCCATATGGCAGCCTCGGGGCAATGTTGCCACATAACACGTGCAGTGTTGCCACGTGATTATATATATAAATGCTACTCGGCACAGTAGCTTATGTACAGGGTTGCTACTCGGCACAGTAGCTTATGTACAGTAGGGTGTGTCATACGGAGGCGAATTTTTTTTTTTTGAGTTTGAAAAATCGGCCCATGGTATTAATGATGTAGTTCTATGTGCAGAATCATGTGATATCTTCAGATTTGAAAAGTTTTCATTTTTTGCTTGGTAAATTTTAACTTGAAATCTTATGAAAATTCAGTATTCCCACCCTTTTACCAACACCACTAAATAGCTAATTTAAAGTAAAGTAAATGTATCAGGTTAATTTATTAGGATGAAAATGATCCAGAATAGTGAAACGGATGATCTTGACACATTTATTAAATTTAATATTCCTTTAGAAAACAAAATCATCAAATACAAAAACCGGTTTTACTACTACGACCCGGTGTTGCTGCACACCATAGAGAACATGTCTTTCTTGCTCTGTTTCTACTCATCACCTCCCTGCTGACCACCTGAGCTCGGATGTAGCCTTCCCTCCTCTCCTGGCTGTACAGGTGACTGCTGGCCTCGTTCACTTGCTGTACACTACGCTCTATACTCTGGGTGTGCGAGGGCCAGGCAGGGACATGCATGGGGTTGTCCAGGAAAGCTCTGACTTGAACATTGGTGAGGCTGCAGGTAAGAGGGGGCTCACTGCCAGCCTGGATGTTATCCAGATCTATGAGATCAGTGAGGGTCTTGGCACCTAGATTGACTTCAGGAGTCTTCCTGACCCTGAAGGAATCGTCACCAACTGATTCGTCATGCCCAGATCCTCTCATAAGTCTCATATCCAAGATCTTTTTGACTGCCACTCTTCTCTCCTCCTCATCCTTACTGCAGAGCATTGTCTGCAGAACTGCCTCGGGATGAGCATACCAGGAAGATCTCCTCACAGTCTGCTCCACAATCTGAACAACCTTCCTTGGCTGACTCCTCAGGAGCTCAAGCTGGAAGAGAACATGCCTCGGACCTTCGGAGAACGATGACTTGACCTTGGTGTTGAACCAATTTGGCAAGTAGACACTCACGATGAATTGGACAATAAGTCTCAGGTTGTGAAGCTGGTTCCCTTTCAGTTTATGATGAGCGACCCAAATTCTGCAGAACCTGAGAGCCGTTGTGAGCCACCTAGAATGTGATACTGGACCTATCTGCAGGTAAGCAAGTCTATCAGGCATGACCCCAGTTTTGATGGCACTGCAAATCATGTAACCATAGTACTGGTCAGTACTCAGGTCGTCAATGACAGTATGTGCAAGCTCAACGAGTGGAGGGCCAACTGTGATTTTTTCAAAGCTCGGATTTATTTTTAACTCAGTGGCAGAGTCCAGCATCTTGTCAAGAGGACCAGACCATCTGTTGTTTGAAAGAGTCTTGCCATCCAGCTCCTGGATCAGATGTCTGAGTGGCAACTCGTTGGTGTGGAGGTCACAAACAATCCAGACCAGCTTCCTCCCAATCTTCCGCTCTATCCACTGTATGACCCCCCCCCCTTGCCACCCTGTGTTCGTGTTGGTGCTGTCCCCTCCAATGGCCTGCAGGGTCTGGTCTACGTTTCTCTCTCTGAGCCAGTTCACAATGTTATCTGCCACTATCTCAGCTGGTTTCCTAATGTCATCTTTCTCTGGAGTGAAATGCCACAAATACTTCCCTCCTGGTTCACTGCAGCAGGAGTAGTGTTCCTCTTTCACCATGGCAGGGAACAACTTGTCAGAATCTCCAACTTTCATGAACACTTTAGTGTCATCCCTTCTCCCATCAAAGAACAAACAATTGATTCCATTTTCTCTTATCCCCTTATCAAACTCCTCTTCTAGGTTACTGACAAGTTTCTCCTGAGCTCTCCTTACTTTGTTATGATCTATCACCAGGTGAACATCATCAGGTGTTATCAAACCACCGTCAATCCAGGCAGTTGTTGCTATCTCTGCAGTTTCTCTGAGACCAGTGTGGTGTCGCATGCTGGTCAGAGCTATGCTCGGGATGTCTTTCCTATTTCGAATGTTATACCTGGAAGGTTTGGGATCATTATTTTCTGGGTTAGGGACAAAGTCACCATTCTCCTGGTCAGCACTCCGATCAGCCATGGGGAAGTCATTAAACTCTGAATCAGCTTGACTCCAATCATCGGCCTTTTTTACCTCACCCTGGGCCTTCTCAAGTCTCTTTTCCTCGGCAACTCTTCTCCTCTTCTGTCTCTCTGTGGCAGCCTCCTGTCTCTTGGACTCCGGAATATCTTGGCTAGAAATCATGAGAGCCCCTATACTGCCAGTCTTCTCTCTCTGTGCTTTGACAAATGCCAGTTCGATCACAGGAATCTTCAGTTCACGCTTGCAAATACAGGAGATGTGGGTCTCGGATTTACAGTCACGATCGCATCCAAACTCAGGACAGAGAACAATTGGGCACTTGCAAGTAATTATGTCAAATAACTGGTCCAGTTGCTTGGCAAAGCTGTCCTTAACTGCAAGTTTTCCTCTCCCAAGAGAGATATCTCTTGCCTTTTCCCAACTGGCTAGCAGTCTCTCACTAATCTTCTTCTGACTTGTTGTGACTGGAGGCTTGAACTGAGCGTTAGCCAGAGTGTACTGTGCCAAGACAGCTTTGGTCATATCACTGGCAATGTCTTTGTTTGTGTAAGTTCTTTGGTTCTTTTCACTGATTTGCCTGATTAAAACACCGTATCTCAAAGCATCTCTCAATGTAGGCAACTCCGACTTCAGGAGCTCTCTCCCAGACCCAAGATAGTGACTTGAGATGGCTGGATTTTTGGTTCCTCGTCCTGACACAAGCAGCCATCGCAAATATTATCAACTTATAAATGCATCAGAATCTAAAACAGAAAAAAATATTGTTAGTTGGGTTGTTAAAGAATGAAGTCAGAAAGCAATGTTTACTATTTAATTGTAATGCACTAATGCGTTAGATTTTCGATAAATTTCACGCTAAAATTTACCTAGCAAAAAGTTGCAAAATATTGAAACTGAAATTATTTTCTGTTTATATACACTAAAATCTACCAAAAAAGTGATGGGCCATTAGTTTTAGCTGATCTTCCCTCCTATGACACACCCTAATGTACAGGGTTGCTACTCGGCACAGTAGCTTAGATACATAACCTACATCTCCCTCCCCCCTCACGCTCATAGTCTTTGTCTTGAGCGGACTTCTTAGTTCTAAGTCGCTCCAAGCGTCGAGGTGCACTGTGGGGCGGATCCTCGTGAGGTGTAGGTGACTCGTCTTCGGTCAGGGGGCCAGAAGCAGGGGGTGGGACTGGCCGGAGGGAGCGGCGGTTCCTCCACCAGACACGGCCACTCGGCATCCTGACCTTGTAGTCCCGCGACCGGCCGACGCCCATCACTATGCCAACCTTGTGCCGACGTGTCGTCGTCGTGTCCTGGACGCGGACAAGGGCACCAATCTCCAGCGGCTGAAGAGGGCGGGCACGGTCGTCATACCGAGCCTTGGCGTCCTGGGCACGTGTAGCGGTGCGGCGGTAGCAGCTCTCGGCTTTGGTCTGCCAGTCCTTCGCAAAGGCCTTGGAGTGTGTAGGAACGCAAGAGCGGAGAGGGTGACCATACAGGATCTGGGCAGGGGAGCGTCCTGTGTGGGTGGGAGTGGACGCGGGTTCTGGGCAGCTCTGTGTGGCAGTGCCAGGCGCATCGCTCGTTAACTCACGCACCCTGCTGGCGGTGTACCGAGCAGCTGGGATCTGCTCAGGAAAGTCTCTGGGCACCACGCCTAACTCCTTGCAGTGCTCCCACGACAACAAGGGTGTAGCGAGAGTAGGCCGCACGTCGATCCATCCATAACACGACCTGTCGCCGTAGGTGATCTCTGCCTGAAAGGAGCCCACAGCGTCCGGCATCTGGGAACCGTCCGCATTGTAGTACTGCAGCTGCGGCGGTGGTCCCAGGTCGCGTTTGGTGAGGCCCAGTTTCTGGAGGTGCTTCAACCCAATCACCGTAGTATCGGCGCCGGTGTCCGGAATCACCTCGATGTGACCCGACACATCACCGTGTGTGACGGCAACGCGGATAGTAGGGGAAGGGGTAGCCCTGGGGCGTGTGGTCGATTCCACCCTCCTGTTGTGACTCCGCTGCTGCTTGGGGCTGCGTGGGCCATCTGGAGGGGGCTGCGTGCGAACCACCCCGAGGGAAGTGCGCTGCTGTCCTCCTCGTCTCGGGCTTTTGGGCTTGGGTTGGCGGCAGCACTTGTCGTAGTGTCCATAGCGACCACAGGCCTGACACTTGCGGCCTCGTGCAGGGCACCTGTCTGTGTTAGACCAGTGGCCCTTACGGTCACATCCACGACACAGTGCGTCGGCGGCCGGGCAAGTCTTGGGGCTGTGCTGCATTCCACAGCTGCCACAGGAAGCACTAGGCGGAGGCGTGGAAGAACGTGTGGCAGCCTTCGCGTTGTTGGCCGCCTTCTTACTCTTCTTGTATTGTGAGATAGCTCTCACAGCAGGTGGTGCCCGTAAGGCAGAGGTGGCGGACTTGGTGGCCTCGTATGACCGACATTCAGTCACTACCACCTGGAGTGTGGAGGAAGCGTCCAGGGGGATGAGTCGCTGCATCAACTCTTCGTGCCTGACACCTGTCAAGATCCCGTGCTTGATCCAGGCTTCCTCACATTCCCGGCTGTGCGCTTTGCAGACGTCGATCTCCTCAGACAAACTCTTCAAGCGTACAAAAAAGTCGTCAAAGGGTTCGTTCTCCGCCTGCTTGCAGCTGGTGAAGGAACCGCGACGCAAAGCCTCGTTGTTCCGACCCTTAACATGCTCCTGTAAAAGGTCGAGCACATCCGTCACTGAAGAGGTAGAGTCGGGAGGCACGTGCAACGTGTGCTCCAAAACTCTCTGGGTCTCCAGCGACAAACACATCCGCAGTTGGATGAGCTGTTTGTTTGGAGGCATGCTGTCAAGGTCCACCATCGTGGAGTAATCTGTCCAACGTCGCCTCCACTCACGAAAAAGCTGAAACGTGACGTCTGGTGAGAGGGCGGGTGGGGGGGTTGAACAGATGCCTTGGGAGCTGTTGGGGTAGCAAGAGTACCTGGAGGACGGTGGTGTGGTGGAGGAGGGAGTGTACTGGCGCCTTGAAGCGCGCTACCTGCAAGTGAGGGAGGGTGGGTTAGCGCCAGGGTCGCCAATAGTGCCTCAAAACGCAACTTTTCCTCCTCTCTTCGTGTCTCCTCCCTCTGAAATTCCATCTCTCTGCGTCTCTCGTCCCGGTCGTCCATCCACTTCAGAATTGTGGCGATGTCCGTCACTGGAGGCGGAGGATGAGAGTCTGCGCCCGGTGGAGGGGAAGGTGGTGGGGAGTCGTGTCTCCCATCTTGACGTCCCTTCTTACCTCCCATCATTGTGTGTGCGTGGACTGCACTGTTTAATACATAAAGTGGCGCCTCAACAGCTCGAACCACATATATATGACATAAACAGCGCAGAAATCACGCATATGGTCCAGGTCCGCTGTTCTGTCCGTGAGTGAGTGCGTGCGTGCGTGCGTGTGTGTGTCTGAGAGAGCCGAGGGAGCGTGGTCCGGCAAGACCGTCAGTGTCCCCCGGATGTCGCACGAGAAGGGTGTGCGCCTGCGTGCTCCGTGGGTACCACAAAAAACAGGCCAATGCTCAACTCTCAGCTCTAGACACACACTAATACACTGACACTAGCACTGCCACCGTCACTAAAACGCACTGTGAAGGCGCAACACTGCACATCGCGGCGAAGCACAGTGCAACACAACACAACACACTATGAGTCGACGCTCATCACCGGCAGACGTAACTGTCCGCATTGTTCACACACTTTGTAAGTCCACAGATCCTAGGCACTGCGCCATGAAAGTTACTAGTGTGCCCTGAAGAATGCAGTGGTGGCCAGGGAAACACTGAGTAACACTGAGTCCGTTTATTGTGGATGAGAGAAATACAAGTGGTGACTCGCGTGTGCCATGCACGGCTCACACAGTCAGACTAAGGCTGCCTTGCCATATGGCAGCCTCGGGGCAATGTTGCCACATAACACGTGCAGTGTTGCCACGTGATTATATATATAAATGCTACTCGGCACAGTAGCTTATGTACAGGGTTGCTACTCGGCACAGTAGCTTATGTACAGGGTTGCTACTCGGCACAGTAGCTTATGTACAGGGTTGCTACTCGGCACAGTAGCTTATGTACAGGGTTGTTACTCGGCACAGTAGCTTAGATACATAACCTACAAATACCATACTGGTAGGTCTGAAGACAGTTTACTAACAGAAAGTACCCGGCAACAAGAACCATATCTGGCAACTTGTCACTTATTTTTTCTGACATATTCAGGATTGAAGGCCATTGGTATCCGAATAATTGACGTTAAGTAATCAACGATATTACTTTAATCGTTTTTGGTTTGTGATATTATTTTCAATTTCTCAGAGGAGTTATGTAACACAAACAAAATAATATTTTTAGGGTATTTTCAGTGATGAAGGTCATTGGTACTCAAAATATGCTCGAGGGAATAATTTATTTTAATCCTTAGTGATTTATTTTTATGATGGTAGCAGTCTAAAAAAAAATATTATCTTTTTAAAGGAAATAATCTAATTGGCTCATTTAATCTTTGTATCTAACATTGGTGTATGTTTTTACAGGTCCAGCATCAGTGCAAGGTTAGTAGGAGGGGATGGGGTCAATTCCGCTTTGTCAATTCAGATTCACATCCAATTCTGAATAATTAAACATTTATCAATTCAAATTCACTTCAAATCATTTATGAAAAATAAATCATCAATTCCAATTTAATTCAATTCAATTCAAGTGTTTTTCAATTCCAATTCATTTCAATTATTTAATCATCATACGTCTAGCAAAGCTACCACTAACTACCAAGCTACGTACCCTTCTTCACCTTAGGGACATTCAGTTTTCAATCATACTGACATTTGCCAACCTCATTTTGGCTTGAGTTTATATATTAAGTCCTTTTCTAATAGTTTTCATGTTTGGCGAGTTAAATGATAGTAACGTGAATGTAGTTTGCAAGATATTAAACGTGTTATACTGGATTCACACATTAAACAATGTACCCTGTTACCTCAAAACATTTCAAGTGTGAAACTGATTTCACATATTAGACATGTTGAACAACTCTGAAAAAATAAATAAATAAAAAAAATATGTTGACCACATCGAAAAATACATTTTATTATTTTGAGATAACATCAATTCACATGAGTATTCATCACATCAGTTCCAGTTCATTTCAGTTCATTAATAAAAATCCTTCAATTCCAATTCAATTCTAATTCACGTATTTTCCCAATCAATCAAAGTCAGTTTAAATTTAATTCATAATTGACCCCACCCCTTGATGCAGGCCAATATATTAGGGTACAGTTTTGAAGATATTGGTGCGATATATTATGATAAAGTTTTATAGATGTAGGCAGAGCCGTCCCAAGGGGGGTGCGGGACCCAGGGCAGATCATCATTGTGGGGTCCCTTTAGGCCCTTTGTCCTTTGTCATGAAACAAAAAAAAAATGGTTCATTTTATTAATTACAAAATTGAAGTAATGGATACAGGTCGTAATTTTACAGTATTTCAACACAAAATAAGGACAAAATGGAAGATCTGCGACCTTAGACCATAGGTGATAACTGTTCTAGAAGTTATGAAAATAATTAAAATTACTTTCGGAAATACACAAGTAAACTGGCGATATTATTGCAAGCTTATAAACGGAAAACAAAAAATTATTTTTAATTAATTTGGAACAAACAAGATAAAGGCAAAAGGCAGTCTGAATGTAATGAAAACGTTCATAGTAACAATTAATAACTAAAAAACCCAACTTAATCTACTACGACTTCTCATAAAGGATTTGCGAAATAGCAGAAACAAACTACTTTCAAAATTAACCTCCCGTGCTTCCTTTCCAGCAAACATTTCTATTACTTCATGCTAGCACAAACTTGCCGCCAGTTCCTTTTTGATGAAGAGCATAGCCAGTCCACTCAACCTCTCTTAAAACATAGTTGTCCTTAGATAGATTTTTATCTATTTGAGTCTAGAAAAACTTCTCTCTTCTGATGCCATTGTGATTGTCAACAAAATCCAATGTGCTATTTCTGCATTGGGGAAGGAACCGTTAAGAGATGTTAGAAACTCAAAGACTTGAAGTGCATTTTTTTTCTTTGGGAATGAGTTCTCGGAGTACTCAATGCTCTGAAAACAATACAGCCTCATCAATGTCGTGAAAATTTCGAACACTCAATGACTTGTCTAAAGAAGAGTTGTGCTCAGCTAGGTACTGCACAACTGCTATAATATGTGTTAGAACCGATTGTCAGTGTTTTTCTCGTTATTCAAGTCTTTTAACTTGTGTATCTACTGTATGGTACTCATTGGTTAAGGTTGATCAAGTGTTCATTTTATGATTCATGACATTTTAGTGTTTCACTAAAATGCTTCCAGTCAGCACAGACTTCTTTTACTAGACTGTGTTGCATTTGTATAATTACTAACCAGGAGAGCACGAGGCCCTTGGAATTGCGTGGCCCTGGGCGGCTGCTTTGCTTGCCATTCCCTAGAGATGACTGTGGGTGTAAGGTACCAGTATCATTATTATAGGGCACAGTTTTGAAATATGCACATTGTAAGTTATAAGTATAGTACTGTAAATGTAATAATAATTTATTGTTAATTTGTAAGCTTGCTTCCGGAGCCTTGCCTTATCTGGGAACATATTTTATTTCATATTTTGTTATTGCATGTATCTTACTAAAAATGTTGTCCATTCAGTACTGGGAACTTTGCCGTGGTAATGTCAGATACTGAGGTACATCAAGGCTTGTAACAATGATAGCCTTAGGGTTAGGTTAGGTTAGGAAGTCTAGGTTTAATTAAAAGTATGATTAACTTTTAGAATTTAGTGTATGGAGGTAGTGTAGTGTTTATTTTTTCAGGTGGAGGTAAGACTCATGTATTTTCGTACAGTGCAAATGCAATTTTATTTCAGGTGCAGATGAAATACATATGTATTTTTCTGGTTTTCACATACTGACTGTGAAATTTATTTTAAATTAAGTTAAAGTTCATGAATGTTTCAGTGCAATACATACGTAAATTTTTCAGGTCCAGATAAGATACATATGTATTTCGATGCAACACTTTTCTTTAAGTGTAGATAATTTCAATGTGTAATTTTTTGTTTAACTTAAATCAGATAAAGGTAAATATCATGTATTTGTTTGAGTGCAATACATGTAAACCTTTTTTCAGATGATAATGTATATGAATGTAGAGTATCTAATTTTAAGTTTAATGTACCGTACGGCTAACAATATGTTGATATTATGACTTCACTGAAGAAATTACCGGTTTCTCTCGTTTTGTGACTTATTCTTTCGAAAATTATTACTAAAGGATTTGTTTATTTTTTATTTATTTATTTATTTTTTTTGGCTATGGGTGTTAGTCCTAATTACATACTCAAAGGTTTAAGCAAAGCAAGTTACAAGACCTTCCGGTAAGGACTCTTTGTACAATATATATATATATATATAAATATATACAGTCAACAACTCAACCCACCAGGATTCGAACCCACGGCCCACAAGCCTATAACTGTGACCAGGGAACGCTAACCGCTGGACCACCAAGATATTAAAAGAAGTCCTAAACTCTGTTATATTTCACACAAAGCCTGTTCAACGAGCTTATGGCGCCGTGAACCTCTAATGGGGACTACCCGTATCACGTAGGTGGTCAGACTAACGTTTTACCAAATCCGGCTTCGAAACACGAGGATCCAAATATATTTCATTAGCCCAATAAACACGCGGACTTCTACATACAATCAACACCTCAACCCGCTAGGATTCGAACCCACGGCCCGCCACCCCATGACTGTGACCAGGGAACGCTAACCGCTGGACCACCAGGATACTAAAAGCAGTCCTCGTGTTTCGAAGCCGGATTTGGTCAAACGCTACTCTGACCACCTACGTGATACGGGTAGTCCCATTAGAGGTTCACGGCGCCATAAGCTCGTTGAACAGGCTTTGTGTGAAATATAACAGAGTCTAGGACTGCTTTTAGTATCCTGGTGGTCCAGCGGTTAGCGTTCCCTGGTCACAGTCATGGGCTTGTGGGCCGTGGGTTCGAATCCTGGCGGGTTGAGGTGTTGATTGTATGTAGAAGTCCTCGTGTTTATGGGGCTAATGAAATATATATATATATATATATATATATATATATGTTGATAAAATAACACAGGGAAACAATGGCGAACCAAGGATCTCCACTGTTTCCTTGTGGTTATCAGCATATACCTAGATCACGCGCACCTACAGTGATTTACTTGCATATATACATATATATATATATATATATATATATATGCTGATAACCACCAGGAAAGAAGAAAACACATATATATATATATATATATATATGTGTGTGTGTGTGCATGTACAGTATGTATGTATGTATTGTACTAATTATTTACAAATGTTTAACCACATGGTCACTGTGAAAACTAGTCCAGACATAGCTAACTCATCTATAAGTCATCATCACTCGCTCTATTTCATGTGTATTGAAGAGAAACATTGCCATTGTTTCATAAATTTTGAAGCTCTCTTATTATTAATTTGCTCTGCATTTGCATATAGATGACACAACTGGCTTTTTGACAAAGGGAGATCCTTAATGAAATCGGCCAGATAGAAAGGGAACACAAAGAGGTAGTGACATAATGTTATGTGACCACTGTACCCAACACTTACATGTGTGTGTATGCTATAAAGAACCCTAAGATGTGGAATTCTCTCACCTACGGCTGAGGCCTCATGTTGGCTGCTAAGTTTAATGGTTTCAGAGATTAATAGTTAGAAGAATAGTTATTGTGAAAGACAAACATAATGCTGCATTGTCACACTTTATTGTTTATCTGGAAATGTTTATCGTCACGGATCTAGGTTACCACTACAGTGCTCAGTTTGGTGATGCCTAGACCTGGTAAAACTTTTGATAAAACAACACACCCAGGATGACACATCACTGACAATCTGCCTAGAGATAAATTTGGTATATCGGTACAAGTTTCTTAAATATCAACAAACAGCCATATGCTAAACATGGCTGCTTTAAATATGGCTGCGAAAATGCCACATTAAAAGGAGAATATTTTATAAGATTTTGTTTATTTTATTTTGATTTCTTGTTTTCATAGTTATTAACATGCACATCCTTTGGGTGTTCGTTTGTAAGTGTGGAGGCGGCTAGCAGGGAGTGGGGGCGCTCGCTGGTCATCAAGAGGTTACTGTCATGACCTCATTCACTGCTCCATGATGGGCTATTCCCAGGCAGTTTACTGAAGAAATGTAATATTAGAAGAAAAAAAACTGATTCATGTTTAAAATATTATAAACATATAGCAATAGTTTTCAAGAGGCAATCATTGCTTTTGGGAAGATAAGAGAAAATAAGCACACAGCCACTGCTATCACATGGTGCAGACTTAGTAGAAATAAATTAACGATACTTCAGGCGCTGCAGTTTAATAAACAAACTGGTAAAAGGCAAAGTTTCTAAAGATCTTATCCAACGAGCGGGGTGAAACGCTGGCGGCGGAGAGAGATGTTAGAATGCCTGGAAAGACTGCCCACTCCCTGCTCACTCTTGATTAACTCTCCCTCTTCCCCACTCTTGAGTAACTCTCCCTCTTCCCCACTCTTGATTAACTCCCCCTATCTCCCCACTCTTGATTACCTCCTCCTCTCCCAGCACTCTTGATTAACTCCCATTCTCTCCCCACTCTTAATTACCTCTCCCTCACTTTTCATTACCTCTCCCTCACTTTTCATTACCTCTCCCTCTCCCCCACTCTTGATTAATTTCCTTTCTCCCCCGCCACTCTGGATTAACCCCCCACTCTGGATTAACTCCCTCTCCTCCCCCCATGACTACAGGGGTGTCTAGGAGTGTGAGGATTACTGAACTGGATGACGGCATCTGCTTTTGTTTTCTAGAGAAAATTTTTTATTGATTAATTTTATTCTGTAAACTGGACCACCAAAAAGCTCACCATGTTGTCGTTGTAACATATCAGTTTACTGTACTAATCTAACTTTAATGTGATAGCCAGACATTCAACGGCGATTCCAGTTGTCCTGTGCGACCATTTTTAGTCTAACTTGCCACTCCTTCAATCCCGAAAAATCTTCCTTGTTACCATTACATGCAAACCACTACCATATTAAGAGGTGGACAATTTTGCTTTAATATGCACCGCAAGGTTACCATGTGGACCTTTTACACGTTGATCAAATCTATCAAGTTTGGCTCAAATCACCGAAAATGCTACTAAAATAATGATTATTATTATTATAATTATTATTATTGTTATTATTATTATTATTATTATTTTTATTATATTATTATTATTATTATTATTATTATTATTATTATTATTATTATTATTATTATTATTGTTATTATTATTATTATTATTATTATTATTATTATTATTATTATTATTATTTTTATTAATCATCTTACACCTCATGTAGAAAATTAAATTAGAGGATTTTTGGAGAGGCTCAATGAACGAGAAGTACAATATACTCAAGAAACTCTGTGAAAGCACCGTGCAAAGACCTTCATTAGGAAGTGATTTTATCCAGGAAAATGATCGGGACACCCGATGATATCGGACGATTTTTCTCATTCCCGAATATTTTGCAATATACATCCATTAGAAACCCAGCGGATTATGTGAATATCTCATTAAACAGGAATGTAGTCACGTTTTTCAATCCCAAACCATAAACAACTCGATTATCAGGGCCATCGAAGAGAGAGAGAGAGAGAGAGAGAGAGAGAGAGAGAGAGAGTGAGAGAGAGAGAGAGAGTAATGTTCTTGGGTATCTCAGGAATTGAACTGAATTGAATTGAAACAGTTTATTTAGCCAGAAAAACACAGATATAGAGCCAGTTGAGAAACTGAGCTCTCTTTTAGGCACCTGATAATTATATACTATACATTTATCTCAAGGAAGTATTATGTAACATTTAGTATCATCTGGAATAGTACAATAGCATGGTGGTAAAAAAAGAACATCTCATAATGTTACCACGGTTATCACTTCAACATTTATTAATTTTATCTATTTATTATTTTTGTTTAGTTTATTTTTTTTAAATACATAAATTACAGTGGAATTGAAAAACATAAGTATAATGGGGGAGCAGTACAACATGGGTTGTACAGAAATAAGGTTGAACAAGAGAAGGGGTACAATATGTGGTTGAACTGCTTGCCACACTCTGTTCACATGCTGGACACTGTATAGCCTCCATACGCTACACTACACGCAAGAACATTTTATTCCGGGAGAGTAGAGTGGATATAACTGTCCCCCGGGATCCCTGCCAGTCTTCCTCACTCTCACCATGTTCTACCTCACTCTGACTACATACAAGCTTCCTCACTCTCACCATGTTCTAAGAACATAAGAACATAAGAATGGAGGAAACTGCAGCGGGCCTATTGGCCCATACTGGGCACTCCCGTTTACACCCAACCCCTATTGCTCATATAAGCATCCAACCTATGATTGAAGCTATTCAGCGTATTCGAGTTAATGATGATATTTGATAACTTGTTCCATTCATCCACTACTCTATTTCCAAACCAGTGTTTACCTATTTCACGCCTAAATCTAAATTTGTCTAATTTAAAACCATTGTTAAAGTTCGCTCCTGGTTGGATAGTTTGAGTACCATTGTAATGTCCCCTTTGTTTCGCCCTGACTTCCACTTTTACACCTCTATCAGGTCGCCCCTCGCTCTACGTCTCTCGAGGGAGTGCAAATTAAGATGCTTTAACCTGTCTCTATACTCAAGGTTCCTAATGCCCGGGATTAGTCTTGTCATTCTGATCTGAATTCTTTCCATTGATTCTATATCCATCCTGTAATACGGTGACCAGAACTGAACTGCGTAATCCAGGTGTGGTCTCACAGGCGCAAGATACAGTTTTAGGATGACCTCGCTAGTCTTGTAACTAACACTCCTTTGTATGAACCCAAGTACTTTATTAGCCTTGTTACAAGCAAAAACACATTGTTTACTTGGCTTAAGGTTCCTACTTATCATTACTCCTAAATCTCTCTCTCAGTCGGATTTCTCTATGGCATCGTTGTTCATCTGGTATCTGGTTTCCCTGTTTACATCTCCTATACTGAGTACTTTACATTTGTCCACGTTGAATTTCATCTGCCATTTTTCAGACCATTCGAAAAATTTGTTTAGATCTTCCTGTAGTTTTGCGGAGTCCTCGTCAGGTTTAATAACACGTCCTATTTTAGTGTCATCAGCAAATTTACTTATGTTGCTGTCTATGCCGATATCTATGTCGTTTATGTATATAATAAATAATAATGGTCCAAGTACTGAGCCCGGGAACTCCACTTGTGACGTTGCTCCAATGGGACTTAATGCCGTTAATGCTCACTCGCTGTTTCCTGTCCTGTAACCACGCCCTAATCCATTTAAGGATGTTACCTTTGATGCCATGTGCTTCTACCTTTCTAATTAGTCTTTCGTGGGGGACTCTGTCGAAGGCTTTGCTAAAGTCGAGATATACCACAACACAATTGTGCCCCTCGTCCACCGATTCGAAAACTGATGAAAAGAATGTTAATAGATTAGTTAGACAAGAACGTCCCCTTGTGAAGCCATGCTGGGAATCATTGATCAATCAGTGCTTCTCCAGGTGATTTCGTATAGAGTTTGAAATGATTGCTTCCAGGAATTTGCCTACTATTGATGTTAGACTGATTGGGAAGTATTTAGAGGATAGTGATCTATCCTCCTTCTTGAAAATCGGTATTACATTCGCTATCCTCCAGGATTCTGGTACTACACCTGTTTTTAAGGACATGTTAAACAACTTTGCTAAGGGCATACTAAGCTCTTCCTTACATTCCTTTAATACTCTGGCAAATATCTAATCGGGACCAGGTGACTTATTAGGCTTTAGTTTGTTTATTTGCTTACTAACATTGTTACTAGTCATTACTATCTCGCTTAATTTGTTTTCTTAACTATCTCTGAATAGAGTCGGTGCCTCGGGTATCATGTTTAAATTTTCAGTGAGCTCGCCGGTATCTGACCGTATTGGTCCAATCTTTTCTCATGTTTTAGTTTGATACATTTGGTAGAATCCTTTGGGGTTTGTCTTCGCCTCCCTTGCTATCCTTACCTCATTATTCCTCTTGGCTTTCCTTATCTCGGTCTTAACCCTACTCGCCAATATCTTATAATAATCCTGGAGGTAAATTTCGCCACGCTTTATCCGTCTACCTATAGCCTTCCTTTGGCCAATGATGTTCTTTAAATAATTATTTATCCATTTAGGGTCACTGTTGTCTGATCTGGGTTTTTTGTATGGTATGCTCTGCCTTTGTGCATTAAGTAACTCATTATTAAAATTGTCGTATAACTCGGCAATCTCAGATCTCGTTATCAGGTCGCAGTCATCTGTCAGGTTCACGACCAAGCGCGACACCCCCTCTCTCAGCTGCCTCTTTAAACTGTCAAAGTTTGCCCTTATGAAATCTGGTACTTCAGTGGAATTTTCCTTACGTCTGCCCTGAAAATCTAACTGGAATCTAATTTCTTTGTGATGGCTGTTTGCAAGTTCGTTCCCTACCTCGACATTGATAATGAGGTTTTCTCTGTTCGACAGAACTAAATCAAGTATATTATTACCCCGTGTGGGTTCGGTTATATGTTGACTTAGGAAACAGTCCTGGATCGTCTCGAGAAAATCCTCTGATTCTGAGTTACCCGTTAAGTCAGTCCAATCTATTTGGCCAAGGTTAAAGTGGCCTACTATACAGACTTTGTTGTATATGGAAGCCCTGCGCATTTCATCCCAGATAAGTCTGTCATTGACTCTATCAAGATTGGGAGGTCTATATATTACTACTGGATTAATTTTTCCCTACCGTCCCTTAATTCTATCCAAATTGTTTCTGTATTCCGCTCAGTTTTTATTTCCTTATTTATTTCACACTTCAGATTATCCCTAACATAGTTTGCTACTCCTCCTCCTTTCCTGGTCTGCCTATCGGTATGGAAGAATTTGTAACCCGCAATTTGGTATTCGACCGGCAACTCACGTGAGTATTCGACCGGCAACTCATGTTCTACCTCACTCTGACTACACACAAGCTGCCCTTATTATAGAATGGATATAAATTCGCTAGAGTCGGTGCAGCGAAGAACGACGAAAATGATTCCGGGACTTAGAAACCTTCTATATCAGGATAGGTTAAAGAAACTAAACTTGCATTCCCTATAAAGACGAAGAGTGCGGGGGTATATGATAGAAGTATTTAAGTGGGTGAAAGGCATCAATAAAGGCGATATAGATAAAGTTCTTATAATATCCGAGCAGGATAGGACTCGGAGCAACGGATTCAATTTGGATAAGTTTACGTTTAGGAGGGAGATAGGAAGAAACTGGTTCACAAATAGGGTGGTGGACGAGTGGAACAAGCTTAGCAACTTTATAGTAAGTGCGGGAACTCTGGAAAGTTTCAAAAGGAGGCTAGATAGATTCATGGATGATAGAGAGTGGTAGTAACTCTCGACAGGAGCTGCCATGCACAGGCCAACCGGCCTATTGCAGACTCCTTATTTTCTTATGTTCTTATGTTCTTATGTTCTTATGTACTTATGTTCTACCTCACTCTCATTGCACAGTCTTCCTCACCTCACCATATTCTACCTCACTCTTAGTGCACAGTCTTCCTCACTCTCACTTTTGTCTTCCTCACTCTCACCAAGTACGTCCTCACTCTCACTCTCACTGCACAGTCTTCCTCACTCACCATGTTCTCTCTCTCACCCTCACAAAATATTATTCTCCTTCACTATGGCCATATAATTTCATCACCTACTGCATCACACACTCTCCTTAACTCGCATCATACACCCTCCCATACGTTACCATGCCATCTCACTCTCAGCATTCACTCACCATACACTCACTCACTATACTCTCACATGCCATAGTATCCCTCGCCATACTCTCACTCGCCAGACTCTCACTCGCCATATATCACACACACACACACACACACACACACACACACACACACACACACACACACACTCGAAGGAAAAGCACTAAAACACAGCAATACTGATTGTGGCTGGATCTGACCAAACCTGACCTGACCTCACGGCTTCACCTGACCTAACCTGAAGTATGGAGCACACCTGCATTGCCCCAACCTACTGTCCTGGCCACGTAGCCACACACCTGCCCAACCCCATCCAGCCCATGCGAGCACGAACTGATTGCTACAAGAACAGCCCAGTCCCAACCATTGTAACAATTATCATCACCTAATTATTATATATCATATTTGTATCACTTATGTTACTTGTACATCATTTGTAAATCAAGAGAACCATTCCCCGATTGTGTAATTGTATATTTTCAGCCTTCCGGCTGCCCTGCTCTTTCAATAAACAGTAATTATTATTATTATTACACTTACTACTTACTTTGCTATCACTCGAAATCGAGTATGACGATCATCCAGTTATGATACAATGATATGGGTTATTAGGGATGTCACCTAGGTGAGTGAGTTTTGAGATGACTAAAGAGCCCGATACGGGGCCGGCAAAGTCGTTCACATTCGTTGCACATGTGGGGGGCTCCATCTACTGTGGGAAGAGTGGCGGCAGCCTCTTTCCGACGTTCAGGTCGCGACGCTGTTCTCTGCACTTTTCCTGTATCTGGCGGGCAGCAAAGATCATGTCAGTGGTGCCAAGTGATGGTCTAAAACCGCATTGAGATTCTGGGACGAAGTTTTCCGCCTCGGGAAGAATTCTGTTGGGGAGGAATCGGGCTATAATCTTACCAGCTACGGAGAGAGGTATCTTTAAGAGCTTGGGGGGATTTCTTCCTTTTCCCATATATTCTCCAGGAGAGAGTGGAGACGGCTGGAAAGTAGAGGTCCTCCTGCTTCATACATCTCGGCTGGGAATCCACCAGGCACTGAGGCTCTGTTATTTTTCAACTGTTTGATGGCAGTAGCTACCTCATCCAGGGATGGAGGATAGCTGAGGTGGGTCAGCTCTGGATGCTGAAGGACCTGCTGGGTAGTCAGGATATCCACATCGGTGTTTCGGTTGAGCAATGAATGATAGTGTTCTTTCCAGCGTTTTGAAGGAGGCCTTCGTTGTCTTTAATTATGTGGTTACCGTCAGATGAGCGAAGGGGGGCCTGTGCCGCGAGTGACTGGCCCATAAAATGTTTTAGTGGAAATGAAAAATTCGCTCATCTATTGCTAATCTGCAAATTTTTGTGCTTCACTTGCTTTATTTTTAAACCAGTCGTTCTTTAGGCTGTGAAGTTCCTGCTGGGCTGCCTCTTTCTTCTTGCGGAAGGTATCAGCTCTGGACCGACACTGAGGGTTGTTCTGCCAGTCAGTAAAAGCAGCACGTTATCATCGATGTGTCCTTTGATTGACTCGTCATTTTCATCAAACCAATCCTGGTTTATTCTTTTGAACTGGCCGAGGGTCTCTCTGCAAGTCTTTGTCATAACAGTATTAAGAGTATCCCATTCTGCACTGAGATTCACTTTGTTTGCTATTGGGATGTTTATTATCCCATGTTCGAGCTGCTCTCTGAAGGAATGTTCGACCGCTGGATCCTCCAGACGCTTACTATTAATAAGTGATCGTGGGCCCTTCGTGCCCGGTGGCGAGTCCGGTCGTACAGCTTACCTAGGCATGAAAGTTCGAACACTCGTGCTTAGCTAGCGCGCAACCGCTGTCCGGCTTACAGCGTACAGCGACATCGTTTTCCAGATGGTCGTGGTTGTTATAATCATGGTCGTGGTTGTTATAATCATGGTCGGGGTTGTTATAATCATAGTTGTGGTTGTTATAATCATTGTCGTGGTTGTCATAATCATGGTCGTGGTTGTTATAATCATGGTCCTGGTTGTTATAATCATGGTCGTGATTGTATTGAGACAAATCTCACAAGAAGAAGATTACATATAGGTAGAATATTGATAGTATAAGAGTATAAAAGAGAGGAAGATGTTGGTAGCGTGGCCGTGATAGATATTTACACTTATCAATACACTTATCTTATCTTATACGTCAATACACATCTATTACGTCTTAAGGGCGACTTCTCAAACACCGCTTCGTTACAACTCTTTATTAATTACGAACATGACATGGACTCATTAATAACACCTTCTATTGAAGGTACTAGGACATTATATTTACGTTACTAGGACATCATATTACGTTACTAGACACTCTGATTCTCGGACACGAACATGAAATGAATGCACTTCCCACGTAAGTAACTCATCCCATGGAAAGCTCTGACAAAAACTCACGTGACCTGGGGAAGGCCTAGCAGGGAGACTGCTTAGCTGGAACACTGGTGTTGGGAGGGCGACTGCTTAGCTGGGACACCGGAGGGAAGTCTCGGTCCTGACCGGAGGCGACTGGAGGCGACCGGAGGCGGCTTGCCTCCGGCCCCTGACTTCTCTCGAGCAGGACCGGGGACGTGGTAGCTGGCCCTTCCTGGTCACAAGACACACTCTCTCTCTCTGACTCTCTCTCTCCATCTGCGAAGGAGGACTCGGACGTCTTATATATTGGGAGGCGAGCCATCAGGTTGAGCTGATCGGGGGGGGGGGGGGGGGGGGCGGCGGCGAAGGGTCTCCTTACATTTGCCCTCGCTAATGTAGGGTCAGGTCTGGACTTTTTCAGAGACTATGAGTTGTATCTTCTGGGAAAGTCATCAGATGGGGCCGTGACATGAGAGGTGAGCTTGGCTGATTTATAACCCTTGGTCAGCCGTAAGAGTTACCCTACACTTGACCTCCCTAATGTCGGGTCAAGCCTGGACTTCTTCAGCGATGTAGGTTATTGTACATTGGGAGAGAGTCGGCTGGTGCCTTCTTACATGTTTGTTGTGGTGCCGTGTCACATGGGAGGGGAGCCTGGCTGATTTATAACCCTTGGTCAACCGTGAGAGTTACCCTACACTTGACCTCCCTAATGTCGGGTCAAGCCTGGACTTCTTCAGCGATGTAGGTTATTGTATATTGGGAGAGAGTCGGCTGGTGCCTTCTTACATGTTTGTTGTGGTGCCGTGTCACATGGGAGGGGAGCCTGGCTGATTTATAACCCTTGGTCAACCGTGAGAGTTACCCTACACTTGACCCCCCTAATGTCGGGTCAAGACTGGCCTTCCTCTGCGGTGTAGGATATTGTGTATATTGGGAGAGAGTCGGCTGGTGCCTTCTTACATGTTTGTTGGCCGTGTGACATGGGAAGGGGAGCTAGTTGATTTGTAACACCCTTGAGCACCCGCGGGGGATACCCTTACACTTGACCCCCCTAATGTCAGGTCAAGTCTGGCTTTCCTTGCGATGTAAGCTGTGGTCTGACAACCCATCACTACACCTCCCGCCAAGACCAAAGCTTTCATGCTCAGAGAACTGATGACACATTTAAAGTAGACAGTAACATCATGTGCAGTATCTAATATAGTCCCTGAGGCGATAATGCATCCTTACATTTTCCAAATTATAACCCTAGAGATGTATGTTTTACTACTGGCATAGTTTGACCTGACAAAGCTTACTATACCTCCCGCCAAGATTAAAGCTTCTATGACAGGAGAAAAAAATAAAAATACATACACAGTAAGTGAACATAGAGTGATCTAAAGATCCTTCATATCTAGCATAGTGTCCGAGGCAAACTTGCAAATCACATTCTACAAACAAAAACAGGTGTTACATTGCCTAACCAGGCCGTGTCAAAATAATAATTCGTCCCACTCAGTAGTATTGCATTTGGTAATACAAAACATTGATCAAATTAACTCATAGAAAAAGTGAATAATCTTTAAAAAAAACATTCTTTGTAGTACATGTTAACAAAAATCAGAGAATGAAATACTTCAAAATACATAAAAAAAATGCTCCTACTTCACATGTTAGGGTGTTATATCTTTTTAATGTATATCAACAACATCAACAACATCAGTACATTTGTTGGGTCCAGCATGGCTCAAGTCCTCCATCCAGCTGGTATCTGAAAATAGGGAATGCCGGCAGCACAACAGCAGTAGTAGATTGGTCCTTCTGATTATCCACCTTTTCATCGTCCACTTTCTTCTGATGTCAGCACAGGACGTCTTCTGTCTTCACATAGCACGTTTTTCTTTCTTCAATACCGCACTTTGTAGGTCGTGTCACCACATCTGACTTCTTCTCACTTCCTCCTGGTTTCTATAATATTCCAGATGATTTTTCTGCTCATCTGCGTTTCTTTATACATCTTCATTTTCATATTCCAGACGATTTTTCTGTTCATCTGCGTTTCTTCATACATCTTCGTTTTCCGTCATATTCCAGATGAATTTTTCTGCTCCATCTGTATTTCTTCTCTGCATGATCATCATTTTCAACATATTCCAGACGATTTTTCTGTTCATCTGCCGTCGGCCCCCTCCGGCCGGGATGAAAGCCGGTCCACTGCTTGGGCTGTCTTCTCCTTAGATGACTGTAAGGCAGGTTCCGCGGACCAGGGCTCGCCCTCCTTACGTGAGTGTCGGCGAGACCAAAGACCGTCCTGTCTTACACCTTCCACAGTGGTGAATCCCTCTCTGGCTGGGTTCACCAGGGTTCGTTGTGTGACGCTGCATTCCACACTCCTTAATTTCCTAGAGTAGACAAATATAAAATCTTCTTAATCCTAGACCAGGGAGGACTTGAAAGAAGTGGGGTGGTGTGTGGCGGGTGTGGTGCTGCATTCATCACGCTGCATTCATCACGCTTCTTCTTCTCTGCTTATATGTGCTGTGGTTGGGTTCCGGCTAGCCATGGGGCGGTACTGTGTGTGATATTTGACAGAAACAATCCGAAAGGGATGATGGATTAGTTGGAAGTGTATCCGTAAAGAAAAACAAATATTTACTTTATACGTTGCATCAATGTTTGGCAACTATAGTTTCCGTCACGACAATATTCTCATTAGGCTGGGTCGGGGAGTAAAGCTCTGCTCACTACATTGAATATTATTTATCACTACGCGTCAAAGAGTACATTACAAATCATACTAGCATAAAAACACACTGAGTGAAGCTCTGTAATTATCGCAATATTAAGTAACACTAACCACCAATTTCGAAGCATAACTCACAGGACAAAACATGGGGATTGGTGGTCACACTGGACGGTGCGAGGCGGGTGGAGGCGAGGCGAGGCGAGGCGCGGCTGGCCAGGCCGGCGCAGGGCGGGGTGGGGCGAGGCGTGGCGGGTGAGGTGGGGGGGAGCCGGGGCGTGGTTGATGGGGCCAGGCCGGGGCTTTGCGGGGCACGGAACGGCGGGGCGGGGCAGGGCACGGAACGGCGGGGCGGGGCAGGGCACGGCGGGGCGGGGCAGGGCACGGGACGGCGGGGCGGGGCACGGAACGGCGGGGCGGGGCAGGGCGGGGCAGGGATGGGAGGAAGGGTAAGGAGGGTGAGGTGAGGATTAGGACAGGGAGGAGGATTTACTGTAGGTTAAAAGACATGTTAAGTTATAACAGTTAGTACAGACACGGCTTTCATCACTGAAACAATTTCTACGTTCAACACTGACCAACAATCAAACTGCACTTGGGCTACTGAGACTGTCACAGATCGCTGGGAACACTGAGAAATCACGTTAAGCACTGAACATATTTCTAGAAAAAATTCGCGCATACCACGACGAGAGACATTTACTTGAGCTGTAACGGTGACACACTAGGACACTTTTCACGCTACTATGCGGGAACTCCTTATCACGCACTTTCGAACAATACTCAAACAAAGAGTCAGGTGTTATGGCTAAAATGAGGGAGGGCATGGGTTTACGTTAAGTACACTGTTACCAATAACAAGGGACGAGGAGGGCGTGAGTTAACGTATAGTTCGCTGTCACCTATAACAAGACAGATCTTGCAAGAAGAATATTTATATATATATATATAGGAGGAATATTTAGTAAGAGAGTAAAAGAGAGAGGAAGACTTTGGTAGCGTGGCCGTGATAGATATTTACACTTATCAATACACTTATCTTATCTTATACGTCAATACACATCTATTACGTCTTAAGGGCGACTTCTCAAACACCGCTTCGTTACAACTCTTTATTAATTACGAACATGACATGGACACATTAATAACACCTTCTATTGAAGTTACTAGGACATTATATTTACGTTACTAGGACATCATATTACGTTACTAGACACTCTGATTCTCGGACACGAACATGAAATGAATACACTTCCCACGTAAGTAACTCATCCCATGGAAAGCTCTGACAAAAACTCACGTGACCTGGGGAAGGCCTAGCAGGGAGACTGCTTAGCTGGAACACTGGTGTTGGGAGGGCGACTGCTTAGCTGGGACACCGGAGGGAAGTCTCGGTCCTGACCGGAGGCGACTGGAGGCGACCGGAGGCGGCTTGCCTCCGGCCCCTGACTTCTCTCGAGCAGGACCGGGGACGTGGTAGCTGGCCCTTCCTGGTCACAAGACACACTCTCTCTCTCTGACTCTCTCTCTCCATCTGCCGAGGGAGGACTAGGACGTCATATATATTGGGAGGCGAGCCGTCAGGTTGAGCTGATCGGGGGGGGGGGGGGGGGGGCGGCGGCGAAGGGTCTCCTTACATTTGCCCTCGCTAATGTAGGGTCAGGTCTGGACTTTTTCAGAGACTATGAGTTGTATCTTCTGGGAAAGTCATCAGATGGGGCCGTGACATGAGAGGTGAGCCTGGCTGATTTATAACCCTTGGTCAGCCGTAAGAGTTACCCTACACTTGACCTCCCTAATGTCGGGTCAAGCCTGGACTTCTTCAGCCATGTAGGTTATTGTACATTGGGAGAGAGTCGGCTGGTGCCTTCTTACATGTTTGTTGTGGTGCCGTGTCACATGGGAGGGGAGCCTGGCTGATTTATAACCCTTGGTCAACCGTGAGAGTTACCCTACACTTGACCCCCCTAATGTCGGGTCAAGACTGGCCTTCCTCTGCTGTGTAGGATATTGTGTATATTGGGAGAGAGTCGGCTGGTGCCTTCTTACATGTTTGTTGGCCCTGTGACATGGGAAGGGGAGCTAGTTGATTTGTAACACCCTTGAGCACCCGCGGGGGATACCCTTACACTTGACCCCCCTAATGTCAGGTCAAGTCTGGCTTTCCTTGCGATGTAAGCTGTGGTCTGACAACCCATCACTACACCTCCCGCCAAGACCAAAGCTTTCATGCTCAGAGAACTGATGACACATTTAAAGTAGACAGTAACATCATGTGCAGTATCTAATATAGTCCCTGAGGCGATAATGCATCCTTACATTTTCCAAATTATAACCCTAGAGATGTATGTTTTACTACTGGCATAGTTTGACCTGACAAAGCTTACTATACCTCCCGCCAAGATTAAAGCTTCTATGACAGGAGAAAAAAATAAAAATACATACACAGTAAGTGAACATAGAGTGATCTAAAGATCCTTCATATCTAGCATAGTGTCCGAGGCAAACTTGCAAATCACATTCTACAAACAAAAACAGGTGTTACATTGCCTAACCAGGCCGTGTCAAAATAATAATTCGTCCCACTCAGTAGTATTGCATTTGGTAATACAAAACATTGATCAAATTAACTCATAGAAAAAGTGAATAATCTTTAAAAAAAACATTCTTTGTAGTACATGTTAACAAAAATCAGAGAATGAAATACTTCAAAATACATAAAAAAAATGCTCCTACTTCACATGTTAGGGTGTTATATCTTTTTAATGTATATCAACAACATCAACAACATCAGTACATTTGTTGGGTCCAGCATGGCTCAAGTCCTCCATCCAGCTGGTATCTGAAAATAGGGAATGCCGGCAGCACAACAGCAGTAGTAGATTGGTCCTTCTGATTATCCACCTTTTCATCGTCCACTTTCTTCTGATGTCAGCACAGGACGTCTTCTGTCTTCACATAGCACGTTTTTCTTTCTTCAATACCGCACTTTGTAGGTCGTGTCACCACATCTGACTTCTTCTCACTTCCTCCTGGTTTCTATAATATTCCAGATGATTTTTCTGCTCATCTGCGTTTCTTTATACATCTTCATTTTCATATTCCAGACGATTTTTCTGTTCATCTGCGTTTCTTCATACATCTTCGTTTTCCGTCATATTCCAGATGAATTTTTCTGCTCCATCTGTATTTCTTCTCTGCATGATCATCATTTTCAACATATTCCAGACGATTTTTCTGTTCATCTGCCGTCGGCCCCCTCCGGCCGGGATGAAAGCCGGTCCACTGCTTGGGCTGTCTTCTCCTTAGATGACTGTAAGGCAGGTTCCGCGGACCAGGGCTCGCCCTCCTTACGTGAGTGTCGGCGAGACCAAAGACCGTCCTGTCTTACACCTTCCACAGTGGTGAATCCCTCTCTGGCTGGGTTCACCAGGGTTCGTTGTGTGACGCTGCATTCCACACTCCTTAATTTCCTAGAGTAGACAAATATAAAATCTTCTTAATCCTAGACCAGGGAGGACTTGAAAGAAGTGGGGTGGTGTGTGGCGGGTGTGGTGCTGCATTCATCACGCTGCATTCATCACGCTTCTTCTTCTCTGCTTATATGTGCTGTGGTTGGGTTCCGGCTAGCCATGGGGCGGTACTGTGTGTGATATTTGACAGAAACAATCCGAAAGGGATGATGGATTAGTTGGAAGTGTATCCGTAAAGAAAAACAAATATTTACTTTATACGTTGCATCAATGTTTGGCAACTATAGTTTCCGTCACGACAATATTCTCATTAGGCTGGGTCGGGGAGTAAAGCTCTGCTCACTACATTGAATATTATTTATCACTACGCGTCAAAGAGTACATTACAAATCATACTAGCATAAAAACACACTGAGTGAAGCTCTGTAATTATCGCAATATTAAGCAACACTAACCACCAATTTCGAAGCATAACTCACAGGACAAAACATGGGGATTGGTGGTCACACTGGACGGTGCGAGGCGGGTGGAGGCGAGGCGAGGCGAGGCGCGGCTGGCCAGGCCGGCGCAGGGCGGGGTGGGGCGAGGCGTGGCGGGTGAGGTGGGGGGGAGCCGGGGCGTGGTTGATGGGGCCAGGCCGGGGCTTTGCGGGGCACGGAACGGCGGGGCGGGGCAGGGCACGGAACGGCGGGGCGGGGCAGGGCACGGGACGGCGGGGCGGGGCACGGAACGGCGGGGCGGGGCAGGGCGGGGCAGGGATGGGAGGAAGGGTAAGGAGGGTGAGGTGAGGATTAGGACAGGGAGGAGGATTTACTGTAGGTTAAAAGACATGTTAAGTTATAACAGTTAGTACAGACACGGCTTTCATCACTGAAACAATTTCTACGTTCAACACTGACCAACAATCAAACTGCACTTGGGCTACTGAGACTGTCACAGATCGCTGGGAACACTGAGAAATCACGTTAAGCACTGAACATATTTCTAGAAAAAATTCGCGCATACCACGACGAGAGACATTTACTTGAGCTGTAACGGTGACACACTAGGACACTTTTCACGCTACTATGCGGGAACTCCTTATCACGCACTTTCGAACAATACTCAAACAAAGAGTCAGGTGTTATGGCTAAAATGAGGGAGGGCATGGGTTTACGTTAAGTACACTGTTACCAATAACAAGGGACGAGGAGGGCGTGAGTTAACGTATAGTTCGCTGTCACCTATAAAAAGACAGATCTTGCAAGAAGAATATTTATATATATATATATAGGAGGAATATTTAGTAAGAGAGTAAAAGAGAGAGGAAGACTTTGGTAGCGTGGCCGTGATAGATATTTACACTTATCAATACACTTATCTTATCTTATACGTCAATACACATCTATTACGTCTTAAGGGCGACTTCTCAAACACCGCTTCGTTACAACTCTTTATTAATTACGAACATGACATGGACACATTAATAACACCTTCTATTGAAGTTACTAGGACATTATATTTACGTTACTAGGACATCATATTACGTTACTAGACACTCTGATTCTCGGACACGAACATGAAATGAATACACTTCCCACGTAAGTAACTCATCCCATGGAAAGCTCTGACAAAAACTCACGTGACCTGGGGAAGGCCTAGCAGGGAGACTGCTTAGCTGGAACACTGGTGTTGGGAGGGCGACTGCTTAGCTGGGACACCGGAGGGAAGTCTCGGTCCTGACCGGAGGCGACTGGAGGCGACCGGAGGCGGCTTGCCTCCGGCCCCTGACTTCTCTCGAGCAGGACCGGGGACGTGGTAGCTGGCCCTTCCTGGTCACAAGACACACTCTCTCTCTCTGACTCTCTCTCTCCATCTGCCGAGGGAGGACTAGGACGTCATATATATTGGGAGGCGAGCCGTCAGGTTGAGCTGATCGGGGGGGGGGGGGGGGGGGGGGCGGCGGCGAAGGGTCTCCTTACATTTGCCCTCGCTAATGTAGGGTCAGGTCTGGACTTTTTCAGAGACTATGAGTTGTATCTTCTGGGAAAGTCATCAGATGGGGCCGTGACATGAGAGGTGAGCCTGGCTGATTTATAACCCTTGGTCAGCCGTAAGAGTTACCCTACACTTGACCTCCCTAATGTCGGGTCAAGCCTGGACTTCTTCAGCCATGTAGGTTATTGTACATTGGGAGAGAGTCGGCTGGTGCCTTCTTACATGTTTGTTGTGGTGCCGTGTCACATGGGAGGGGAGCCTGGCTGATTTATAACCCTTGGTCAACCGTGAGAGTTACCCTACACTTGACCCCCCTAATGTCGGGTCAAGACTGGCCTTCCTCTGCTGTGTAGGATATTGTGTATATTGGGAGAGAGTCGGCTGGTGCCTTCTTACATGTTTGTTGGCCCTGTGACATGGGAAGGGGAGCTAGTTGATTTGTAACACCCTTGAGCACCCGCGGGGGATACCCTTACACTTGACCCCCCTAATGTCAGGTCAAGTCTGGCTTTCCTTGCGATGTAAGCTGTGGTCTGACAACCCATCACTACATGATTGTTACAATAAGGGTCGTACCTAAGACTAACACAGGTAGAATAAACCCCACACCTAATCTTTAATCTCAATAAATGCAGATTAACCTAACCTAATCAACAGGATTAGAGACCATTAGGACTGTACCACCAATACCGATACATTTCACACTGGATTAATAACAAATCATTTAATCACATTTCCAATAGCTAATGTCTTACGGATACTTTAAGTATCTAGTATACTATAGGAAGGAATAGAATAAAGGTTAGAATAATTAGTTAAATAAATATTCGCCATAAGGAGAGGTTAAAATCATAAAAAAAAAAATATAATGAATCACCTAAGATCATTCCGAGATTAATTATATTATGAAGAGAAGTGACCTTTATTCTGGTTAGATTAGTCACCATCTGCTTAGGTCATCATCTACGTTAGTCAGTTTTAGGCCCATCTCACTTGACTAACCGACCGCCGATGTTCTTTCCAAGCGAGGGTTTTAGTTTTCAATGCGTCTTATTAGTTACGCTGGTGGATGTAAGACCAGCTACCCTCACTGACGCAGTTATGGTCAATTTGGTGTTATTCTTGTTTATAAATGCCTTCTAATCTGTCTCAGGTCTATCCGTCCTGTCTATTGCCATCCCAACTGTCTGTTCATCTGCGTGGTGTTTGACTGTAAGCCCATCTGTACTCTTTGTGTCGTGAAATCTGTCTGTCTTATCCGTTGTTGGCGTGTGTCTGCTTGTTTGTCTAATGTGAACCAGTCAGTCAGCTGTCTGTCTGTCTGTCTGTCATGTTAGTTGGCATATTGTCTGTTTGTGCATGTATGAATCTGTCTATTTTTTGTCAACCTCCTGTCTGTTTCTCTGTCTATATTCACCCTGTGTCTATTGTAGTCATCTCTGTCTGTCTGTATGTATGTGTCTGCTATATTTGTCTTTTATAAGTCTGTCTATCTGTCTGTCTTTCTGTGTGTCCTTGAATCTGTTTGTATTATGTCTATGTCTTTTGTTTGTCCGCTTCTCTCTCTCTTTCTCTCCATATTTATCCGTACTATCTCTATCTTTATTTATATATCTCTATATCTGTCCATTCCACTACTCATGATATTTAGCACATTTTCTTCCTAATTAAATCGGTGATTTTTAACATGGTATTCTAGGAACCTTAAAAAACACATCCCTCCAATCATACCTCCACCTCTCACTGATTCCTCTCTCCCATCTCCTTTCCTTGCTCGCCTCTTAAGGATAATAATGATTCAGCCTCTCTTCTTCTCTTTCTCTTCTCCTTTTCTATCTTCTCCATGCATTCCTGTTATTATCTTTTTATCTCTTCTCCGTTTCCATGTACAGTCAGCCACAGGAATAAGTACACACTGTAGCTGTAATGTCTGGTAACGTTGAAACTGCGCATCCAGACGCATGATGAAACTCAGCTCCCCCCCACCTGTTATCTCTAACTTTTTTCTCTTTCCCCTTCTTTATTCTTCTATTTACTCATCTTCCTTCCTTTACTAATCCAAACAACATTAAAAAAAAGTAGGCTAAGAGAAAAAGTGGTGGGAGGAAGAGGGAGCCGTGCGATAACTGCAATCATGGGCTGACACCGTACAGCGAATGAGGGTGCGCCAAGTCAAGTCCGTAGACTTGCATCGTTTTCCATCGTAAATAAAATGGTTAATAAATGCCTTCCTAAAGAAACCATCGACATGGGACCAGGTTTGTTCCACTCTACGATTTTTTTGCAATTTTTCCACCAAGTTTGATGAAAAACGATTGTGGGACTCGAAGCGTCATGATGAGCTCGTAGATCCCAATAGCCATTTCAGTTAGCTGTGTAGGATGCGTTGGCGGATGGCAAAGCCAACTCCATAAATGCGGTTTCTCTCCACAGCAGGCTTACTTTTCCAGAAGAAGGTGTAGCTAGACCCCCGTTCTGTGAGTTGGCCCTCATCTGGGAGCCGGGACTCACTGATGGCTGCTATGTCGATGTTATATACCTAGCCAGCTCTTTTGCCACAAGGGCAGTTCTTCTTTCAGGACGCTCATTTGTGCCAGTATCAAGAAGGGTCATGACATTCCATGCAGCGACCATAAGAGGTTGTATGGTTTGATTTAGCTTGGATCTGTGATTTTGATTGTGTTTTCGACAGCATAAGGATGACCTTACTGGGTGCGGTTGCCCAGTGAGGTTGGGTTTTTAGGCAGGCTATGTTTAGGGCATTTTTTTAGCTCCCTCCTCGTGTGGGGTGAGCAGAGTGGCTCCTCGTAAGGGCTGCTCAGTCGCACAGACAGGACCGATTTGCACTGCTGCCTAGATCCAGTGTATAAACGACCATCTTATCTGTGCCGCCGATGTGTAGAGTTGTGACTAGAGCCCGACAGTCATCTCTGCCTGTCCCCGTCACCACTCTTCCGTCGCCATAGGACTTTTAGGGGTATAAGGGGGGCAGGTTGATGATGCTGAGTGGTATGATGAACTGGGTGATGGCTGTGCATAAGTTGATTTATGTGGTGAGGCAGGAGCGCAGGCTGCAACCACACATCTTGGCTCTCTCTTTTCCTGATCCAGTTGTGCAAGTGTTGCAATGACTGGGGAGAGGGAGAGTTGCAATGGACGGTAGATAACCCAGTTTGTTGGGTTTCGCCTTAGTAGCCGTGTCCATCAGGCATTGTCTTCGCCCGCCGGTGTAGTCGTTGGGTTTCCATGGTGGTCACCTGTTCCGCCTACACCGCCGTTGGGTTCTTGCTGGAGTTCTGTAAGCATGTCTGCCTGATGCGTGGCTCCACCGGACATTATTCGTTCGGGGTTTACTCCCGTAGCCTTGTACCTGCCAAGGTTAATCCGCAAGGCAGTGGGGTGGTGGTTGGTAGGCGCCAGGACGTGTCCACATGCCAGTGAGCCTGTGCTCCATCCCTCTGGGGCCCACTGCTACACACACACACACACACACACACACACACACACACACCACTCTCACTCACTACACACTCTTACCACGCACTCATTACACGCTCACCACTCTCGCTCACCACACACTCACCACTCTCGCTCACCACACACTCACCACTCTCGCTCACCACACACTCTTACCATTCACTCACAACACACTCACCATTTGCTCACCACACACACTCACTACACACTCACCACACACTTACCACTCTCCCTCACCATACACTTTCCCTTACCACACACTTTTCCCAACCGCACACACTTTCCCTAATCACACACTCTCCTTCACCACACAAATATAATTATTTCCATTTCGTCTACTTCTTTCATTACGTCAGAAGTCTCCTTTCCCGGGCAGACTTACAAGTGATCTCCTTCAGCCTCTCTCGTGGTCACAAGATTGGATGCAGAAATATTCGACGTTGAAAAATGCAAAAGGATGTATCTTGGTCGTGGTTGTAGTGAGTGAGGAAGTGTAACCCATGTTCCACTATGACGCAGACATGTCCTTACTCCGAAACTAGTCCTGAGAAACATCCAATTTTACGTTGACAAGGAACTGAAGTTTTCAGATCATTGTGAAAAGCTGAATCTTACTAATTAATTACTTAGATTACTTTGTCTTCACTTACACCCTTTAAAGGGATGTGCTCAAGTACCTTGAAGCATTACAGCTCTGCTTCGTCTCCCTGAGAAGCCAGAGACTATCACTAAAATAATTAATATTGACCAGTTTATGTTATTTGTGATCTAAGAAAAGTGCATAACACCTAAACGGGAGCCACTTTGTCTAACGTTTAAATTTAGAATCAGCTGATAGTGGCCCCACTATAGGTCACAGCCTTAAGTTAAAGGAATTATCGGTATAGAAAAATGTCAGTGAGAACTTTGGAGGAAGGGTTGTGAACCTGCCAGAGAATGTTGTGACGGCACCAAATGTGAGTCCTTTTAAATCGAGGCTTAAAAAAAGACATTCTCAGAAAAAATACCATACATGCCCGGTACTTGTTAATAGTACGCAACAGAGAACTGACCGACGAGAATAGTGCAATGTAAGTTATTTCCATACTCGCCACCATGTGAGGAAGGGGGGCAGTGTCTAGGAATTGCTACGGAAATCGTTCATAACTAAGCCGTCCATTCCATTAATGAAACCGGAACGAGAAAAATGACGAGTGGAGGCTGCAATGTATAGAGAGAAAGAGCTTCGGGTGATGAATGCTGCTTGGGTGTGGTGAAACGAGTGAGGTAGAACAACAACACCCAGGTTGCTCCAGAAACTTTAATTCTTACTGGTTTGTGCTTTCAAATGTAGTTTGGTGGTTTACTGTTAGTAAATGGGTTTGTTGTCGTATTAGCTATGTGATCGTGTACATATGTATAGTTGTAACAGAATACACACACACACACACACACACACACACACTATAATATATAAGTATAGTGTTTGTTTGTGTGTTTGTTCACTATACACGGTTACAGTTATGAAGATAAAGCTGAAATTTGGCAGAAACGCTGACAGTAGTTGGAGTGTCGGTGATGGCGGCAGGTGGTGTTAATTAGCGTACCTGTAAGAGTGTTGTGGACCAGGTAAGAAGATTTATACTGTTCGAGGACCATATTACTTAATTAACAGACCTGTAATGAAGGAAGGCCGGGATTCTAGATGGGGGGATTTGGTGGGAGGGCATTGGGGCTGTTAGGGGATGACCGTCATCACCTGGATTATTACAATCATAGCAAGGTTGTCATTGGTGCAGTTGTGGCATCCTCTCTCTTTCATCAGTTGGTGTCTCCATGTTAATCAGAGGAGGGACAGTGGACGTATCCATTTTTTGTTTGTGTCCTCTTGTTTTGGTTTTACAAGGATTTTATTATTTTTATTTATTTATTTTTGATTATTTTTTTTGGGGGGAGGTATATAAAATTCAATGATGGCGAATGGGTGGTGTGATAGAACCTTGGTATCTGATCGCAGTCAACCATATCCTTCTGTGGTGTAATGGTCAGCCTGCTATCCTCACAAGTGAGTTGTCCCGGGCTTATCCCCGGGATGGATGTAATTTTGGGCATGTTTATATACGAAATTTGCCTCTGTCTACTCAGCAGTAATTAGGAACCTGGATGTTAATCGAGTTGCGGATAGTGTTCTGGGGTAATGGTTAGCCAGTGCGGTTGGCGAGTTGTCCGGACTTCTATGATTATTCCTTGTTGTGTTGGCGACAGCGTCCATACCTTAAACAAATTCACGCATAGGTGATCTAGGGCCACGAGGGGTAACCATATCCTTGTCCGATCGCTGCCGCAGGTCACGCTTTTCTTCTTTTAATACTTTTTTTCGACCAATAGAATGTTACCTCTGAATAATACAGTATTCGCGCGCGCGCGTGTGTCTGCGTGTACACGCTGAATGAAACAGGCACAATACACATTTCACAAGTATCCAAGAAGATATTACACAATAAAGTCTCTCCGGGCTATTATTCCTCGAGTGTTTACAAGAGTAATTCCGGTGTGTGTGTACGAGCGGGACTGGAGAACTAGCTGCCTGCTAGATTATTTCACTCCTACAACAGTGAAGGAGTGTTTACCAAGGCCTTAGTTGGTCCTGACCAGAGGCTAGAAGCAATGCTCTTAGTCGATTCCCATGTAAACAGTCCGGTTAACTAATCCACACAGTATGTTGTATGCTGACTCTGATTTGTAAGGACACACACACACACACACACACTCGCAGTGATGGAGTAGCGGAATTAAGCCACCGTATTGAATTCACGACACGATAAAGATCAGAGTATTGTACTGCACTGACAAAAATATAATTACAATACACAATGAAAATGCTACACTGCATAAGAACATAAGAACATAAGAATGGAGGAAACTGCAGCGGGCCTATTGGCCCATACTGGGCAGTCCCGTTTACACCCAACCCCTATTGCTCATATAAGCATCCAACCTATGTTTGAAGCTATTCAAGGTATTCGAGTTAATGATGATAATTGGTAACTTGTTCCATTCATCCACTACTCTGTTTCCAATCCAGTGTTTACCTATTTCACGCCTAAATCTAAATTTGTCTAATTTAAAACCATTGTTACGAGTTCGCTCCTGGTTGGATAGTTTGAGTACCTTTGTAATGTCCCCTTTGTTTAGCCTTGACTTCCACTTAAACACCTCTATCAGGTCGCCCCTCGCTCTACGTCTCTCGAGGGAGTGCAAATTAAGATGCTTTAATCTGTCTCTATACTCAAGGTTCCTAATGCCCGGGATTAGTCTTGTCATTCTCCTCTGAATTCTTTCCAATGATTCTATACCCATTCTGAAATACTGTGACCAGAACTGAACTGCGTAATCCAGATGTAGTCTCACAAGCCCAAGATACAGTTTTAGGATGACCTCGCTAGTCTTGTAACTAACACTCCTTTGTATGAGCCCAAGTACTTTATTAGCCTTGTTACGAGCAAAAACACATTGTTTATTTGGCTTAAGGTTCCTACTTATCATTACTCCTAAATCTCTCTCGTAGTCGGATTTCTCTATGGCATCGTTGTTCATCTGGTATCTGGTTTCCCTGTTTACATCTCCTATACTGAGTACTTTACATTTGTCCACTTTGAATTTCATCTGCCATTTTTCAGACCATTCGAAAGATTTGTTTAGATCTTCCTGTAGTTTTGCCGAGTCCTCGTCAGATTTAATAACACGTCCTATTTTAGTGTCATCTGCAAATTTACTTATGTTGCTGTCTATGTCGATATCTATGTCGTTTATGTATATAATAAATAATAATGGTCCAAGTATTGAGCCTTGGGGAACTCCACTTGTGACGTGCTCCAATGGGACTTAGTGCCGTTAATGCTCACTCGCTGTTTCCTGTCCTGTAACCACGCCCTAATCCATTTAAGGATGTTACCTTTGATGCCATGTGTTTCTACCTTTCTAATTAGTCTTTCGTGGGGGACTTTGTCGAAGGCTTTGCTAAAGTCGAGATAAACCACATCATAATTGTGCCCCTCGTCTACCGATTCGAAAAGTGATGAAAAGAATGTTAATAGATTAGTTAGACAAGAACGTCCGCTTGTGAAGCCATGCTGGGAATCATTGATCAATCGGTGCTTCTCCAGGTGATTTCGTATAGAGTTTGAAATGATTGCTTCCAGTAATTTGCCTACTATTGATGTTAGACTGATTGGGCGGTAGTTAGAGGATAGTGATCTATCCCCCTTCTTGAAAATCGGTATTACATTCGCTATCCTGCAAATTTAATTGTGAAAAATTACGCGTTGGGTAAACAGTAACATGTGAGGGGAAAATTAAATGCAAATTAAGTACAAACAAAGCTGTGAATGATGTAGTCACTTTACCAACGAATTAACAGCAGTTGCCACAAGTCCGTTCAGGTAATTTTATTATTAATTTTCGAGGATGGAACTTCTCGACCCTCGGGATACTGGTGTGTGTGTGTGTGTGAACACTATCACCTGAATTGTCTGATGGTGCCTCTCTAACACCCTCGCTCACAACTTAATCCTTCTCTTGAAATGCATATTGCAATCGAAGCTCCCAACAGCAGAGTGGGAATTCTCTCTTTCTCTCACGCACGTCATCCAACTGTGAATAAATACCTAACTTCACAGCTGAGAAAAGTTAAGGCGGACGGGTACACTGTACGGCCACGTTGTCTCTTTGTGTACCGAGAGATAGTAGTGTCGTGTATCAGCTCATATAGTTGTCAGCTACGAAGATAGAACTATAACTTGAAGCAAGGACCTTGTCGTTAAGAGAGTTAGGAAGTTTTGGACAAGATCTTTAACACTCTGGTGAGGTGATGGTTGATGAAAATTTTGTTATTGGAAAGTGTAAAAGGTGGTTGATGTTGTCACACTACAAAATAAAGTAATTTGACGTTTTAAAAGGAAGGAAAAGAACTAATAAACGTTTTTGCATAGTTGTTCCCCAAAAAAGGTCTTAAATAAAGAAAACTTGTCGAGTGCTGGAATAACGCTGTTGTTGTACTTCATTTTAAAAAGTGGGAAACAATGAAGAACAAAAATAAAGACAGACTAATTATCTTACTACGATTTATCCATAAACATCCTTGATAATATTTACCAAGGGTCATCAAACACAAGTCTATGTTAGGTGACTGAGAGAGGACTGGGTGTCGAAACAATGTGTATAATACTCTTATGTTTAGTGCTTAGTGATCATGAGAGGACTCTTGATTCGCTCTGTACTTTTTTCTTTACCTCACAAATACAATTTACACCAGAGCGTATAAGAGACGTATCTTTTGACAACTCAATTGACAGGAAGTTCCCTTTTTCAGTCAGGTCACGCGAAGACCGTGAAAATTAAATAATGTTAAAAAAATAGGATGCCAAGGTGACACTCATTTATATTGTAAATCTTCCGGGAACACCTGACAAGCGATCTATTCTCTGAGGGAGCTAAACTGGAATAGATAAACATTGACCGTTGACCACAACGTGAGAACTTCCCACGGTCTTGCTGCATACTATTGGCATTTCGAAGACCGCCCCTGGCAGCCCGACGTGCTCTGAATACTTACAAGTCCTCTCTGAAAATACACATTTTTCCACACTATAAGTATAACCTGTATTAACCTCTACAATATAACATGAAACCTTCTTATGAAAATATTGTGCATAAAACATATTAATGATAAGTAAACATTTGCTTTGATGTACTGTATTCGAAAGAAAGACAATACGCCGTACTGTCTGTATTATCGCGGCAAAACAAACAAGCGCGTCAGGATAGACTCGTGATCGTCACATCCCAACATGACAGAGACATTATGTTAAATTATTTATATAAGAGCCTTGTACCTATAATGGATGATGGGTGGATAAGCTGCTCATTTCCTAGCCTAAGTGTTGCTGCATCAGCAACACTTTGATTACAGAAAAGGGTAAACTTTAGAATGATAGACTTAAATGACAGCAGTATAGAATAATATTCCATAATAATGATATATTTATGCATAAGCAAAGTCCAGTTGATTATATCAATAACTTTTTTACCAAGTATTTTGACGGAAATTGTTGCCTAAATTATGGTTGATTGTTGATGTTGATGTTATAATAGGGAGGTAACTCGAAGCATATAGTGCACCTAAGAAAAAATATTTGGATTTCTCTACTCTTTAAAAATAATTCTTTAATGTAATATCGGGTATATGTATGTTCACTATTAGATATATCTTAGTTTTACCTTTTATGATAAACTAAAATAGATATACTTATTCAGTTGTATCGAAAGTGATGTTGAACTTTGGTTATCTTGCTGGAGGATCATCACTGGTGAGACAGCCGCCCCAGGCCACTGTCACGTCACGCTAACACATGACCAAACTTTGTTCCTTCCTCTTAAAATCAGAAGGAGATCGGTCAGTGACAGTTTCATTCCAGTCCCGGAGCGCTCGTTAGTGTAAATAGGCCCTTGACATTCTTTGTCATTTAATTTTGTCGATATTTTGTTATATGTTTCCGCCACTAAAGTTGCCCTCGTAAGACCAAAACACCGCATCTTCATCTTCTTCTATTTGCTACTCTCGACAGTTGCTCAAAATGGAATCATCGTCTGTTTCATATTCTCTTTTTTCTACTCTGCCTTTTCACTTTGTTTCGTTTGTTTTTTCACTGTATTCGGCTCCTTCAAAAAAGAACTCTTCCCTGTTCCCATTACAACTCCCCTTCTTCTCATTAATCAGTACAGTTAACTTCTTAAGACACACACACACACACACACACACACACACACACACACACACACACACACACACACACTCTCTTCTACAACTTTGCTGTTACTCGGAATCGAGTATGACGATCATCCTGCTATGATACAATGATATGAATTATTAGGGATGTCACCTTCATTGGAGAGTTTTGAAGTGATTAAAGAGGCCGATACGGGACCGGCAGAGTCGTTCACAGATGTTGCATGTGGAGGGCTACACCGAGTGCAGGAGGGGCGTTGGCAGCATCTTTCTGGTGTTGGCGCGTATCTACCTCGGTTTACAGTCGGGCAAACTCGAAAGTATTGACCCCCTCTTGTGTGGTGCTCCTCCAAGTGTTACGATGTGGAGCAATCGACTCTCAAGTAAGGGGGTGGGATTTGTCACTTTTTCAGGTTTGTCTGAAGACTATCCTTATACCGTTCATTTGCCCGCCGGGGTTACGTTTACTATTCATTAGGTGATTGTAAAGCAGCTGCTTTGGCAGTCTACTGTCGTCCATGCGGGTAACATGACCAGTTCAGCGTGTAGTTGTTCATGGATAATGGTAGCCTCGATGCTCCTATACTTGGTGTCAACAAGAATACTGGCATTTGTTCTGTTGTCTTCCCAGCAAACTCGGAGGATGGACCGTAGACTACGTTGGTAAAAGTTTCAAGTGCCTTGAGGTGCCTCCTGTATGCGACTCATATGTCGCTGCCATATATCAGGGTGGGGAGGACCACTGCTCGATATACGTGTAACTTTGTAGATAATTTCAGCTCCCTACAGCTGAAGACACGGTTTCGGAGTCTGCCAAAGGCTTGGGATGCACATCTGATCCGATTCTGAATCTCTTCATCGATGTCTGCGGCGGTGGAGGGTGGGAGCCGAGATACCGAAAGTGTGTAATATTAGAGAGGGTGGTACTGTTAAGATGGATGGATGGTGAAGGTGTGTCTGAACCAGGGGCAGGTTGAAAGAGAACCTGATTCTTACGTACATTCACCTCAAGGCCGAAGTGTGCATACGCATCTGCGTAGGTGTTCAGGGTCTTCTGTAGGTCACGTTAAGTGTGAGCGACAAGGGTGAGGTCGTCTGCATACTAAAGTTCAGTAATGGAAGCTGCCGACACCTTTATTCTTGCCTGGAGTTGTCATATATTAAAAAGACCCTTCATCCGGTAATCGATGTCCACCCCGCCGGCTAAATTGGCAATAGTACGAGTAAGGAAGGCAGCTAAGAAAATGGAAAAGAGAGTTGGTGCCAGTACACACTCTTGTTTGACCCCTGTTTGGATGGGGAAGAACTTAGACTGGGTGTCATTGTGCATGACACTGCCGTTCATGCCCTCGTGGAGTTGCCTCACAATGGCGATGAATTTTGGGGGGGCGGCCAAAACGGCTGAGGGTCCACCAGAGGGCTTCCCTGTTGACCGAGTCGAAGGCCTTGGTTAGGTCAATAAAAGCCATGTACAGGTCACGACACGGTTCTCTGCATTTTTTCTGTATCTGGAGGGCAGCAAAGACCATGACAGTGGTGCCACGTGGTGGTCGAAAGCAACATTCTAGGAGGAAGTTTTCCGCTGCAGGAAGAAGTCTGTTAAGGAGGACTCGGCCAATATTCTTGCCAGCTAAGGACAGCAGCGAGATCCCGTGGTATTTGTCACATTCTGGCCGGTCTCACTTGTTCTTATAAATGTTGACGATTGAGGCATCTTTAGGAGCTTTGGGGATTTCCTCCTTTTCCCATTTATTCTCCAGGGGAGAATGGAGACGGTTGGTAAGCAGAGGTCCTCCTGCTTTATACACCTCGGCTGGGATTCCATCAGGCCCTAAGGACTTTGTTATTTTTCACCTGTTTGATGGCGGTAGCTATCTCATCCAGGGATGGAGGATAGCTGAGGTGGGTCAGCTCTGGATGCAGAAGAACCTGCTGGGTGGTCAGGACATCAACTTCAGTGTTACGGTTGAGCAATGAATGGCAGTGCTCTCTCCAGCCCTGAAGGAGGCCTTCATCGTCTTTAATTCTGGAGTTGCAGTTGGATGAGCGGAGGGGTTTGCTGTGCCACGAGTGATTGGCCCATAAAATGTTTCGGTGGAATTGAAAAATTTGCGCATCTTGTGCTGATCTACAAATTTTTGAGTTTCACATGCCTTTTTTAAACCAGTCTTTCTTTAGATTGCAAAGTTCCCACTGGGCTGCAGCTTTCTTCTTGTGGAGGTATCAGCTTTCGTCTAAGATTGAGGGTTGTTCTGCCTTTCAGTTAATGCAGCACGTTTTTCATTGACGAGTACATTGATTGCTAGGTAATTTTCATCAAACCAATCCTGGTGTATCCTTTCGATCTGGCTGAAGGCTTTTGTCATGACAGTGTTGAGAATATCCCATTTGGCACTGGAATTTGGGTTGTTCGTTGTCGGGTTGTTTATCACCCCACGTTCGAGCTGCTCTCTGAAGGCATGTGCTACTGCTGGATCCTCCAGATGCTTAGTGTTAAAACCTCTTCTAAATGCTTGCTGCCTTCACTGTTTTGGGGGCGACATGAAGTGAGAGCTTGGCTCTGACGAGCCGATGATCAGTGTTATAGTGGTCTGAGCCACGCATGGCAGGGGTGATGAGGACTTCTCGTCGATCTCTTTCTCTGACAATGATGTAGTCAATGAGATGACAGTGTTTGGGTCGTGGGTGTTGCCACGAACCCTTGAACTTGTCGGCCTGCCTAAACAAGGTATTGGTGATAATGAGGTTGTGTGCAGTACAGTTGCTGAGGAGAAGTAGGCAGCTGGGGTTGCACTTGCCTAGTCCATTTCTCCCTATGGTTCCCTGCCAAATGTCAGCATCTCTGCCAATTCTGTCGTGGTCGGCATAAAAGGCCTCCTTGATGTCATCCTCTGCATCCAGTGTTGGGACGTATGCACTGATGAAAAGGCATGATGTGAGTGATTCAGTGGGACTCGGAGCGTCATGAGGCACTCCTTGATCCCAATAGGCATTTCAGTTAGCCTGTGTAGGATGCGTTGGTGGATGGCAAAACCAACTCCACAAATGCTGTTTTTCTCTGCGCAGCAGGCTTACCCTTCCATACGAAGGTATAGCCAGACTCCCGTTCTGTGAGTTGACACTCGTCTAGGAGCCGAGACTCACTGATGGTTGCTCTGTTTATGTTATACCTAGCTAGCTCTTTTGACACAAGGGCAGTTCTTCTTTCAGGGCGCTCATTTGTGCCAGTATCAAGAAGGGTCCTGACATTGCAAGCTCGCACCAGAAGAGGTTGTTTAGTTTATTTTTGTTTGGATCTGTTATTTTGATTGTGTTTTCCATCGCATAAGGATGACCTTATTGGGTGCGGTTGCCCAGTCAGATTGTTTTTTTAGCAGGCTATGTTTAGGGCACCTTTTCTAGCCCCCTCCCCATGTGGCTCCTTGAAAGGGTTGCTCAGTCGCACAGACAGGACCGGATTGCACTGCTGTCTAGATCCCAGTGCATAAACGACCATATTATCTATGCCACCCATGTGCAGAGTTGTGACTAGAGCCCGACAGTCATCTCTGCCTGTCCCCGTCGCCACTCTTCCGTCGCCATAGGACTTTTGGGGGTATACTGGTTTTGATGATGATGAGAAGTATGAAGAGCTGGTTGATGGCTGCGCGTGAGTTGATATATATGGTGAGGCAGGAACGCAGGCTGAAACCACACATCTTGGCTCTCCCTTTTTCTGATCCAGTGGTGCTAGTGTTGCAATGACTGGGGAGAGGGAGAGTTGCAATTGACTGACGGTAGCCCAGTTTGTTGGGTTTCTCCTTAGTAGCCTGTCCATCATGCATTGCCTTCGTCTGCCGGTATAGTCGTTGGGTTCCCATGGTGGTCACCCCTTCCGTCTACACCGCCGTTGGGGGTCTTGTTGGAACTCAGTAAGTATGTCTGCCTGATGCGGAGCTCCACCGCAGATTTTTCGTTCGTAGTTTACTCCCATAGACTTATACCTACCAAGGTTAATCCACAAAATACGGGGCAATGGTTGGTAGGCGCCAGGACGTGTCCACATGCCAGTGGGCCTCTGCGCCGTCCCTCTGGGCCCACTGCTACTCCGAGATCCCCTGCTGGTCTATCCTTGGCCCACGAGGCACCCAGTCTACCCTGTGTTGCCACGAGGAGGCACAGCAGCCGTCTTGATGGTGAAGAGGCTGTGCACTGGCAGGGGAAGACTTATGCAAGTTGCTTCCCGGTTCGCCACGAGGGCTAGCCAGCGACGGTAGCTGAAAGCAAGAGGGAGCAGTGCACCTTAACACTTAACATAATGCTGCCTCACTAGATGCATTACACCACCCTCTGTGTACACACACACACACACACACATACTGTACACACACACTCTCTCTCTCTCTCTCTCTCTCTCTCTCTCTCTCTCTCTCTCTCTCTCTCTCTCTCTCTAAATTTTCATCTTTAAAAAGCTACCATTTCTTCTTCATCCTTTACCATTCCATCCGTGTTTACATAAATCCATTTTCTCTCGATTTATTCCGTTAAGCCTTTCAGCCACATTCAATTTTCTCAGCCCGTCCAATCTTATACTCTTGTCACTCCTTTGTTTCTCTCTCATTCTGAATCTTTCCATTAATAATACACTTACTGGTATTTCTGCATTGGGCCATCATCTGGGTATTGACTTCACTGCCTCTTTTTCTATAAACACATAATTTGAGTCATATCCCTGTCCTCTGTCTAACTCCCATCTGTATCTTCCAGCGTTATGCCGTCTAAAGCAAAAAAAGTTTTCCTGACCTATCAACAAAGTTACAGTGCACTTACCTATCTATTTTTGTCTATTTCTGTTCAATTCTGATTTTACAATATATACCTATAGAAACCTCCCACTCCCTTTACCACCAAACTCCCGCATTTAAATCCACCATCACTTTCACTCTCTCTCCCTCCCTCTTCGTTCCCTGGCATGTAAGCACTCACAGTAACACACATCCCATATACTAGTTTTTGTTTGATCCATATACATACAGTATACTGAGGCAGGCGTCCTCTGTCAGGTAATTCCAGTTTTCAACTCTCAACAGCACACGACCACATTTCCTTCAGATTTTGTTTTTCATTTCTTAGGGTCCGTAATTAGTCCTCAGTATACTTCTTGATCTATGAGTTTAGTTTTATTTTGTACAAAGCCGAGAAATTCTGGTTCGTTTCGTTCATCATAACTTCAATCACTCTTTGCTTATCCTCTTGGCTGCACTCACGCATACATTCGCCCACACCAGACGACTTTGGTCTTTCATCTTTTGGGGAAATGAAATACGAAAAGGCAATGTGTGTGTGTGTGTGTGTGTGTGTGTGTGTGTGTGTGTGTGTGTACATATTGAAAGACAGAGAGAGAGAGAGAGAGAGAGAGAGAGAGAGAGAGAGAGAGAGAGAGAGAACAGTCTATTGTGTTGGTGCCTGGTAGGGGTGAGGGGTCCTTCTTATTGTTCACTCAACAAAACTTTCACCTCTGAGCTTTATTATCACGACTTTTAAATCGACTTTTGTCCTTTGTAAGTTAGGGATGCCCTGTAGGTGTTTCTGTGCGCTCATGTGTACGTTTCTTCTTTGTATGTACACACGATTGGGGATGTATCTTTGAGTACTGCTGAGAGTAAAGTATCATAATTATATATTACAACATGGTAACTCAAGGGTGTGTGCGCACCTCCCTGCCAAGTTTCAGGAAACTATCTTCAAAACTTTAGAACTGCATAGTGGACATCTGTAAACAAACTTACAAACAAACAAACACACAAACAAACAAACGGACGCTGCTTTACCGTAAAGTGTTATTGTTATGTGGGTCTGTGTTTAACTTGGGACTGGACCCTTTTTGACCTGCAACCATACATACGTGTGTGTGTGTGTGTGTGTGTTTACAAGTACACACACACACACACTCACACACACACACACACACACACACGTGTGCGGCAGAACACAAACGCAGAGGCTAAGACGACACTCTCCTAACACTGTGCTCTCAGGCTACTTATACACACAATCCCGCGTGCCTCTCGCTCCACGACTCTTGACAATATCGCCCATGACATTTGCATATTCAGTATTCGATATTCCAATTAAAATCGCCGCTAAGACTGCCTCCAACTTCCAGCCAGAAACTTCTCCGAGTAATATTTGTCGTAATCATAAATTCTCTTTATATCGCAACAACTAGAATAACTTTGAACATAAAAGTTTTCTGCCAATATCGTTCTTACGAGTAATATTTGTTGTATGTCGCCTCCATCAAAACTGGAGGATATTGCTGTGACTGCAGCTAGTGGGAGGGAGATTGTGTGGTAGGTGGGGTGGTGGTGTGGTAATTGTGTGGTGTGGTGATTATGTGGTAGTGTGGTGGTATGGTGGGTGTGTGGTGGTGGCTTAGGTGGTGGTGTGATGATTTTGTGGTGTGGTGATTGTGTGGTTTGGTGGAGGGTATGATGATTGTGTGATGTGTTGTTGGGTGTGGTGCTGGGTGTGGTGTTTGTGTGGTGTGGTGCTGGGTGAGGTGGTGGTGATGCGTGAAGTGGTGATCAATGAGGTGGTGGTGGGGATGAGTGAGGTGTTATAGGTAAGGTGGTGATGAGTAAGGTGCTAAAGCTGCCTCCCGGAAGCTGGGAATGCTGTACAGATGCCGTAGCTACTTCACTCCTTATCAGTTGCTTCAAGTATATTAGGGATTCATTCGTCCTAACTTGGAGTACTGCTCTCATATCTGGGGTGGCTCTTCTTCTGTCCAACTGTTAGATAGAGTGGAATAAAGGCATTTCGTTTTATTAACTCTCCTCCTTTAGTTGATAATCTCTCTTCCCTTTCTCTTCGCCGTAATGTTGCTTCACTCTCTCTCTTTTACAGGTACTTTAACGGGCAAAATTTGGTGGATTTGGCATCCTGTGTACCGCCGGCAAGGCCGTGGGTTCGTAACACTCGTCTTTCCCGCGGTGCCCACCGATTCTGTGTGGATGTCAAAAACACTAGAATAACCCGTTATAGTACATCCTTTTTTCCTCACACAGCCAAACTGTGGAATGCCTTATCTTCTTCTGTGTTTCCATCCTCTTACAATCTGTCTCACTTCAAAAAGATGATTTTCCTGCATCTTCGTGGTCCCCCAGGCCCCGTTGTGGGTCGATGACCTGTGCCTGGGTGGGCTGTTCCCCGTAAAAAATTAAATAAAATAAAATAAAATAAAAGTAGTAATGAGTAAGGTGGATAGCAGCCTGGAAAACTTGGAAAATGCCTGGAATTTTGTTGCGTGACTGGAAAAAAGTTCGTTTTGAGAATGATTGTTAAGAAGAGCACAGTTAAATTATCAACACTGATAAAACTTTGTCAAAATTAAACTGCAGAATATAGATATACTCGTATACTCATAGACTCAATACTGTTTTCATTAATGAATATCACTTTGCTCTTTGGTTTCTGTTTATGTTTCCTGCACAGAATTGGAATATTGTACCTTTCAGGAGAACCCCCCCCCCCCCCACCCCTAGGAGGTACTCCGATGGATCCTTTAATCATCAGAGTATCTTGGGGACTTAGCGCTCCCGGGTGTCCCGAGTGAGGCACAGCGAAGGCATGTAGCTCCTGGCTGCATGTCTTGCTGTAAATTTAAATTTTTGTGCCAGGTAAGACTTCTAGGCTTCCCTTCTTTTGCACCCATGTATAAAGTTGTACACGGACTGTGACAATGCTCATGGAGCATCTGTCTGCTCTCATAGGCAATGAACACTCAGAGTAAAACAACTACAAGAAAACATTAACTCGTTTACTGTGGAGGGTACTTTAGGGACAATTGTGGTTTGCTTCGAAGTGGTCGTGAGGTTTGCAGTTATGAAAGAAGAAATGCAGGAGTGTAGGAGTGACATAATTAGGAATGACATCATCACTTTCATAAAGCAGTGCCTCCTGTTCTCTCTCACAACGGCACACAACTGGTTGAGAAATGCCAACTAAAATACAATATGGTTAAGTGAGCAAGTGGCTTTAATCTAAACTTGATGAAAAGTAAAACATTACCAATCCAGAGATGACATTGTTTTAAGTACCTTTTGTATAACAATATAGTTTCATGAAGTGACGTAGTTAAAGTAGAAACCAGATATGTGAAACTGTGTACTGATGACGATGTTTGTAAGCTACTGTCAGTACACTCTTGCAAGGCCCGCTTGGACTCTTTCTTGATGGGTATCTTGTAAGTGAGGAATGAACCAAAGGCACTGGAGAGTTTTGTGGCTCAAAACGAGTGTTGAACGTGTTTTCAATATTTACAAGGAGCTTCTGAAGGAAAATCAGAAGGGAAAATCACTGATTGCTAAAAGAATCGTGCATGATGCTATTCCTTACCAGAATATTCACTGGCAGAACTGGAGTTTCTTAAGGGACCCATCCAATCTGCCCGTAGCGCTCACAAAAGATATAAAGGACACTTGGAAGAAATGAAGCGACTAGCAAAGAAACAGGAAGGACATGCCCAGAAAAAAATAAAATGCTTTGACTGTTTTTAAAGAAAAAAATCAGTTGAAATTATGAAAGCAGATCATTCTGCTGAAAAGAATGGTTGGAGAAATTGATGATCTCAAGAAAATGTCCGAGTGAATGATTATAAACTCTCAAAGGTGTTAACTGTCTGTGAATTGATAATGTAGGAAAATAGGCTCATCATTATTAGAACTTAGCTTGTTATGTAACTTCATCATACATTTACTTCATAGCTAATTTAGAATTTTATTTGTTATTATACAATAAATATGTGCCGAGAATGTGATACTCTTACTATAAGGATTTTAATCAAACTTAACCATATTTGTGGCGATGAAACAATAGGCAATTCATGTCTTTGTATGTGATATTTAAAATACAATACTCCGAATTAGAAGGAAGAACGTCATTTATATTGTTTTAAGGTTATATTCCTAGTGCATATTTAATAAAATATGTTGCTAACTTTCATTAATATTGTCTAGGATTTCAAAATAAATATTTTGTAAGAGAATTATTCTTGCCAAAGCCCATTCAGACGAAGGGGTTTAATAATACGTTGAGGAAAACAATAAATTTATTTTCTTAAAAGGTTAATAAGTTTACAGTCTGTAACATCACGTTGTTTTCAGTAGCAATGTTATGAAACTTCTTCGTTCATCCGTCATCGGTAGGAGATCAATAATTTGTTTTATTAAATTTATACCATTAAATTAATTAATCGACTTAATACTTAACTGGTAAATTATGAAAAATTTCCTGGAAAACGAGTAAGGTGGTGATGAGTGCAGTAGTGATTGATGAGTAAGGTGGTGATTGATGAGCAAGGTGATGAGTAAGGTGGTGAGTAAAGTGATGAGTAAGGTGATGAGTAAAATGGTGAGTTAGGTGGTGAGTTAGGTGATGTGTAAGGTGGTGAGTTAGGTGATGAGTTAGGTGGCAGGCAGCAGTAAAGTTGCCGCCGCTTCCTAATCTGTTCTTCTCTTAGTCATCGTCTTTCTTTGTTATTTTTTTTATCCTTTGTCTCCTTGTCTCCTTGTGTCTTGTGTCTTTGTTTGCCACTTTTGTTAATTATCTCATTCTCTTGTCTGTATTTAGCTTTACTCCACTTTCCGCTTTTTACTGCCGCTCTGTTAGTTATTTTCTTGTTCTCCAGTTCTATAATTTCCTTGTCTTGTTTATGCTTTATTATTATTGTCTTTACTTTATCTTTTACTGATTCGCAAAACAAGACGTAAAAAAAAAACATGGAATTGCTTTGTTGTTTGGTTTCGTTTGGTTTGGTTTGTTTTGGTTTGGAAAAGTAAAGTTAAGTTAGATCAGGTTAGGATGGATTAGGGTTATGTTGGGTTAGGTTAGGTTGGGTTGGGTCGGGTTAGGTTAGGATAGGTTAGGTTGGGTTAGGCTAGGCACTATTGGCCTTTGTTTACTATCTTACTAAACCGAAGCAAAGCAAAATCATCGGAAGTTAGGTTAGGTTAGGTTAGGTTAGTTCGTGTCTGCTACTGTAAATATTGTTATAGCTATATCTTTGGATACATAATTCTCTACCGTAAGAAAATTGATATTAATACGGATCTGTGAACACAATTTTAAATTTCGTCTTATATCTTTGTGATATAGGGCAAGGCAAGGGTTCACTGTTAGTTGTGGCGGAAGTATATTGTGAAGTGGGTGTGTGCAGCTGCTGTTGAGAAGACGTGTGGCCATTGTAGTGTATACTTCTTTCACGCCTCTCACCCCTCTCCCTCCCACTTTCACTCCTCTCCCTCCTTTTCTCAATCCTCTCCCTCCCTTTCTCACTCCTCTCCCTCCCACTTTCACTCCTCTGCCTCCCACTTTCACTCCTCTGCCTCCCACTTTCACTCCTCTCCCTCCCTTTCTCACTCCTCTCCCTCCCACTTTCACTCCTCTACCTCCCACTTTCACTCCTGTCCCTCCCTTTCTCACTCCTCTTCCTCCCTCTCTCACCCTTCTCCCTTCCTAAGCTTGGCTGGCATAACTCACATTCTCCTTCGTCTTTTTAACTTTGTCTTTCATTTAATTTGTTGCTGCTTTGATTTGATTTGAATTAACTACTTTTTGCCACTTCCTCTTATTTTGAATTATATATAGTTAAATATTGTGTTGATTTTGGTCAAGTATATGGTCACTCGTAACATAAAAAATAATATAAATTGTATAATGTCAACAAGAATTCAAAGCTGATTTAAGCTGGCACCATTAATGTTCAGTCCTGTTACATACGTTGTGAGTGACTGAAAATCCTCTTCCAGTGCTGCTCTTCACAGCTTTGACGAGAGGGTGTTCCCTTAGTAAGTTCCTCTTTCATTTTCAAATTTGTCGTTATCTCTATGCCTCATAAATGTAATAGTGCCATTCGTGTTTTGGTTATGTTAGTATAGATGTCAGCGCTAAGTCTCCACAATTACCAGGTGTTTAAATTCCCAGGTAACAGTTGTGGTCCACTATGGTGTCCACTCCCACGACACAGTCTAAAGGTTCCCTTCTGACTTCCTCTATTTAAGTTGCTTTGATATATCTTCGGGAAATAGTTTTCACACTTGCTCTGCATATAATACGGTAGAATGTTATTAGCATGAATGGCTTGTCAGACCTCTTAATATTTGCGAACACGCACTAGTGCGTTTCCAGGGAACAAGTGAGAGTGAAAATGCGTGTGATGATACACACTATTAAAAAAATAATCAGAAACATTACTTTGTATGGACTTCAGCGAAGCACTTATTGATTTTTGTCTTCCTGTGATATGCTAACGTATTTCATTAATGTTTGTTACCGAAAATACATTACGCTACTTGCAATGGTATTTTTCAGCGTGACATCCATTGAACTGGCAATGGAAATTCTTCAAGAAATCTTCAGACACTTTGAAAATATTTATGAGCCGAAATTCACTGAGGCCAGGATTCCCAAAGGGCCCTTAAACAAGCCTATTGGAGCAGGACCATCAGGGAGAATATTGCTTCAGACATGCTAGAGGGAGCATCACTTCCGGTGAAGGGAGCCCGCCTCCAGGCTGGGATTACCCATCATACTCGGGACTTCCTGCTGACCTTCAGAAACTCTTCCTCAGGTCCCTACCACCACTACGAACTCTCCATATTCAGATAGCTTTCGTCCCATTGAAACTACCTACGCTGCAGACAAGTTCATCTGTGGTAGATTAATACGGTATCCATGCCTTCAGTTGTGGTTCCCTTGGAATATGAGATTAGTGATATGATCAAAAGGATTCTGGCCACTGGTCACTGTCCAGCACTGAAGGAACCACCGGGATGGATCTAGCAACGGTCCAGGAATTACAATCTTGCCTAGCAATTATGGCAGATGATTAGTGGGACAATATACTTGTGCTTCCATCTTTTGCAGCAACTGAACTGCCAAGGAAGGTGATGTAGCTAACTCCAAGAAATTCTGGTGAGATGAAATAACATTGTGCCGTTTCCCCATGAGTAATGCTCCGTCCCGATAAGATCAGAGACTCTTAGAATGATAGTGTTCCGGAGTTTTGCATCTTCTGGGCTCCGGACTCAGTGACGCCACCAGACACTCAAAAGCATGAAGTTATGTATAATTGAGAAAAGAACATTTGCTTCATAAATTTTAAATCTGTCTCTTCTTGAGTTTACTGCACCATATTATTATCGATAGAATAAAAAGTATGATGAATTAAGTCACTACTTTTAATAATATTAACTGATACACATTTACCTCAGCTACTTCCCGGTTCTTATGTGTGCGTGTGACGGCATCCATGAGCCGCTTACTTCGTCAGGTTGGACAGTACTACAAAAGTGGTATATCTTTCTCCTCCACTTCTCTTTATCGTCCATCTTGTATAACAGCTGTGATGTCATTAGTGTCTGAAATATATGCGTTTGGACTTTTCTTGAGGGCGTGATTATTCTCTATATTTTTTCTTCTTTTCTGATATATGACCTCGAGCCGGATATCTACAAACTAATAAATTAATACATTGTCCTTTCTCTAAGCTTTTTATCATACTCTTTTCTTTGTCTTATTTTTCTCAGGTGTTTTTGGTGTTACGTTTTCTTTTTCTCTGTGAGCTCCGATGATTTCTGTTCTTATTGTTCTCTCTTACTTGTTAGGTAACTCCCTTTAGGTCGCGATTTCTCAGCTATATCGTTTATTGTTCAGATGTGCTGCTCGGTCCTATTTTTGATGTGAGAGTGAAGTTGATTTGTGTTTTTTATTTTTTTTTGTATGAAGAGAGAGAGAGAGAGAGAGAGAGAGAGAGAGAGAGAGAGAGTTTTCTGTCACTTTCTGGTCTCTCCTAACTAATTGTATCTGCATTTTTGTTTCGTAACTAATGTCATGAAATTAGACAGAAATGAGATGGATTTAATCTCAGAGCTTACACATCAACAGAAATCATTTCTTTTGGGTGAAATTTCCATTATTTAAATGTAGTAATGTTATCTTTTGTTGCCTGTCGCCAGTGTGTGATGTCCTTCAATGTGCAGTCTTTTGTTGATGATATTAAGTCAGTATAATTTGTTACTCTCATATTTCTTCCACCAACTCCAAGTTTTCCGACGTAAATGTCATTTTTTTTTTATTTTATAATAGAATGATACCCCTCAATGATTCTTAAGCTGCTACATTTATTTAGAGGTTATCAACTTTTTCACCAGTCTGATGTTGAGACGTACACCAAGATAACCTGGAACTCCATTCCTATTGTGGCCGGCACTGCACTTGACCGCTTTCCCTTCCCCAGTTATAAAGTTGGGCACACAGCCACAGCTAGGCGGACTGGAGGTGCCCTGGCAACAAACCAGCAATAGTAGAAGGTGAGTGCTGTGTCCACTCGGCCGCCTCACTCCTTCCATCTATTTAAGGGCCCCAACACCACTAGCCTGTATGTAATTCGTTTTCATTTTAATAGAGCATAATATTTCAATATATTTCTTAACTTTTCAACTTCATTTATTCAGTAAACTTACTGTATTATTCAAGTCGTAGAGTTTTGTATCAGTTTCAAATGTTTATACAGTTGACCGTAGACTTCAGAATTTAGATGTACCCCGGAACATTTTGGCGCTCACTGCTCCAGTTCACCTCACCACTGTTCCCACCAATTAGCGAGAGGGACTCGGTGAATGATGGCCTTGTTGTGTGTGTGTGCGTGAAATAATGATTATAATAACAGTTAACGGTTTATTGAAAAAAGTTCTGCAGCCCTAAGGCTGAAGAAAATACATAGACAAAATTACTTATTACATACAAAGACATGGGATAGTTGGGTCGTTTAACAAAAGCTTTTCATTACTAAAAGGAAAAGGAACATGAATTGAACATACAAATTATTATAGTTTGCAATTGATGGCCTGGGCTGGTCTCTTGTCATAATGTGTGAGGTCACGTTGGCCACGTGTGCAGCAACTCGTCCGTAGGTGTTGAGATGAAGGACCTCACTTGGCCATGGAGACATCGGGTGGTATGGTGTTTACGTGGTGCAGGAACTCGTTCTCGGGTGTTGATATGCTGGACCTCACGTGGTCATGGAGACATCGGGTCTTGTGGTGTTCACGTTGTACATAAGAACATAAGAAAATAAGGAGTCTGCAATAGGCCGGTTGGCCTGTGCATGGCAGCTCCTGTCGAGAGTTATAACCACTCTCTATCATCCATGAATCTATCTAGCCTCCTTTTAAAACTTTCCAGCGTTCCAGCACTTACTACAAAGTTGCTAAGCTTGTTCCACTCGTCCACCACCCTATTTGTGAACCAGTTTCTTCCTATCTCCCTCCTAAACCTAAACTCGTCCATAGGTGTTGATATGATGGACCTCACGTGGTCGTGGAGACATCGGGTGGTGTGGTGTTCACGTGGTGCAGTAACTCGTCCATAAGTGTTGATATTAAGGGCCTCGCCTGGTCATGGAGACACCGAGTGGTGTGGGGTGCTGTCGCAGTACCTCACTCTTTGCAAGGTAGTGTTGTGTTATCTCGTAGTCAGGTGTAAAGCCGGCCCACTGTTGTTCCCAGGGTGGACTGATAACACACTGCCTGGTCAGAAGATGGTGGTCGGTTTCCAGGGGTAGACCTGTGGCCAGATACCGTAAAGTCCCCCCCCCCCCCCCCCCGTCTATTTAACTGTTGCTATGATTTTTGGTTAGTTGGTAATGTTATGCCATAACTTAGCAACTTGAATTACGTTAAAGATGAATATAATAATGAGGGAACATATGACACAAAAAAAGGCAACTCAGCACAACTTAGTCCTTAATATTTATCACTTAAAATTAATGTTACTTCAATACACGACAAGCAATGTTATAATCAAAAGTTATAAACACAAATAAGGATGAAATTGTGCGTCATGGGTTCAATCACAGCCTCTTACTTTATCACAACAGTTCAGGAGTGCAGGTTTGGATTTATACATGTCACGAAAGATTTAAATAAAATTTATTAATAACAAAAGGTTACCATAATAAATGCGCAGGTTCCATAATGAACGGGTAAATTAAATCAAGAGAATAAATAATATACATGATCACTGACTTTGAAAATATTTAGCATAGGGCAAAACATAGTAGGCAATGACTCCTTACAAAGTTAAACTGCACTTGGTTTTCCATCCTTAATAAACAACAAATATGTGCACAGTATATAAACCGTAACCCACCTTACAACACAACAATTGATTGCACTATACACACAATACATAATAATAGAGCAGCACTGAATATATAATACTCAACTAAACCATATTAGAGAAGGTATCCACCACTGACAAACTCTGATGTCCTTTCCCTTCCAATGCCCAGCAGTGACTGACAAGACAGGGTTGCCAGATGGTTTCAGTTGCTTATGGCCAAAAACATAGGAATAAAAGGCCAAAAAAAGGCCAAATGGTAAAATTTTCTTTAAAAACCTACAAACTCTCCAAATTAAACTTAGAAACCTTTAAAAACAACAAAGTAAACACAAAACGTTGAAATATTTCTAAATAAATCAATTTAACAGTAATAATAGGCATAAGGTAAAATAACTCGCCTCAATCTTGTTACAGGAACATCGTTATGTCAACTTCTTCTTCTTGTGCGCTTCGTGCAGTCTGTTGTGAGTGTGAAGTTGATGCAACACCATTTCTACCACCATACGAATAGAGAATATCAGACTTGAAGTTCGTTATCATTCGATCTGTTATACGCATATCCTTACAACAGATTGAATTCTCGAAGAGATGCGCTCGGATTCTGATAATTGCATCTAGAAGATTGATTTGCATTCTGTTTCTTGGTTTTGTTTTGATTGCAGTTACCAGAGAAAATATTCGTTCAACAATAGCATTGCTTGCTGGTGTGACTAGGCAATTAAGTGCATAAGCTGCCAATTCCTTGAAGTTTTCATGATGATAGACACCAAGCCAAACTTTGGTTGTGTCATCTGGAATTTCATTGTTTTCAAACACATTTTCTAGTCTCCAATCTGTTACAGTAATTTTCCGATATTGTTGTTCTATTTCATCTGAATTATTTTTAGCTAAATGCATCATAGGTAAATCTGAAAAATCACCTTTAGCTGTTTGGTTTAATACCTTCGAAGGATTAAGTAATGAAAGATTTTTGAATGCTTCAGCTGCATTGCACAATCTGGAACGCACTTGATCGATGGCCTCAACAATAAATATACGGCATCTTCTTTTAACATCAAGGACTTTGCTTTCTTCTTCTTTAACTTGTTGTCTGTCCTTGAACTCCTTTAGATGACTATTAACTTCTTGCTGAAATTTGGCTCCAAAATCAATTTTTTCAATGCCTTTGTGTGTACCATCATTATTGTAAATTCTATTGCAAAGAGTTTTTCTGAGTGCCCGCCGGGCACCGGCTGCCCGGCGGGCCGGCACTCCGTTCAGTCTACGTGTTGTAAACGCGTTCAATACGCGTTTAGTACGTACTTAAAAAAATGGCCAAATTTTGGCCAATTTTGAATATGGCCAAATCGAAATTTTGGTGGCCAAATACCTTCCAAAAAGGCCAAATATCTCATATTTGGCCATAAAAAGGCCAACCTGGCAACCCTGTGACAAGACACCATGTACAGGTAGACTACACACCTAATAGCACTAATATAAAACAACTCTTACATTAAGCTGCAAAAATAATTAAACATACATACCTACATGTTAGGAAAAAAATCAGGTATCAAGTACCACTTTTCCTCACAAATAATTATACAAAATATTTTACATACATACATCCCGACACCAACGCCAACACCACACAGAAAGGGAGGGTAACGAGCATCAAAATATTTCGGTATGCATAACGCAATGCATTACTGTGCATTGCGCTATGCATAACAGCACCTTTGTCTTCCAAAAGCCAGCTGATATACACGCGATATCTGGTTGCAGGTACCCGATAATGAGAAGCAAAGATGGCCGCCCTGCATAGTCAGTGAAATTTAAGAAAAATGTTACTTTGGATCCAGTTGGCCTACAGACATATTTAAGGGATCAATTTCCACTAATTTGGGACGATAAAAACTCACTGGTGACATTAATTTTGCAAATTGATGCCATCATCGTGTCCAAACACCCAAATTAGTAATAGAGAAGGCTAAAAATGAAACATTTGTAAAACTCGAACATCCATATTGTTTCACCCTTCCGTCACAGTCATTTCACCTTGTAGGAACTAAAAACGCAATTAGATATTATTTTTTTTAGAATTAATGCTTTGCTTGCTAAATTAATCATGTTTCATTGCAAATACCTGAGAACTGAAATGATTGATAGCCACTTTGCACCTAAAAGGCTAACATAAGACTCACTAAGGGTTAATTAAACGCTAGAAGTCCTACTATTGTTGCTAAAATGTCCATAAATGGCCAACATTGGCCAAGGAGGACAGCTGTGCAGCGGGAGCAGTGCCTCATAGGTCTTGACCCTCCGGTGTGTGTGTGTGTTCAAGTATAGGGTTGGGGGGAGGGATCCATAGCACGCTGTCCTCACACTAGAACTGTACTCTGTGTTGCTAATCATCTAGAGGCTAGACGTACTTAACTTTTACACCAATACCGCTTTGTTAACTTGATCTGTAATTTATCTCCACGGATATCTGGTGTACCTGCATGTGGTTGAATACGTGACTGTACAGGTAGTATAGATGGTCGTGTGTGTGTGTGTGTGTGTGTGCAGGAGGGAGGTAGTGGCGTGTCCTCGTGGCGAGTCGCCACTCAGTAAACCAGCGACCGTGGCAGAGCGAGGGTGCGCACCACAAGTCTCCTGACCAACCCTCGCGCGCTCCCACCACAGAACACATCACACCAACGAAGTTGTTAAAAGGATGATATTGTTAATCATCGAATGACGCTGTACAGTACATACTCATAATCGAGATTATTAGCGGATGTTTTTTGGTAACAAGAGATTTATAAAAGTTCGTGAACAAAGGCGGGCCTTGTTAATTACGGTGTGGTCACACCGCACGCCACACAATACCTTGGCTTGATCAGGGACGAACACAATGCAACATGTTAATGGAAGCGCATTTTCACACCTAACATGACTATAATAACAGCATCAGCTCGAAAAATTCTGAACGTAAAGGTAAGTCATATATTAAAGAATTTGTCCATTATAGCTGAGATATCTTCGTATTCAGTATAAAATTTAATTTCCCTTATTAAAGTAATTTTATTTCAGTTTATGATAAATACGTTGAGGAAAACAGTGATTTCAGGACTCGACTTTTTAAATGTTTCAATGTCAGTTTCTTCACAATGTAATGTTTCCAGTAACTGTTTCATGTTCACAAATAACTAATTAAAATATCCTGGTGATCCTGATGAGTAACCATCCAGTGTTGAGAGATAAGTCATGAAAAAATGGCATATGCCACGACGAATATTTCTCTCAAATTTACCGTAGCGTGTGAACAGCGGTAATATCAGTTTAACACTACAGAAAGCCATCGGTGTCCGCCCCCCCCCCTCCCCATTCTCACTAAAACACTCAAAGGAACTTATAATTCATGCATGATGGTGCCTCTTTCACCGCTCTGACCTTGACCTTTTGCTTTTTGTCTCTCAGACCACAGCAGCTCTAGGAGTTGTGAAGGTCAACAAGCACAGTATACAGTATATATACCAAGTATGAACATTGTAGTTCTTCCCCTGCTGGAGTTATGCTATAACAAGTCGGGTAGTACTGTCGTGTGTATTCTCAGCTAGGGTATCAATTAACCTTTGATTATAAGGCCCTGAAAACATAGCAACTCAGTGGTTGTAGTGATGCATTTATGTCTCGGGCAAGATCACTGTAACTTTGTTTCCGGGTTATGATGCCAATGCATTTACACACCGCATGGTAATATTGACACTTGACCTTTCACTCGAAAACATGATCAACTATAGGGGCTGCCTTGACTAATGTTTCTGCCACATATGACGTTGTTTCCGCTCAAACGTAGTCTATGGTGGAAATTTGTCAAAGCTGCAACTTGAAATCTCGACATTAAAAACATAATTAAAGCAACAATAGAGCAGATGCAAACCCTACCCGCGAACCGTTACCGTGGCAGGGTGAACACCGAGTTAGTGACACTGTTACTGTAAACTAATGTAGTTATTGCATCATATCATCGTTTTCTTTAACAAGCGAAAACCCAATGTTTCGATGTTACCATGGCAAAATTTGGTCACTTTTGCCAGGATTTACACTAAAGCTTTATCTTATAGACCTTGTCACATGTTCATCATAACTTCCCACATTTATTGCAAGTTCTCAAATTCGTTCTTGTTTTATTTTATTGAGACACATCAACAGACAGACATTTGGATCAAAAATAAATATCTACTCGTAACTAACTGCCAAGGTTGAACGCCACCTTTGTAATGTAACCTCGTCGACGGGGGTAATAACTTAAGCAAGATAGCAAGGAGAGTAGAAAGTGGTCAGAAACCTTCGAAAAACTAATTCATATTCACACTTATAAATTCTTCTCTGTTAGTGTGTCCAGGTAGATGTAACACAGAGCGCCACGTCAAGCTGTTCCATGACTTCAAACTATTCATCAAAACACGGAAAGATGTATGGAAGACATGACCAGCATAAGAGATTGGTTAAAACTCAGCATGTAGTAAGATAGAGTATTATTACAACGGTTAGGGAATGATAAAGGCCATGGCGGGTTATGGTACAAGACGAACAAATTAACAGACCAACTGTGTGAAGGTAGTCATTAAGCGGCGTTTAAAGACACACGGTATGCAGATGTGGAGAGAGATAGAGATTTAGAGAGAGATGGATAGAAAGGGAGAGAGTTCAACTGCTATATATTTCTAACTCTTTGAACATGTTGAATGCTACGACGTACAGTACATGATTGTTTTTATTCAGATAAAAAACAAATTACTATATGTTTTAGGTAGGGTAGACAGTCATACTGTACAAATACCTACCCAATTGTGTTTGAGTTTGTGTCGGTATTTTAATGATATTTAAAAAATAACTGCAGACACAAAGCATTTTGTATATTTTAATTTAATGTTTCATATTTGTTTTCCAATAATGTCTTTTCCGGCAATTTCTACAGTGTTTTCCATTACTTAAATCTGGATTTTGTATATGTTTTTTAGTTTTGTTTACAGTGTGTAAACCGCGGGATATATATTCCTCTTATCAATACAATTAAATTTGCTTTGTGTTTTGTTTTTTGTTTTTACAGTTATCACTGATGAGTTTTGAGGTTTTTATAAGAATTAAATTTTCACACACACACACACACACACACACACATATATATATATATATATATATATATATATATATATATATATATATATATATATATATATATATATATATATATATATATGCTGATAACCACCAGGAAAGAAGAAAACACGAAGTTCCCAAGCGCTTTCGTGTAATTCACATCTTCAGGGGTGAGTACAGACTGTACTCACCCCTGAAGATGTGAATTACACGAAAGCGCTTGGGAACTTCGTGTTTTCTTCTTTCCTGGTGGTTATCAGCATATACCTAGATCACGCGCACCTACAGTGATTTACTTGCATATATATAATATATATATATATATATATATATATATATATATATATATATATATACATATATATATATATATATATATATATACATATATATATATATATATATATATATATATATATATATATATATATATATATATATATATATATATATATATATATATATATATATCATGTAAATCCACAATGAAAACGCGGATAAAATAAATCTTGATAAAATCACACGGAAAAAGGGAAACAACGGAGCACCTTAGCTTTCGTGTTTATTCAAGTTGCCTCTGAAGATGTCTTGAATAAAGACGACAGCTAAGGTGCTCCGTTGTTTCCCTTTTCCCGTGTGATTTTAACAAGATATATATATATATATATATATATATATATATAAATATATATATATACATATATATATATATATATATATATATATATATATATATATATATATATATATATATATATATGTATTTATATATATATATGTATATATACTCACCCCTAAAGATGTGAATTACACGAAAGCGCTTGGGAACTTCGTGTTTTCTTCTTTCCTTGTGGTTATCAGCATATATATATATATATATATATTTGTGTGAGTGTGTGTGTGTGTGTGTGGTTTGCCACCGTAATATCACCTTCCTCACAACTTCTTAGAAGCTATTCTATATGTGCGTGAAGGACAAGGGTAATGTTACTTTAAGACAAAAACAAAAACATACAATTTGTCAACATATTTCATTGCTGTTGTTGGAAATGTCTCATATCTGTCTAACTTACTTTATATACTTTTTGTTATTATTTTTATGTATAATTTTTTACCTTTTTACTGAAATCAAAGGAAACTTATACCCCTGCCGTCATTTATATGAAGTATATATTAAGAGTTTATCGTATGTCCTATATATGTGGGTCTGTCTTTGTAAGTTATCTCGTCGGTCCGTCCGGTTAAAGTTGTCTACCTGAGGGAAGGGAGGGCATGTATTTTATGAATATGTTTTAGTCATTTAAACTTTTTCCCTTGTGTGTGTGTGTGTGTGTGTGTGTGCTTTGTCGTGTGTTTATATATGCAATTCAGATCTTGAAATTTAAAACAATCCACATGCACTTCTATCATCCGCCGAACACTAACATTTCAAGCGTAACTCCATCCTTTATCTCCGAAACAGTTTTCTCCAACTCTGAAGCTGAACTAATAGTGAGATAAGCTGGACACTTCCAACATAAGCGCTCTGCCAACACAAGTTTCATAACACAATAAATCTCTTTTTTTTTTTTTTTAATTTGCCAAAGTGAGAAATAAACCATTGTGCATGTATTGATTCTATTAGATTTGATAAAAGTCTTTGGGAAAATGAATGAATTGGTACATTGCAAAAATTTTAGCAACCAAGTTTGACGGAGAGATAGATAGAAAGATCCAAAACATTATTCGTTATCACAAAATTCAAGGAGTGATAGTTAGTTAGGTGTTTCTTGTGTGTTAAAATGTGATCTCGTAAAATCACCAGTTCATGACGGACTATAGAGTCGAGTGTATACAATCCCGCAATAAAAGGCTTAATTTACAATACACAATATAAAACATCATCACATTCTCAGTCACACAAATTTAAAGAGACATTCTCACAAAAGTTATTGTTTACATTGGTTTGTACATCCTAATGTGGGGTGGACGGACGAACAGTAAAGTGAATCCTACCTTGACCCTTAACTAATACCAACTCTGCGCTAAGTGAGGAATGTTACGGAATATCCAAGTCAATTTCGGTCGTAAAAAAAAAAAAAATATATGTTCTGTTTTGTATTCACGAAATATACACTGAATAATCTCAGTTTCTTTCTGATGTTTGTGTGATTTTGGGAGCACTATTTTTCTTTCGGTATAAGGGACTTCTGCTCCTCCAGCAAGCAGAGGGCTGTATGGTGTGTGCTAGTGTGTGGTGTGTGTGTGTCAGTGTTTGGTGTGTGCCAATGTGTGGTGTGTGTCAGTGTGGTGTGTGCGTCAGTGTGTGGTGTGTGTGTGTCAGTGTGTGGTGTGTGTCAGTATGTAATGTGTCGTGTGTGTGGTGTGAGTCAGTGTGTGGTGGTGTGTGTCAGTGTGTGGTGTGTGTCAGTGTGTGGTGTGTGTGTGTTTGTCAAAGTGTGGTGTGTGTGTCAGTGTGTCGTGTGTGTGTCAGTGTGGTGTGTGTCAGTGTGTGGTGTGTGGTGTGTGTCAGTCTGTGTCAGTGTGTGGTGTGTGTCAGTGTGTGGTGTGTGTGTCAGTGTGTGGTGTGTGTCAGTATGTAATGTGTCGTGTGTGTGGTGTGTGTGTGTCAGTGTGTGGTGTGTGACCGTGTGTGGTGTGTGTCAGTGTTTGGTGTGTGTCAGTATGTAATGTGTCGTGTGTGTGGTGTGAGTCAGTGTGTGGTGGTGTGTGTCAGTGTGTGGTGTGTGTCAGTGTGTGGTGTGTGTGTGTTTGTCAAAGTGTGGTGTGTGTGTCAGTGTGTCGTGTGTGTGTCAGTGTGGTGTGTGTCAGTGTGTGGTGTGTGGTGTGTGTCAGTCTGTGTCAGTGTGTGGTGTGTGTCAGTGTGTGGTGTGTGTGTCAGTGTGTGGTGTGTGTCAGTATGTAATGTGTCGTGTGTGTGGTGTGTGTGCGTCAGTGTGTGGTGTGTGACCGTGTGTGGTGTGTGTCAGTGTTTGGTGTGTGTCAGTGTGTGGTGTGTGTCAGTATGTAATGTGTCGTGTGTGTGGTGTGAGTCAGTGTGTGGTGGTGTGTGTCAGTGTGTGGTGTGTGTCAGTGTGTGGTGTGTGTGTATTTGTCAAAGTGTGGTGTGTGTGTCAGTGTGTCGTGTGTGTGTCAGTGTGGTGTGTGTCAGTGTGTGGTGTGTGGTGTGTGTCAGTCTGTGTCAGTGTGTGGTGTGTGTCAGTGTGTGGTGTGTGTGTCAGTGTGTGGTGTGTGTCAGTGTGTGGTGTGTGTCAGTGTGTGGTGTGTGTCAGTGTGTGGTGTGTGTCAGTGTGTGGTGTGTGTGTCAGTGTCTGGTGTGTGTCAGTGTGTGGTGTGTGTCAGTGTGTGGTGTGTGTTAGTGTGTTGTGTGTGTCAGTGTGTGGTAGTGTGGTGGTGTGTGTCAGTGTGCGTGTCAGTGTGTTGTGTGCGTCAGTGTGGGGTGTGTGTCAGTGTGTGGCGTGTGTCAGTGTGTGGTGTGTGTGTCAGTGTGTGGGGTGTGTGTCAGTGTGTGGTGTGTCAGTGTATGGTGTGTGTCAATGTGTGGTGTGTGTGTCAGTGTGGGGTGTGTGTCAATGTGTGGTGTTTGTGTCAGTGTGTGGTGTGTGTCAGTATGTGGTGTGTGGTGTGTGTGTCAGTGTGTGGTGTGTGTCAGTGTGTAGTGTGTCAGTGTATGGTGTGTGTGTCAGTGTGTGGTGTGTGTGTGTCAGTGTGTGGTGTGGGGTCAGTGTGTGGTGTGTCAGTGTATGGTGTGTGTGTCAGTGTGTGGTGTGTGTGTGTCAGTGTGTGGTGTGTGTCAGTGTGTGTGTGTCAGTGTGTGGTGTGTGTGTCAGTGTGTGTCAGTGTGTGGTGTGTCAGTGTGTGGTGTGTGTGTCAGTGTGTGGTGTGTGTCAGTGTGTGGTGTGTGGTGTGTGTGGTGTGAGTCAGTGTGTGGCAGTGTGTGGTGTGTGTCCGTGTGTGGTGTGTGTCAGTGTGTGGTGTGTGTCAGTGTGTGGTGTGTGTCAGTGTGTGGTATGTGTCAGTATGTGGTGTGTGGTGTGTGTGTCAGTGTGTGGTGTGTGTGTCAGTGTGGTGTGTGTGGTGTGTGTCAGTGTGTGGTGTGTGTCAGTGTGTGGTGTGTGTCAGTGTGTGGTAGTGTGTGGTGTGTGTCAGTGTGTGGTGTGTATGTCAGTGTGTGGTGTGTGTCAGTGTGTGGTGTGTGTGTCAGTGTGTGGTGTGTGTGTCAGTGTGGTGTGTGTGTCAGTGTGGTGTGTGTGTCAGTGTGTGGTGTGTGTCAGTATGTGGTGTGTGTCAGTGTGTGGTGTGTGTGTCAGTGTGTGGTGTGTGTCAGTATGTGGTGTGTGGTGTGTGTGTCAGTGTGTGGTGTGTGTCAGTGTGTGGTGTGTCAGTGTATGGTGTGTGTGTCAGTGTGTGGTGTGTGTGTCAGTGTGTGGTGTGGGGTCAGTGTGTGGTGTGTCAGTGTATGGTGTGTGTGTGTCAGTGTGTGGTGTGTGTGTCAGTGTGTGGTGTGTGTGTCAGTGTGTGGTGTGTGTCAGTGTGTGGTGTGCGTCAGTGTGTGGTGTGTGTGTCAGTGTGTGGTATGTGTCAGTGTGTGGTGTGTGGTGTGTGTGTCAGTGTGTGGTGTGTGTGTCAGTGTGTGGTGTGTGTCAGTGTGTGGTGTGTGTCAGTGTGTGTCAGTGTGTGGTGTGTGTCAGTGTGTGGTGTGTGTCAGTGTGTGGTGTGTGTCAGTGTGTGGTGTGTGTGTGTCAGTGTGTGGTATGTGTCAGTGTGTGGTGTGTGTCAGTGTGTGGTGTGTGTCAGTGTGTGGTGTGTCAGTGTGTGGTGTGTGTCAGTGTGTGGTGTGTGTGTCAGTGTGTAGTGTGTCAGTGTGTGGTGTGTGTCAGTGTGTGGTGTGTCAGTGTATGGTGTGTGTGTCAGTGTGTGGTGTGTGTGTCAGTGTGTGGTGTGTGTCAGTGTGTGGTGTGTCAGTGTATGGTGTGTGTGTCAGTGTGTGGTGTGTGTGTCAGTGTGTGGTGTGTGTGTCAGTGTGTGGTGTGTGTCAGTGTGTGGTGTGTGTGCCAGTGTGTGGGGTGTGTGTCAGTGTGTGGTGTGAGTCAGTGTGTGGTGGTGTGTGTCAGTGTGTGTGGTGTGTGTCAGTGTGTGGTGTCTGTGTCAGTGTGTGGGGTGTGTGTCAGTGTGTGGTGTGAGTCAGTGTGTGGTGTGTGGCAGTGTGTGGTGTGTGTGTCCGTGTGTGGTGTGTGTCAGTGTGTGGTGTGTGTCAGTGTGTGGTGTGTGTCAGTGTGTGGTATGTGTCAGTATGTGGTGTATGGTGTGTGTGTCAGTGTGTGGTGTGTGTCAGTGTGTGGTGTGTGTGTCAGTGTGTGGTGTGTGTGGTGTGTGTCAGTGTGTGGTGTGTGTGGTGTGTGTCAGTGTGTGGTGTGTGTATCAATGTGGTGTGTGTGTCAGTGTGGTGTGTGGGGTGTGTGTCAGTGTGTGGTAGTGTGTGGTGTGTGTCAGAGTGTGGTGTGTGTCAGTGTGTGGTGTGTGTGTCAGTGTGGTGTGTGTGTCAGTGTGTGGTGTGTGTGTCAGTGTGGTGTGTGTGTCAGTGTGGTGTGTGTGTGTCAGTGTGTGGTGTGTGTCAGTATGTGGTGTGTGGTGTGTGTGTCAGTATGTGGTGTGTGTGTCAGTGTGGCGTGTGTGTCAGTGTGGTGTGTGTGTCAGTGTGTGGTGTGTGTCAGTGTGTGGTGTGTGTGTCAGTGTGTGGTGTGTGTCAGTGTGTGGTGTGTGTGTCAGTGTGTGGTGTGTGTCAGTGTGTGGTGTGTGTCAGTGTGTGGTGTGTGTGTGTCAGTGTGTGGTGGTGTGTGTCAGTGAGTGGTGTGTGTCAGTGTGTGGTGTGCCTGTCAGTGTGTGGTGTGTGTGTGTCAGTGTATGGTGTGTGTCAGTGTGTGGTGTGTGTGTGGTGGTGTGTGTCAGTGTGTGGTGTGTGTGTGGTGGTGTGTGTCAGTGTGTAGTGTGTGTGTCAGTTTGTGGTGTTTGGTAGTGTGTGGTGTGTGTGTCAGTGTGTGGTGTGTGTGTCAGTGTTTGGTGTGTGTCAGTGTGTGGAATGTGTCAGTGTGTGGTGTGTGCGTCAGTGTGTGGCGTCTGTCAGTGTGTGGTGTGTGTCAGTGTGTGGTGTGTGTCAGTGTGTTGTGTGTGTCAGTGTGTGGTGTGTGGCAGTGTGTGGTGTGTGGAGGCGCAACAACTTGTATCTAGTTTGTATCGCAACATAACACAAGTTAGGTCTTACTTCCCATGACCCCGGCCAGCGCCCTCCTCTCCTGCAGGATGGTGTCGGGACAGTCTTGAAAGAAACAAATACAGACATTGGGGAAAAATTTAATGTGAAAGTAATACTTTATACATTCAGGAAATCTGATATATTATCGCCAGAGTATCAGGTTCCATAAATAGTGCTGGTGAGAATACTGAATAGAAGATTGTTTTATAATATCTCATACAGTAAACAAATACCAAGTTATATACAGTTTAATTTTGGATGAGAAGAATATTATTGATCTATTGTCAGATATTCTGTAATGGTTTATCGATAGCTTTATTGTTCTGCTCTACTAGTAGTGGTTTTACCTGTCACGTCCAAAATCACAACAGACTGATGGTAAGAATTATACGAAGAACTTGACTAGTAGTTAACTGGCGTACTAGGGTGTGTCATAGGAGGGAAGATCAGCTAAAACTAATGGCCCATCACTTTTTTGGTAGATTTTAGTGTATATAAACAGAAAATAATTTCAGTTTCAATATTTTGCAACCTTTTGCTAGGTAAATTTTAGCGTGAAATTTATCGAAAATCTAACGTACAGCTGCATTAGTGCATTACAATTAAATAGTGAACAATGCTTTCTGACTTCATTCTTTAGCAACTCAACTAACAATATTTTTTTCTATTTCAGATTCTGATGCATTTATAAGTTGATAATATTTGCGATGGCTGCTTGTGTCAGGACGAGGAACCAAAAATCCAGCCATCTCAGTCACTATCTTGGGTCTGGGAGAGAGCTCCTGAAGTCGGAGTTGCCTACATTGAGAGATGCTTTGAGATACGGTGTTTTAATCAGGCAAATCAGTGAAAAGAACCAAAGAACTTACACAAACAAAGACATTGCCAGTGATATGACCAAAGCTGTCTTGGCACAGTACACTCTGGCTAACGCTCAGTTCAAGCCTCCAGTCATAACAAGTCAGAAGAAGATTAGTGAGAGACTGCTAGCCAGTTGGGAAAAGGCAAGAGACATCTCTCTTGGGAGAGGAAAACTTGCAGTTAAGGACAGCTTTGCCAAGCAACTGGACCAGTTATTTGACATAATTACTTGCAAGTGCCCAATTGTTCTCTGTCCTGAGTTTGGATGCGATCGTGACTGTAAATCCGAGGCCCACATCTCCTTTATTTGCAAGCGTGAACTGAAGATTCCTGTGATCGAACTGGCATTTGTCAAAGCACAGAGAGAGAAGACTGGCAGTATAGGGGCTCTCATGATTTCTAGCCAAGATATTCCGGAGTCCAAGAGACAGGAGGCTGCTACAGAGAGACAGAAGAGGAGAAGAGTTGCCGAGGAAAAGAGACTTGAGAAGGCCCAGGGTGAGGTAAAAAAGGCCGATGATTGGAGTCAAGCTGATTCAGAGTTTAATGACTTCCCCATGGCTGATCCGAGTGCTGACCAGGAGAATGGTGACTTTGTCCCTAACCCAGAAAATAATGATCCCAAACCTTCCAGGCATAAGATTCGAAATAGGAAAGATATCCCGAGCATAGCTCTGGCCAGCATGCGACACCACACTGGTCTCAGAGAAACTGCAGAGATAGCAACAGCTGCCTGGATTGACGGTGGTTTGATAACACCTGATGATGTTCACCTGGTGATAGATCATAACAAAGTAAGGAGAGCTCAGGAGAAACTTGTCAGTAACCTAGAAGAGGAGTTTGATAAGGGGATAAGAGAAAATGGAATCAATTGTTTGTTCTTTGATGGGAGAAGGGATGACACTAAAGTGTTCATGAAAGTTGGAGATTCTGACAAGTTGTTCCCTGCCATGGTGAAGGAGGAACACTACTCCTGCTGCAGTGAACCAGGAGGGAAGTATTTGTGGCATTTCACTCCAGAGAAAGATGACATCAGGAAACCAGCTGAGATAGTGGCAGAAACATTGTGAACTGGCTCAGAGAGAGGAACGTAGACCAGACCCTGCAGGCCATTGGAGGGGACAGCACCAACACGAACACAGGGTGGCAGGGGGGGGGGGGTCATACAGTGGATAGAGCGGAAGATTGGGAGGAAGCTGGTCTGGATTGTTTGTGACCTCCACACCAACGAGTTGCCACTCAGACATCTGATCCAGGAGCTGGATGGCAAGACTCTTTCAAACAACAGATGGTCTGGTCCTCTTGGCAAGATGCTGGACTCTGCCACTGAGTTAGAAATAAATCCGAGCTTTGAAAAAATCACAGTTGGCCCTCCACTTGTTGAGCTTGCACATACTGTCATTGACGACCTGAGTACTGACCAGTACTATGGTTACATGATTTGCAGTGCCATCAAAACTGGGGTCATGCCTGATAGACTTGCTTACCTGCAGATAGGCCCAGCCTCACATTCTAGGTGGCTCACAACGGCTCTCAGGTTCTGCAGAATTTGGGTCGCTCATCATTAACTGAAAGGGAACCAGCTTCACAACCTGAGACTTATTGTCCAATTCATCGTGAGTGTCTACTTGCCAAATTGGTTCAACACCAAGGTCAAGTCATCGTTCTCCGAAGGTCCGAGGCATGTTCTCTTCCAGCTTGAGCTCCTGAGGAGTCAGCCAAGAAAGGTTGTTCAGATTGTGGAGCAGACTGTGAGGAGATCTTCCTGGTATGCTCATCCCGAGGCAGTTCTGCAGACAATGCTCTGCAGTAAGGATGAGGCGGAGAGAAGAGTGGCAGTCAAAAAGATCTTGGATATGAGACTTATGAGAGGATCTGGGCATGACGAATCAGTTGGTGACGATTCCTTCAGGGTCAGGAAGACTCCTGAAGTCAATCTAGGTGCCAAGACCCTCACTGATCTAATAGATCTGGATAACATCCAGGCTGGCAGTGAGCCCCCTCTTACCTGCAGCCTCACCAATGTTCAAGTCAGAGCTTTCCTGGACAACCCCATGCATGTCCCTGCCTGGCCCTCGCACACCCAGAGTATAGAGCGTTGTGTACAGCAAGTGAGCGAGGCCAGCAGTCACGTGTACAGCCAGGAGAGGAGGGAAGGCTACATCCGAGCTCAGGTGGTCAGCAGGGAGGTGATGAGTAGAAACAGAAGCAAGAAAGACATGTTCTCTATGGTGTGCAGCAACACCGGGTCGTAGTAGTAAAACCGGTTTTTGTATTTGATGATTTTGTTTTCTAAAGGAATATTAAATTTAATAAATGTGTCAAGATCATTCGTTTCACTATTCTGGATCATTTTCATCCTAATAAATTAACCTGATACATTTACTTTACTTTAAATAAGCTATTTAGTGGTGTTGGTAAAAGGGTGGGAATACTGAATTTTCATAAGCTTTTAAGTTAAAATTTACCTAGCAAAAAATGAAAACTTTTCAAATCTGAAGATATCACATGATTCTGCACATAGAACTACATCATTAATACCATGGGCCGATTTTTCAAACTCAAAAAAAAAAAAATTCGCCTCCGTATGACACACCCTACTGGCGTACAGTATAGGGAGTCTGGTGGACAAGCTAGCTCCTCATAGCCGTTTCCCATAACTTGCCATAATTTGTTTCATTTCTGGGTCTCTAAGTGTACAGTAGTGTGAGTGTACAGGTGGTTTACAGGTGTACCAGTGTGTTCTTACTTCCACTGATAGACTGAATGACTGAGAAAACTCAGTAACAAAACAGTGAACAGGACAGTGACAATAATAAAACTGGTTAATTTTTTGGGTTGTCTTGCTTGTCAATATTGTCTTTATTGCTCTTCATGATGATCTAAATTTATATACAGTTGGTGAATATATTGCAGATGGTAAAGAATTATGAAAAAAAAGAAGCTTTAACCTACAGCATAAAATTTCACGAGGATTTTTTTTCAGAGAAGGAGTAAAAATGTTAGTGCGTTTTTTATCGTTGTGCGGGAGGAAGGGATGAATGTTAAAGCGGTGTAACCCCACAGTATTTCACTCCTTCATATAATGTATTTTTTTTAATATAATTTCATGAAAAGTTAACCTAAGTATATAAACAAAGAAAAAATTAATCATATGTAGTCCATTTATGATTCATTTAACAAAGTAACGTCCTCTATTAGTGAAACTAATGAGGTGTATGTCACTTAGGCACAGTAGATCCCATAGGGGCAGTGTAGCCGGCACAGTACTCAACTGCCTGCATATTACAGATTCAAATTTCGAATCCATTTGCAACTGATTTGACAAGGAACGCCAAGGAATACGGGCTTTTGAGTATACATACCTACATACATACATACAACCAGTTGAGTTACCCACCTTCGCCCGGGTGGAGAGGCAGGAGGCAGTGCACTACCATTCCTAGTTCACTCACACTTCCCTGCCAAAGTCCCCATAGGTCCTTCACATTACAATAAACGACTCATTTATGTCAGAGCAAATAACTCGTAACGCCAGATAACTCCACAGTAGTGCAAGAATCACTAACAATGATACTTTAGTGAGGCAAACAATGCTGCTAGGCGAGTAGTGAACATCACCTTGTACTACTGACAATAACAGTATCAGGCAAAATTAGTTCGATTCAATTTGCGAATGAAATGTGATATTATCCTGAGATATTGTGTGGTGGTGTGTGTGTGTGTGGTTATCTGAAAGTATGGTGGTGTGAGAGTATTGTGGTATGAGAGTAAGGTGATGTGAGTATCCGAGTGTGGTAGTGTGAGAATTTAGTAGTGAAAGTGTGATGGTGTGAGAATGTGATGGTGTGAGTGTGGTGGTGTGTGTGAAACTTTGGTAGGTGTGTCTTCTTGCTGGTGGGCTCCGTGCAGGTGTGTCCTAACCAGCTGGTGTCTCCTTGCAGGTTTACCACGTAAGGTGTCTTCCCTTGGAGATGTTAAATAAGCCAACGAGTATATTCACATTTCATTATGCATATATTTCCCAAGTTTCTGGGTCGAGCACTCGGGTTTACTCGCCAAACATGACACCAACATATATTTACCCACGGTCTAAAAAACACCGTCGCCCAACAGATGATTCAATGTTTGTTTTTCATTATCGTTATGACATTAATTGTGTTGTTTCTTAAATCATCATACAGTAGCTATTGTGGTTATTGAATATGGTATGAAGGATTAGTTTGGTTCTCTCGTTTCAACTCATTAAGTAATGTGCAACACGAGGCCTTCACCACCTGCTATTAGAATTTGTTCCTCCCAAAACGTTTATTAATATTCTGATATGATTTCTGTACTGATGTATTTAATATCAACGAATACATTTTACTTAGAATGAATTAATCTTTTATTTGCGATTAATTATGGCAAATTAGGGAACAGAGGCTTTAATTTAACAATTAGATTATGCATCAGTTATTAAACATATGTCTCTAATATGTGTATAGTAGGGTTGCTCATTTTTCCCAATTTTAGAAAATTGTGGGTGGGGGTGTTTTTTCCCATTATTTCGTTACTCCTAAATTCATTGGTGCCAGAATTAATGAAATCCAACATGTTCTAGGGGTCGCGAATCCACATATAAAAAATGAATTTTTGCGAAAAAACGTCAAAACTCAAGCTTTTTCTCTTATAGTTTAGGACAATCATTAGTTTAGGACAATCATTATAATTACACTTTTTTTTTATTTAAGAATCTCATATTAACTGCAATGCAGAGGCAAAATTTTTCATAGGAGAAATGAGAGGAAGTAATGACGCTGGTGCAGATTTCGGCAAAATTATCAAAAGTTTAAATTAGTTTTTGCAAGTTATATTTTCAGCGGCTATGCCGGCAACTTTCTTACGTGTTTCAGTTTTATAAATCAAAATGCTGGTGCCTTGGACATGAGGCAGGAGATAAAATGTTTATAAGGCGGCAGAACCTCATTATATGTACACCTAAAACGGATATAATTTGAGGATTGAGTGTCCATATACTCCAACACTGCCAGCGACACGAGGCCACCGAGTTGAAGATTCCTTTCCAGACATCGTAAACAATGAGCTCAAGAGACACCTACTTTATGCTGTCATGGCTGAGGGTCGTAAAGTACACTCTGTGTTCCCGATATATTTCCCTGCTAATAATTCTACGCTGTTGACTTTGACACACATACACACTCACACACACACATATATATATATATATATATATATATATATATATATATATATATATATATATATATATATATATATATATATATATATGTAAGGGAATGTGTACCAGGTATTTTTTATTACCTTACTTTACATTAATTGATGAAGCTGTTTATTAAAAAGGGTGTAATGTGTGTACACTGTACAGTATCTGGATTAAGATTATATCAGTTAAGATCAGACGTCACTAGCACTGAACTATGGTAAGAATCCCTTTAACGTGTTGTCTTATATATGTTAAAACACTTTATACTGTTAGTGGTCTTTATCGGTTAAGAGGAATTTTGGATGTAAACATATGCGAATATTGGTGAATATGTCTTCAGAACTTTTCAACACAAAGTGAAGGTATTTGTGATTATCCTGATACAAAGACGTAAATATGCTATAACAAAAGGACGTGAAGTCATACAGAAGATTATCACGTATGTACCGAAACCGGGATAGAAAATAGTTTCGATAAAAAGAGTGTTTGCTCTTTAGCTTAGCTCTTATGGCCAATGATGATGACGATGTTGATAAAGGGGTGGGGGGTAGCGACAAGGGATTGGCGAGTGGTAAGGGTTGAGGAGGTACAGGTGCCTTGAGTGGTTAGGAGTGAGGAGGTACAGGTGCGGTGAGTTGTTAGGAGTGAGGAGGAACAGGTGCGGTGAGTTGTTAGGAGTGAGGAGGTACAGGTGCGGTGAGTGGTTAGGAGTGAGGAGGTACAGGTGCGATGAGTTGTTAGGAGTGAGGAGGTACAGGTGCGGTGAGTGGTTAGGAGTGAGGAGGTACAGGTGCGGTGAGTGGTTAGGAGTGAGGAGGTACAGGTGCGATGAGTTGTTAGGAGTGAGGAGGTACAGGTGCGTTGAGTGGTTAGGAGTGAGGAGGTACAGGTGCGGTGAGTGGTTAGGAGTGAGGAGGTACAGGTGCGGTGAGTGGTTAGGAGTGAGGAGGTACAGGTGCGGTGAGTTGTTAGGAGTGAGGAGGTACAGGTGCGGTGAGTTGTTAGGAGTGAGGAGGAACAGGTGCGGTGAGTTGATAGGAGTGAGGAGGAACAGGTGCGGTGAGTTGTTAGGAGTGAGGAGGTACAGGTGCGGTGAGTTGTTAGGAGTGAGGAGGAACAGGTGCGGTGAGTTGTTAGGAGTGAGGAGGTACAGGTGCGGTGAGTTGTTAGGAGTGAGGAGGAACAGGTGCGGTGAGTTGTTAGGAGTGAGGAGTGGGTCCTGTAAGGAAAGTTTTAATGCGTCCTTCCTGGTGTGTTTGGTTTTAACATTTTATTGGGCTGAGTAGACGTCTGTGTATTGCTGGGGACGTGACATATGTGTGTGTGTCGTCTGCTACTTTGGTTTTCCTAAAGTTACATATGCTTTTGCTTATAATCAAAATTAATTTTCAGCAGGTGTTTAAAGCTACAGGTATATGTGTCACCTGTACAGCCACATAGGTGTAGGGATATTAACTTCTTTAAGTGTCACAGGTAAACGCCCTGCAGACTCACAGTAGATAATGATGGTTGAGAATTCGTGTGGTCTTGACGTGTTGGGGGGGCTTCAGCCATGATTATTGTTTTCTTGTTTCTTTTTGTTTTGTATTTCTATTTTTATTTCATTCTTTAAATTATCTTGGGTGTGTGAGGAAATTGATGTGATGTGTATGAGGAAGGAAGGCAGAATTTCCGAATTGTGTGGAGCCAAATCTCACTGTCGTTATGTACATTTTAGAAACAAAGACGGTCAGATATTTGGGCCTAGAAGTAAAGATATGAAGTGAAGTTGTAAACCTATGGAGATATTAATCGAGAATTTATGTACAGGTAATTTATGTATTGGTTACACAGTGCTTTGAAGCCTGTGGTATTGAGAATTTTTTTTTAAAAATACCCAACTGGCGTTTGGTGGATACTGAAGGATTAAATAAATATATATTGATGTATTAAAAGGCGGGCGAGGACTCCTGACTCGCTGGAACCTTTTTTCCTCTTGGATCTCCTCTGCATGTCTATCTTTTTACCTTTCTAACACTAAAGAATATCTAAATGTACAGGAATATTGAGGCGGCTTCAGTTACCCCAAGTACAGAAGACCAACTATAGTTTTCCACCTAACCTGTCCCATAAGCCACGCCCCTCTTCTATACTAATAGCTGATTGGTTCAAAGAAAATTCAAATTAAACGTGCTCACAGTTGGTAAGCAGACCTGTTATTATCTAAAATAATGTTAAATATCTGAACTATCAAAATGCAGCTGATTTCAAGGGTGCTAGAAAATTATAAATATTTATCACAAAAGGTAGATATAAATACGTGCTTGTACACGCGCAATTCGGGGGGAAGGTAAAACGCTCAGGGGAACCAATCGGCTATTTATACAGTAGCTATAGAAGAGGGGCGGGGCTTACGGGCCAGTTTAGCGTGGAAAGGGTATAGTGATACTGTGGGTATATTAAATCTGCCAGTGACCTTATGCATGAGATACGTGTACAAAACTTGCGTGTGTGGCTTTGCATTCTGTAAAACTTGATCATATATATATATATATATATATATATATATATATATATATATATATATATATATATATATATATATATATATATATATATATATATATAATCAACATCTCAACCCGCCAGGATTCGAACCCACGGCCCACGAGCCCATGACTCGTGTTTATTGGGCTAATGAAATATGTATGTATATATATATATATATATATATATATATATATATATATATATATATATATATATATATATATATATATATTGATAAAATCATACAGGAGCAAGGGAAACAATGGAGCACCTAAGGTTTCGTCTTTATTCAAGACATCTTCAGAGGCAACTGAATTACATTTTTTTTTTAATTACAAGGACCGAGGGAGGCTTAACTACACAGGGTGACCTTACTAAACATGAGGTTAGGTCATAAATACGACATCCACTAATCTGCACACCAACACTACCACACACACAAAGGAGCTCAAAAGAAAGGGCGACGTAACTAGTCATCTTAAGTCAGGCAAAAAATATGGGACCCACTAATCATCTATCCTACATCTAACTCGAATGCTTTCATAGCATTTTTAACCTTGGGCCACTGACAAATAAATTTGTGTAACATATCAGTTTCGTCCTACCATCACTAAGGTTTATAGAATTCAATTCCCTAATCAAACTTGCTTCAACCAGAAGTCTTTCTGTGACACATGATAATTTGTACATTTCTAAGCTGTTTTCCCAATCTATGGGATGATTAATTATTGTTCCTAACATGAACGAACAGTGCACTGCTTTCAGATGCTGCTCTGATATTGCACTTGTGCTGTTTAATTCTGAGTTGTAATGCTTTCCCAGTCTGCCCTACATAATTTTTATTACATTTGCTACATGGAATGCAGTAAACACTTCCATTTACATTCAAGGTTGGGCTATTCTTGATTAATAAATTAGTAATAGTTTAGTCATACTTAAAAACAACATTAATATTCAATAATTCAACGGACTGAACTAACGGGACAAATTCATTGCGATAAGGTAGTCAAAATATTCTTAAATGTAGGAATTTGCCGCCTGGTTTGAGTAGAATGAAAGGATTTTTGAGCCCTTTTAAAACAATGATCAACAAACAATGAAGGATACCCACGTTTTTGTGCAATGGACTGAATTTGTTTCAGTTCTTCATCAATAAATTCAGGGTCACAAATACGCAAACATTTCAAAAACAGCAAAAAAAACTGACATTTTGGTAGATTCCAGGTGACTCGATAAAAAATGTATGAAACTGTCTACCTGTGTAGGCTTTCTGTACACCTTAAATTTATAGTTATGACCATTTCTAATGATAAGCATATCAAGAAATGGAAGGGGTCCATTTATTTACCTTTCAATTTTGAATGTAATACTATGGACAAGATCCTTAAGCTTGTCTAAAAGTTCCAGTGGATCACCTTTTCTAGGACAAAGACAAAGAACATCATCTACATATCTATACCATGGAGGAATAAAGTCCCCTATATTGGGTAGTAATCTATCCTAAAAAAAATCCATGGAAATAAAGGCTAAGGGAGCAGAAAGACAATTACCCATGCTCATGCCAAATATTTGCTTGTAAAACTGGGAAAGTATTACAACTCAGAATTAAACAGCACAAGTACAATATCAGAGTAGCATCTGAGAGCAGTGCACTGTTCGTTCATGTTAGGAACAATAACTAATCATCCCATAGATTGGAAAAACAGTACAAAACTGATTATATGTTACACAAATTTATTTGTCAGTGGCCCAAGGTTAAAAATGCTTTGAAAGCATTCGCGTTAGATGTAGGATAGATGATTAGTGGGTCCCATATTTTTTACCTGACTTAAGATGACTAGTTACGTCGCACTTTCTTTTAAGCTCCTTTGAGTATGTGGTAGTGTTGGTGTGCGGACTAGTGGATGTCGTATTTATGACCTGACCTCATGTTTAGTAAGGTCACCCTATGTACTAAGCCTCCCTCGGTCCTTGTAATTCAGTTGCCTCTGAAGATGTCTTGAATAGAATAAAGACGAAAGCTAAGGTGCTCCATTGTTTCCCTTTTCTTGTGTGATTTTATCAAGATTTATCTTATCCACGTTCTTATTGTGTATCTACAAGATATATATATATATATATATATATATATATATATATATATATATATATATATATATATATATATATATGTATATATATATATTTCATGTAGATCCACAATGAAAACGTGGATAAGATAAATCTTGATAAAATCCCTTTTCCCGTGTGATTTTATCAAGATATATATATATATATATATATAATATATATATATATATATATATATATATATATATATATATATTTGCGTGTAAATATATGAGGGTGCAGATGCGTATAGGTGAGAGCATGGTAGAGTACGTGAACTCATGGGTACTATAAGACAACGTGAAAGAACGCACATATGTAAGTGACAGTTAGGTGGAAGACAGGTAAGAGTATGGCTCTTCTAGGTTTGACTCATCACGATTGTCGCGAAAGGAAATGGAGAAGGATGAGGAGGAAAAAGATGACACGAAAACAAAATAAGAAAAAAACCGGAAATGAAATGGAACAAAGTTTAAAGTTAGAGTGTAACTCACAAGTAGTGTGGGATCCTTTTTATATTGCTGGAAGTGATGATCATTTCAGATGAGAACGCAGGCAATGGTTTTGTGTGTGTGAAGGAGATTGTACGTAGCGGTTTTGTGAGTAGATGGGACTGTGTTTAGTGGTGAAGGCTGCAGTGGCATCGGGTCATAATCCAGTGTGTCTATTACTCATTAGTTAATATGTCAAGACTGATTGTAAATAATATCCCTTCTCTATTTTAATTTGTTTATAGCTACTGTATGCCTAACATTGTTGACAGTCAAGTGGGTATTAGGAAGATAATTGAAGTGTTTAAAACTGTAGATATGTTTAGTGATTACATGTGGGAGTATGTAAACATGTCTGTGTGGGTGGTTACTTGAACATATTAATTTACTGAATGAATTAAAGCAAGGATGTGTGTGTGTGCGTGTGTAAGTATTCATGTGGGGAGGAATACACAACAATATAAACATATGAGGTTGTAAAGTGGGTGCCATAGATAATAACTGTCAGTAAGGGACAGTGTGGATACAGTACACTGTACAGTATATTAAGCCTTTGGTACACATGGCGGCACCATGGCCGGTACTGCACTCGACCCCCTTCACTTCCCCACCCTCGAAACTTAGGTACCTATTATACAGCTGGCAATTGGGAGAGTCCGAAAATCGAACCACCGACCGCAGGAACAGGAGGCGAGCGCTGCATTCACTCGACCGCCGTAAGGGACAGACTTTAGTTGATACAACAACATGAAGTGAGGAGAGGACACGGCATACAGTGAAGGTCTGGTGGTGGTGTGAGGACAACACACAGCAAATGTCTTGTCCGCAGGTGTGATTGATAGCAGATGTGTGTGATAACAGATATGTGTGGTAACAGGTGATGGTAGCAACAGGTATAAGTGACAGTAGGGGGTAGGAGATGTGGGCGACAGCAGATGCGTGTGGAAGCAGCTGTAAGTGGTGGCAGCAGGTGTGGATGGCAGTAAAGATGGTGGATGGCAGGAAGGTGGTGACGGCAGGTGTGGATGGCAATAAAGGTGGTATCAGTAGGTGTGGGTGGCAACGAGTGTGGGTGGTAGCAGGTGTGGGTGGCAACGAGTGTGGGTGGTTGCAGGTGTGGATGGTAGTAAAGGTGGTGGCAGCAGATGTGGGTGGCAGTGAAGGTGGTGGCAGCAAGTGTGGTAATCAGCAGGTATGGGCGTCAGCAGGTGTGGGAATCAGCAGGTATGAGCGTCAGCAGGTGTGGTGGGTGAAGACAGCAGGTACAGAGGGTTCTTGATGAAGCTGGCGTCGACCAATCAACTCGCTCTTTAAGGAAGAAATTTTTACCTGGTCGGAGTGGCTGATGCTGGCGGTGATGAAGATAATTTTATCCAGATTTTTACCTGCATATTTTAGACGGTTCTCGTATTTACCTCAGGCGGTGGCGAGATAATATTTCGTTAATACTCGGGAAGTGATCGTAAAACATTTGTTGTGAGTAAATTTGTTTTCTGTTTGTGTTGGCACTATTGTTAACACATCATGAAAACATTTTTGATAAATACGTGTAGTAGGAAGTTGTAGCTAGTAAGGCTTACCAGGTAAGGTCAGGTACCACTGATCATCTTATATGAACGAGTGTTGTGTGCTTGTATAATTCAGCACACTTTCCTCGAACAACATATTGTTTAAGTCATAACAAGTAACAAACGTAGATGCTGCCGAAGACGTTATTACGCATTTATTAAGCCCAGCTGACCACAACTCAGTCACTCTTCTTTGATAAACTTTTTCATCAAACCAGTAAAACTCGACGGTAGTTTTCGCTGCGTCATTCGTGTTCACTATAAATACTATAAATTATTATAATTTATCATGTTTATGGCACATAATGAGTTACTAATTAGCTGAATCGTTCACCTGGACGAGTTGATTCATTGGCATAATAATAATTAATAAGTGTAAAAAATAAACAATGTAAATAGTATCTTAAAACAGTTTTCCAATTTATGTTTATGACGAACACGTGTTCCTGTGCTCGCTGCCGTGATGTTGTTAGTGTAATAATCTGTCATAATAAAGATAATAATCGTCTCCAACAGCAGCGAGTGTGTGTTGCTGCATTATATTGTGTCCTTCATAGTGACGGATATATTATGTCGCCGTCATAGTGAACACATGGGTGTCGTAGTGAAGGACATATTATGTCCGTCGTAGTGGAGGACACATTGTTATTGTAGCGTTTTCTATTTTCATTTTCTCTTCAACAACTACAAGAAACAGTTAACTGTCATTCCTGTTTCTCTGTGTGAGTTTATCTTGACAGCTGGCAGACGTGTTCCTTAGTGCAGCACCACAGGATACGTCTTGTGAGGTTATCAGAGATCTGTACGTCTGTGCACTCTTTGAAATTATCTTTGCCAGAATTAATTCATTGGATTTAATATTTTCTGAATAGTTGTAGAGTATATTTGACCTCTCCAATCACAGCTAATCAACATACCTTGTGGCATTATTGATAAACAAATCAGGAAATAATGGCCTTGAAAAATCACCAAATTTGTGTGATTCCTTAACATATGCTGTATACCGATACCACTCATGGACGTTTGCGAAATGTCTATGGCCAGCAAAAATCTCTCCTATAGATTTGTTAATGTGTATTAGAGTATTATGAACTTTTCAGAGGAAGAAACTACATAACAAAGATATTTTTGTTGTAAAAGAGAATAACATTGTGAGGTAAATATATAACAAGTTTCCTGTGACGTGACAAACTATTTACAGCCGCCACTGTCACGAGGTGCTGTTGGCCTCACACTACAGAACAACCACAGCAGGTAAACACTCTTAATTAAAGACTTAAAGCACTTAGTAAACTGGTGATCCTAGGGAGAAACTGTGAAGTCGATGTTCAACAAGGCCTAATAACACAGTTTTCCTCCCTCATGTCTCGTCTCTCACTCTACGCTACACACATGGCCACAAGAGGACGGTCTCTCACTCTACGTTGGACACATGGCCACAAGAGGCAGTAAAATTTTATTTTGCAGGTCTTTACTTTCACAGCTGGACAGAAATATGTGAACCACAATATTGTGAGGCGTTGATGGTGTTGGTTTGTTGCCTCCTTGTAAAATATTCAGGAACCTGAGCGTCAGTAAGACAAGCTTTAGTCTGCATTGTTTATATAATATTTATTATAAAAAATATATAATTTGCGTTTATTTAATTACAACTGTCAATAAAACCATAAGAATATCCCTCGCTGAAAGGTTACAATAATTATGACAAAATTTCTCTCTCTCTCTCTCTCTCTCTCTCTCTCCCTCTCTCTCTCTCTCTCTCTTGTGGGAATATCAGTGGGAATATCACGTCACCATTGTAATTGTAATTCCTAATTAGTCATATCATCAGCGGCAGAATAAGATATTCATGAAATATCGGAGGAGGGAACAAGGCAGGAGGTCTGGTGCATCATCAGCGGCACGTCTCGGCTAATGCCGTTATCATAATGTTGAACACATGGTTACTCCCGTTTTATCCAAATAAATTTAAGGTAATTGCAGTACTAGAGGCAAGGCAGGAGAGGGAAGCCATAGAATATATCAAATAATGGGCTGAAGTAAGTGAGATTTCGTTAATTAGGACTCAGAGGACGTAGGAGTGGCAGTTAAGGGAAAGTTGCAGATATAAGATAATGTAAACAGTAAAGTAAACAAGGCACTACGGGTGATGGGGTTGATGCAGCCACCCATCTAGATGAAGAAAAAAAAATCTAGATGGCTGCGCAAAATCCCAGTGCAATGATATCTAGATTATGCCGTTACAGTTTTGGTGTTTCACGAGATGAAAGACAAACACTCAGTCGAGAATGTTCATCAGAGAAGGACAACGAAAACGGATACTTGGGGGTGAAAAACTGGTGGTGTAAATGTTAGGTTCTGAATAATAAGTTCTATATACAGGAGAGAACACAAACACCTGTATAGTTTTGTAGGTTCGGTTTACTGGATAAGAGTATGTACACAGAGGAGAGCAGCGGTCTCCCCGGCTAAGCTCCTTTGTCAACTGCTATAGGCGACGTATGGCAAGTGATGCATTAGCAGCTTCCATACGTCGCCAGGCACATTAATTAAGCGTGTGGGATATGGTAATAACATTGCCACACGCTGCTAGCTAGGCTGAATAAATAATACATAAATGGTGCACATACATAATATACATACATAATATACATACACCTCCCTCCCCCCCTATACGCTCATAGCAAAGTCTTGAGCGGACCTTTTCTTTTGGATCCGTTCTGAGCGTCGAGGGACTTCATCACTGGGAAGGGTATGGGACTCAACACTGGTGGCGGGGCCAGCAGAAGGCATTGTTACGGGTCGGAGAAAACGGCGGTTCCTCCACCACACACGACCACTGGGTAACCGCACCTGGTAGTCCCGTGACCTGCCGAGACCCATGACTACGCCTACTTTGTCCCAACGTAGGGAGGTCGGGTCCTGAACACGGACTTGGGTGCCGACACTCAACCTGGGGAGAGAACGGGCGTGGTCATTGTAGCGGGCGACGACGTCCTGAACACGTTCGGCGGCTCGGCGATCACAATCCTCTGTCTTGGCCTGCCACTCCTTGGAGAAGGATTGAGGGTGAGCAGGGACACAAGAACGAAGGGGGCGTCCATACAAAACCTGGGCAGGGGAGCGTCCGGTGTAGTTAGGTGTGTTGCGGAGTTCAAGAAGACCCCTGTCGAAGGCCTCGCAGTCAATGTTCCCAGAAGGGGCCACCTTAAGGATGAGGTGCTTCAGGGATTTGACAGCAGCCTCAGCGTGGCCGTTGGACTGCGGGTAATGGGGCGATGACAACACATGCCGGACTCCCCATCGGTCAAGGAACACAGCAAAGTCCCGGCTTGTAAACTGAGGCCCTCCGTCGGTTCGCAGGCGTACAGGAACGCCCACGTCACGGAAGTAGTGGCGGAACTTGCTGATGGTGGCGGCAGACGTCGTGTCATTACCGCACTTGATGACAACCGGCCAACCAGAGAGACGGTCGACGATAACGAGGAAGGACTTTCCTGACACAGAGAAGAAGTCGGCCGACACAGACTCAAAGGGGCGGGTGGGGTTGTCGTCACTCATAAAGGGTTCCTGCTGCTGGCTGGGTTGTAATACTTGGCAGGGCTCACACGCACGGACAACATTGGAGATGTCGGAGTTGATGCCGGGTCAGAACACAGTCTGTCGTGCACGTCGTTTGGTGGCCTCAGCTCCGCGGTGACTGTCGTGAAGGCGGGCCAAGGCGTGGGGACGTGATGCAGCAGGGACAACTACACGTGCTCCGTACAGAACAAGGTCTCCGTCGCAGTAGAGTTCATCGCGGAGTTTCCAATACGGGAGCAGGGTGTTGTGAAGATCGTAGCGGTTGCTAGGAAATCCATTCCTCACACACTCGACAAGTCGGACGTAGGAAGGGTCATCTCGGGCCGCTGTTCGAAGGTCCTCCATTGCCTTGTCGTCATCTGGTGACAGGTCCGAACGAAGGGATTGGACGGCATGGAGAGTGACCACAGTCCTGACGGAAAGAGCGAGGTCGGCGTCGAGTACATGGTCTTCTGGAGTAGGGCGGCTGACAGGGGAGCGGGATAAGGCATCAGGGATGCAGAGCTCCTTGCCAGCACGCCACACTGCAGTGAAGATGCACGCCGAGAGCTTCTCTTTCAGACTCTGGAGGCGAGGGTTCTCAACGGCGTCTAGCGTGTAGTGGTTGAGGAGCGGGACAAGCGGGCGATGGTCGGTCACTAGGTGAAAGTATTGCAGGCCTATGAGGTAAAACCTGCACTTGGACATCGCCCAAACCGCAGCCAACAGCTCCAACTCAATAGTGGCGTAGCGCGTCTCAGTGTCAGAGAGGAAACGCGAGCCACACTGGACGAGCCGGAACTGCCCTCCACCATGATCCTGCAGTAGGGCGTATCCCACGCCATACAAGCGTGAGGCATCTGTCTGCAGAACTGTGGGCAAGGCTGGGTCAAACGTGGCGAGGACAGGTGGACGAGACAGGGCCTGTTTCACTTGCTGGAAGGCCTTGTCGTGGTCGGGGGTCCACAGGAATGTCCTCTTGGGGCTCATCAGGGGGCGAAGTGGTTGAGCAGCTGCGGAGATGTCCGACGAAAACTCTGCTAACTGGTTGACGAGACAGATGAAGGACCTCAAGTCGGTCAGGTTAGCAGGGGTGGGAAAATCCGTAATGGCGCGGACCTTTTCCGGGTCAGCTGCGATACCATTCCCTGAGAGGGTGTACCCACAAAAGTCAACTGAAGAGCTGGCCAGAACAAACTTGTCGGCATTTAGGGTAATGCCGTGCTTCCGGCACCTGTTGAGTACCTCGTAGATACGGCAGAGGTGATCCATATAATCCTCGTCGTACACGAGTATGTCGTCGACCACTTTCACGCAGTTTGCCAGACCCTGTAGAGCCATATCACCTCGAAGACAGAAAGCGTCTCCTGTAGCGGCGAATCCCATGGGGCCACGGCAATAACTGTAACGTCCATGCGGGGTGATGAACGTTGTGAGTGGTCGGTCTTCTTCGGCAAGCTCTATCTGCCAGTATCCACACAGGGCGTCCATCGTCGTGAAGAAACGCGCCTTCGGGTTCACGCTGCGTATGGCTGCAAAGGGCGTGGGAGAAGGGTGCGCAGGACGAGACACCTGGTTGTTGAGCTTGGAAAGGTCAGTGGTGATCCGAACACCACCTTTAGGTTTTGCGACGACAACCATCGGGTGACACCATGGAGACGGGTCATCGCCGGTTGGTACTTTAATTTCATGGGCGACCATGGAGTCCAGCTCGTTTTTGACCGCCTCGCGGAAGGCCAGGGGAACCAGTCGAGGGGTGTAAATAGCGAATGGCTTCGCGTCGTCCCTCAGGTGGATCCTCATGGGGGGGCCTGCCATCTTCTTGAGAGGCTTGGATTCCAGAGCGGACTTGGTCACCAGAACGTCGCTGAATTCCTTCAGGAAGTACTTCCGAGCATCCGAAGGAGAGGTGTCACTGGCAAGAGGCAGGGGTAGGGCGGCAGCAGGGTCGTTGCTGCTCCCTTTTTGCACCCTGTTGGCGTGTTTTACCTCAAGAATAGGTTTGGGGAAGTCCTGGGAGATGATGGCCAACTCCTGACAATGTCTGTAGGGCAGCAAAGGAGTCTGGACACCGTTATGCACATCAATCCAGGCTTGACACGACCTGTTGCCAAAGGTGACTTGTGCTTGGAGTGAACCCAGGGCCGGGGTCATCTGTGAATCATCTGCCATAAAGCGGAGATCCTTGGGGGGCGGTCCTAGATCACTTGGAGAGAGCCCCAAGCCTTGCAAATGCTGGGGACCGATGACTGTAGCATCAGCGCCGGTGTCGGGCAACATCTGAAGACGGGATGACACACCGCCGTAGGTCACAATGACACTGATATACTGAGGGACTTTGGTCCTGGTACGCTGGGGGGAGCACACATTCCTAATGTGGCTCGAACGTTGTCAAGAGTCGTCGTACCTCTGATTGGAAGACTGTGGGCGGCCCTCTCTGGTGGAAGGGGGCTGAAGCTTCCGCCGACGCGGTCTCTTGGGTATGTTGGAAGGGCAACACTTGTCATAGTGGCCCAGACGACCACACACATTGCACTGGACGCGTTTGGCTGGGCACCGTACTGTGAGTGACCAGTGCCCCTTACGGTCACAACTGTTGCAGGTAGACTGAGCAGCTGGACACACCTGTGTTCCGTGCTGCTTACCACAGTTGTTGCAAAATAAACCGGGCGTGGACGTGGTGGGTGAAGGCGTAGGAACAGACTTCTTGTCCTTCTTGTACCGGGACACAGCGCTTACAGCTGTAGGGGGAGCACGGATGGCAGAGGTGGCACACCTGGCAGCCTCATAGGAGCGACATATCGTCGACACATCCTTAAGAGAAGAGGAAGAGTCGAGGGAGGTGAGGCGTTGGACAAGTTCCTCGTCCTTAACACCCATCAGGATCACCTGCCTCAACTGGGTCTCCTCGCACTGCTGGTGGTGGCCTGGACATATATCTACCTCTTCCGAGGCTCTCTTAAGACGCACGTAAAAGGCATCAAAAGACTCACCCTCCATCTGTCTGCAGCTAAACAATTCCCTCCTGCGCAGAGCTTCATTCTGCTGTCCTTTGATGTGCCGTTGTAGAACGTCTAGTACCTCCTCTACAGACAGGAAAGAGGTTGGGGGTACCTGCAACGTATGTTCCAAGACACGCTGAATTTCCAAGGACAGGCACATACGCAGCTGGATGAGTTGTTTAGGCTGTGACAAACTCTGGAGATCCACCATTGTAGAATAATCAGTCCACCGTCGCCGCCATTCACGAAAAGTCTGGAAATTCACATCAGGCTTCAAGATGGGCGGTGTTTGAGCTGCTGCTTTAGGTGGGGCTGGGGGGTGTGAAGGAAGCATGGATGAGGTATCTGAACCAGTCAGTACCGAGGCAGTGTTAGAGCCAGGGGCTTGGTTAACAGTGAGGCGAGATATCAAGGCTTCAAACCGTTCACTGTCTTCCAATCTCCGTTGGTGGTCTCGTTCTGCCTCTGCTTGCCTTCTGTGCTCATCCGCCAAACGTCTGTGAGCTTCATCCTCGTGTTTCTCATCTCTCATAAACTTCAGTAAAGCAATTGTCTCTGGAGACAACGCTGAATATTGAGGTGAGGGACTGCGCGATGTGGGGGCTGGAGCGTCGTGGCCGGCCTGGTCATCCATCTCTGCGGGGCTATCACCCGCCTGAGTCATCCAGACGCTGGGTCCACGGCTACGTAAGGCGTGAGACATAACTACTTCCTCTGTGTACTATGTCTTAAATCAGTGTTGACCGGTCAGCCCGTCGTATCAACAAGATTTCAGACAAAAAATTAATTAAATACACAGATAAGTAGGTTATATATATAAAATATATATAAGGAAGCCGCGCGGTCAGCGAGTGTTAGTACGTGTATGTGTGTGAGTGTGTCCCGGGCCGGCAAAGCGTCTCGCCCCAGCTGTGACGGGGGGGTGGAGGCGGCGCTGTGAGGGGGGGTGGAGGGAGAGGCGCGGCGACTCCCAGTCAGTCTAGTTACCCTCAGGACGCGGTCAGAGACGGGTGCACTGAACTTTACTCCTTACAAATGCCCAGAACGTGCCGTATACCTTGGGAATCCTTTAGAACAAGGTCACACATGAATGGCACGAACACACAATGCACTAAACACTTCACAGAAAATCACTGTCACTGACACTGCTCAAAGTTGCTGAGATTCTTCGAGGAGAGCTGACGCGCGGAAGTTGACCCAAGCGAGAGAGGAGTCCGTACGCCGGCTTTCCACAGACTTTGCACTTTCACTCGTAATTATCCAGTAAGATCGGATCACTGCGCCATGTTAGGTTCTGAATAATAAGTTCTATATACAGGAGAGAACACAAACACCTGTATAGTTTTGTAGGTTCGGTTTACTGGTTAAGAGTATGTACACAGAGGAGAGCAGCGGTCTCCCCGGCTAAGCTCCTTTGTCAACTGCTATAGGCGACGTATGGCAAGTGATACATTAGCAGCTTCCATGCGTCGCCAGGCACATTAATTAAGCGTGTGGGATGTGGTAATAACATTGCCACACGCTGCTAGCTAGGCTGAATAAATAATACATAAATGGTGCACATACATAATATACATACATGATATATAATCCAGCATACATAATATACATACAGTAAAGACCATCAGCGGAAGCTGAAGTTATATTTAATATGATACAAGGAATATATCGCGACGAGGCATGACCACTTAAAACTACATAATGGCGATACCAGATGTTACCTTGTACAGCTTTTTAAAACCCGTCCTCAACTACTTATTATAAACTCGTGGAACAGGTATTAACGTCTTTAAACATGTTGGTCTTCAAGGAGAAAACTAAACTAGTACCGGGTAAACTAAGTTAGGAATTTCGACAACAGGATATTCTAAAAATCTGCTTCGCTACTTAGTCCGAGAAATTTTCCTGACCTTTCAGCGCTAGTTTTCAGCCTTTTGTGACCGAGGGACAACTACTACACCTCTTATATATTTCTTACCATTTTTTTTCAAGAGAATCAATAATTAATCACCGCTTTTAAGGTCTCGCTATTTTTATGCGCGTCATGACCAATAGTTTTCCAGGATCGACTATATACTTGGGACTTCAAGGCTATGAAGACCCAGAAGCAGACCTGTTTACTCCTCCCTGCCGCTCTTTCAGTAACAAAAAGGATCTGAATTGAATTCCTGGAGGAACTAACTTGTCTAATTCGCTGGATTATTGGATTTTATTCTGTAATTGTTGGGTACAGGAGATGAAGGTACTATTTATGTTTTGAAGGTGAGCACACACGCACACACACACACACACACGCACACACACACACACACACACACACACACACACACACGCGCGCGCGCGCGCGCAGTGAGGCGGGTGACGAGGTAGAATGAGAGGTGAGGTAGACGGTGAAGATGCACAGTCGTGGCTGGCTGGCCTGTGTTGGTAAAGTCTACGGACACGACCCTCCACATGTCACTTATTTGTCTCTTTTTTTTTTTTTTTTTTAAACTTTCCTTGTGCGGTTGTAGTTTTCGCCATTCTCTTTATTTTACGCTTCTTTAACAGTTTTCATTGGTTTTTTCTCTCCTGTCCTGTGTGTCTTGTTTCTTTCTCCAATTTCTCTATTTATTCTTTAATATCTCTCTCTCTCTCTCTCTCTCTCTCTCTCTCTCTCTCTCTCTCTCTCTCTCTCTCTTGTGGGAATATCAGTGGGAATATCACGTCACCATTGTAATTGTAATTCCTAATTAGTCATATCATCAGCGGCAGAATAAGATATTCATGAAATATCGGAGGAGGGAACAAGGCAGGAGGTCTGGTGCATCATCAGCGGCACGTCTCGGCTAATGCCGTTATCATAATGTTGAACACATGGTTACTCCCGTTTTATCCAAATAAATTTAAGGTAATTGCAGTACTGGAGGCAAGGCAGGAGAGGGAAGCCATAGAATATATCAAATAATGGGCTGAAGTAAGTGAGATTTCGTTAATTAGGACTCAGAGGACGTAGGAGTGGCAGTTAAGGGAAAGTTGCAGATATAAGATAATGTAAACAGTAAAGTAAACAAGGCACTACGGGTGATGGGGTTGATGCAGCCACCCATCTAGATGAAGAAAAAAAATCTAGATGGCTGCGCAAAATCCCAGTGCAATGATATCTAGATTATGCCGTTACAGTTTTGGTGTTTCACGAGATGAAAGACAAACACTCAGTCGAGAATGTTCATCAGAGAAGGACAACGAAAACGGATACGTGGGGGTGAAAAACTGGTGGTGTAAAGACCATCAGCGGAAGCTGAAGTTATATTTAATATGATACAAGGAATATATCGCGACGAGGCATGACCACTTAAAACTACATAATGGTGATACCAGATGTTACCTTGTACAGCTTTTTAAAACCCGTCCTCAACTACTTATTATAAACTCGTGGAACAGGTATTAACGTCTTTAAACATGTTGGTCTTCAAGGAGAACACTAAACTAGTACCGGGTAAACTAAGTTAGGAATTTCGACAACAGGATATTCTAAAAATCTGCTTCGCTACTTAGTCTGAGAAATTTTCCTGACCTTTCAGCGCTAGTTTTCAGCCTTTTGTGACCGAGGGACAACTACTACACCTCTTATATATTTCTTACCATTTTTTTTCAAGAGAATCAATAATTAATCATCGCTTTTAAGGTCTCGCTATTTTTATGCGCGTCATGACCAATAGTTTTCCAGGATCGACTATATACTTGGGACTTCAAGGCTATGAAGACCCAGAAGCAGACCTGTTTACTCCTCCCTGCCGCTCTTTCAGTAACAAAAAGGATCTGAATTGAATTCCTGGAGGAACTAACTTGTCTAATTCGCTGGATTATTGAATATTATTCTGTAATTGTTGGGTACAGCAGAATGAAGGTACTATTTATGTTTTAAAGGTGAGCACACACACACACACACACACACACACACACACACACACACACACACACACACACGCAATGAGGAGGGTAACGAGGTAGAATGAGAGGCGAGGTAGACGGTGAAGATGCACAGTCGTGGCTGGCTGGCCTGTGTTGGTAAAGTCTACGGACACGACCCTCCACATGTCACTTATTTGTCTCTTTTTTTTTTTTTTTTTTTTTTTTTTTTTAAACTTTCCTTGTGCGGTTGTAGTTTTCGCCATTCTCTTTATTTTACGCTTCCTTAACAGTTTTCATTGTTTTTCTCTCCTGTCCTGTGTGCCTTGTTTCTTTCTCCAATTTCTCTATTTATTCTTTACTCTCTCTCTCTCTCTCTCTCTCTCTCTCTCTCTCTCTCTCTCTCTCTCTCTCTCTCTCTCTCTTTTTCACAAATTATCAGGAATTTAATTACTTCCTCCTATAAAAATTCGTTACACCTTCATCATACATTTCTACAGATCTTACACATGTTCCTCTGAAACTTTACTCAATATACAGTAATACAGACCTGACAACACACACACACACTGACGTACAGTCCCCTTCACTAGTGCGTTTACAGGGGTTCGTCAGGCTTTGTGCAGTGTGGCAGCCTGTGTTTGTTTATAACCGACAGAAATAACTCGCAATAGTAAACAAACTATGGAATAAAAATAAAACAATATGAAAACAAATATGTCATTGCAATGATTTGTGGAATGACAAGCCCCTGTAAACATACTAATGAAGGGGACTGTAGGTTTTATTATATTCAAGGTCAACCAAAAGACCTCACTGACGAGACAGAAACACAAGTGAGTTTCGTCTGGTACAGTTAGAGGATGCCGTTTGGCTCCATTGTTTGTGAATAATTGGTTTGGTTTCCGTCGAACTATGGGTGACCATAGTTGTCACACACACACACACACACACACACACACACACGCACACATAGTCTATATAAACATCTGCAAATCTTCTCTTTCTATATTTTATTTCTACTTCTCTATTAGCTCATCTTTATTCCCCCTCGTCTCAGTTTTTACAGCATCCAACATGATGTAAAGGCTCTTGGCCACTAAAGGGAGTGAGTGAGGGTGCTGGTAGCGGTCGTGACGTAGCGACTGGGTAGGTTCCTTACTACTGATCCTGGAAAGTTTACCACCAAAGGCTGCAGCCAATTACCCGCCTCTCTCCTCCAACACTGCCGAGTACCATTGGGGACACTTCTTGCCGCCACGTCATTTCCTTCTTTGTGAATATTAATTACAAATTAACACGGAAACTGAACGAAATCTCAAAATGCTGATGAAGCCGGTAGATGTTTTCGGTCACCTGGGTAATTCTCTTCTTCACTTACCCTCCATACATCGTTCTAAAACATTTGTGACACCCTGTTGCATCACATCAGTCACGTCACTTATGCTTTACCTGATATAGCTAAAAATCTTTGAAATCTAACATTTAACACTTGTCTCCAGGCTGGCACACTGCCCTACTATCTGCCCCGGCAGGAGATGTTTGTGGTTATCTTCTACCGGATCTTCGTGTGAAACAACAGAGTTTAATTTCACATAAAGTAAAATAAAGTTCCTTTAACTCTTGCCATCTATATCTCTTCTACAGAAATTGTCATTCTTCACAACATGTCGGAAGCTTCATACCCTTTTCTCGCACTGATCTTGGCATTGATTTTTTTCTTCTTTACTTCCAGTCAACTCACGTTCCTGGACCTCCTGGTGAGAGTAAATATACTGCGGATATCTACCTTCTGCGTCACCGGCCTTTACGTCATTACTGTCCAGTATTCCTAAATTTCCTGATCACTGTTTTGTTTTACATCTGGTCAGGTGTTCTTAAATATCCCTCATCAAAATCATGTAACTTATGGCATGTCGGCAGAGTGTTATTATGAAGGACTCTCTCGGATATGACTTTTAATCTTATTGAATTTTCGACTTAAGTTTGTAGCTCTGCCAGAAATATAAAATCATCGTATCCTTAATAATGAAAGTATTTATGCCTCTCTCCACCTTCAGTAGCTCACCTGCCTCACCTCTACCTGCAATAAACCACACGTAATAACGTACACTCAACACGTGACCTCCACCACCACACTTACAAGACATACAAGACGGCACGAGGCCAGCGTCTTGTTTGTGCAGCCACACCATCAGCTAAAACAGTTTCTATACGGCCAAACACACACACTTTCTTTCACATGTCATTACTATAACAACAAATCTCTCCAGTAATTTGTAAAAGTTTCTTGTTATAACTTTTCCAGTCTCAACATTCTACTTTGTTTTTACATCTGATATATTGTAATGAAATATTGCCTTACCTTTATGAGAGAATAGTGTTGAACCTACAAGTACCTTCCACACCCAGTCACCCAACCCGCTGCCAGTGTTATGACAGTACTGCATATATCATTTAGTTCTTCTACACCGGGACATTATCATCTTTTACTATACAACAAAAATGTTAGTGTTTGTTGTACTACAGATGCGTAACTCGGGTGTGTGACTATTATCCGCAACAAAAACTGAAGCGGAATTCTTTCACTTCATTTCAGAACAAAATACTAAAGTGCTTTGTGGTTTACCTCACGTCGCCCACTTCCCTGTTGACCTGTAATTGGATATCCCGAGTGACGCCCCGCCCCGCCCCGCCCCGCCCCGCCCCGCCTCTCCCTCAGCAAAAACTTCCACGTTGTCTAACCTGCCATGATACATAACACCATCCTGCCTAACCTGTCATGATACAGAACACCATCCTGCCCATCATGCCATGATACAGAACACCATCCTGCCCAACATGTCATGATACAGAACACCATCCTGCCCAACCTGCTATGATACAGAACACCATCATGCCCAACCTGCCATGATACAGAACACCATCCTGCCCAACTTGTCATGATACAGAACACCATCGTACCCAACCTGCCATGATACAGAACACCATCCTGCCCAATCTGCCATGATACAGAACAACATCCTGCCTAACCTTACATGATACAGAACACCATCCTGCCCAACCTACCATGATACAGAACACCATCCTGCCCAACTTGTCATGATACAGAACACCATCGTACCCAACCTGCCATGATACAGAACACCATCCTGCCCAACCTGCTATGATACACAGCACTACCTTAACATGACACAACACCACGCTACCATGACACAGCACCAGAACACCACCAGCAACAACTTAGCCAGACACACCACGATATGGCCTCCACCTCCCTTAGAAAAGTTGTTTTGGGGTCACTTGTATCCGTCGCGTTTGTTGTCTGATTATCCTGTTAACACGTTTATAGCTGAAGGAGTGGTCAGATGGTCCTGTAACTAAAGGCGGAGTCACTGATCCTCCCTCTAGTTCTGATCATTCTCATAACAAGGGTGACCCGATGAATATAATCCGAGGACTTGAGGCGTTCGGGGATATATTGTGTGTTCGAGTTTAGTGAAACGATAAGGGAGGTTACACTGTTGATGTAGGCGATGTGTTTGTGTGTGTCTCAGTTATATTGATTCAGCTAAGATGTAATAAAAGTTTCCTCAGACACACACACATTGGATTCACTAGTAAAACAGAATGAAATAATATTTATGTATATTACAGTGATGACTGATAACGTACTCAAGACTAAACCTGATTATCTTCTCAGACAATAGATCGAGGTTCAACAATGTAGCTTGGGAAGAACTGTGTAAACTCGATAACAATGAGAGCTGTATTACCGTAACTTGCCTGAAAAGATAAACAGGAATAGTTTTTGTTGGGGGAGAATTCTTACAATATCTCCGGTAATATGGTCTATAGTATATATGATGACTTGAATATGTTGAATGGTGGTACAACCCAAATAATTTACTGTGGTGAAGATAAAATGTGTGTGAGAGAGTGAGAGAGAGAGAAAGAGAATGCATGTGTGTGTGTGTGTGTGTGTGTGTGTGTGTGTGTGTGTGTTATACTATCACTCCGCCTGCCGAGAATAACCCAGTAAAGTAACTCTATTATCCGGACCATCACCCCACGACCACATCACGACCAGTCTATCTGGATAATGCTGCTGCCTAATGTGTCTTGCACTGACCTCATATTCCCTGTACTGTTTTAATGTGTCCTGCACTGACTAAATGTGCCCTGTCCCATGTAGTGTAACCTCATCACACAGAGTTCTGGTTTTCGGAATCACACCTTCAGCAAGTTTCTGTGCATAACCTTACCTTACCTTAGCTTAGCTTTGCTTGTAATACTTAGTAATTTCAGTGAATTAATGCATCAACTCCTAGAGACCTCGACAGAACAAAGTATTCTTGACCATCTCCGGATCAGTCGTTATGGGTCACCACCTTCTTCCCGGTGTTCACCTTGACGAATAGTGAAGGGATAGGGATCTTATATACATATTTGGGACTCATCTCTAGGGCCTCGTCCAATGGTGATTGTAACTTGTCAGGAATCAGTGTTATTGGTGATGACCTGATGGCTTGTCTTTACCATCTTGTAAGGTATTCTGAGTACTTATATGTAAAATACAGATCAGCAATTACATATAAAGGGAAGTTCTTTAGGATTTTACAGCCGACATGTAAATTCTCTCTCTGCCTAGAAAACACGTAGAGTAGCAGACTAAAACGCATTGACTTAAAATTCGAGATACGACAAGTTATGATTTATAATTGTGTATATTGAAAATTCTGTGTAGGTTGAAGGACAAAATAAAAGTGAGAGATTATTTGAGTTTCTACTGACAACAGACGACGCCGATAGCAGTGTTTGTGTTTCCTTTTAATTTCCCGTTTTCAATCACGTCATCAGTTGTGTCAGTACAAGCGACGAAAAATATCAACACTAGTGTGACGTCAACAGGGGCTGGGGTTTTGGGAATTACTTGACTGGGATTTTTGTTTCTATTGTTTCTCATCATAATTTGTATCACTTATTATTTTACGTATATATATATATATGTATATATATATTATATTTTTTCGGAGTTATTTTTTTTCCGTAGTACAGTTTTAGCGCAACCAAAACCCGTTCAATAAATCGTGCGCAAAGACGACTGTCTGGACTCCTGTATTAAGGATGACGTCATAAAAGAAAGAAGTCATTACTTCACATTGAGTTCCATAGTAACTAGCGAGACTGGTAGAGTTGTTTTGATATAGCTTGAGATCAAAATATAGTTTAAATACCTTTTGTGACTTAACGGTATTTAAGAATCAAATAACAAGTTACATATTACAAATAAGTTAAAATGTTTACTTGCTATCACCTGAGGCAAGACATATATATTAACTAAAAAGGAAATATCTATTACGATATATCTTTCTAGGAATTATCAAATATTACCCCCCCCCCCACACACACACACAAATAATGCTGTGAATTACAGAAGAAACGTCAGCATGTGGTGAGTGAGGTGTTATCAGTTCCCCTACAGAGTTAGTTAGTGGACGTGACCCAGATGGTAACTTGAACCATCTACAGTAAACTATCCTGGCTGTTTCCTTGTGCATTTAGATGATTTTCAGAGCTATTGCTATGATAGTTGTTCCTTTACCAGCTAGTATTTTGTGTAGTTTGAAGAGATTGGGTTTTCTTTTTTGTAGATATCATTTTTTTTTCATTTTACTAATATTTTATAGTTAGCTATGGTGCACTTTTAAAGATGCCATGATAAAACGTTATGGTAATTCAACGAGCACCTGGCCAACCAAACTCGTGTTAGTGTAAGTTGTGGTGACACAAGTCTCTGCAACCAATCGATCTATATACTAACTAAGAATATGTTATGGGATCATCTTTCACCGACCCCATTATGCATTGCTGACTTTAAGACAGTAAAAGTAAATCAATGTTTTCAGTAATTGATTTAACATGGAAGTAGCTTAATTAATGGATTCACCCAAAATGGTCTCTTGTCAAAGGAATGAACTTCAGCCGTGTTGGAGAATTTCTTGTATAATTAATGTTTACGTTGTAAAATTTTTTTATAGGAAGGACACGTCATAATGAGTATGTTACTGAAAAAAAAACATTCTCCTACAATGTCAAAAACGTAGAAAAATATATGATTTTTTTTTATTTTAATATAGGAAATTTAATGCGGTATTTCTTTTGGCCATGTGTTTATATTTTACTCTTTGATATATAACACAAATGTATCATCCCACTAACAACATGTGGCAGCAAACCCCAAAACTAAGAGACATATATTGTGATGATTGTGCTACTGATTCTCTTAACAGTAGTTATATTTTGGATATGGAGATGTTAATGTTTCTTTAAGTATCATCATGGTCCTTCAGGTGGTGGTGGCCATGGTGCTGTGGGTGGTGGTGGTCATGGTCCTGTGGGTGGTGGTGGCCATGGTCCTTCAGGTGGTGGTGGTCATGGTCCTGTGGGTGGTGGTGGTCATGGTCCTGTGGGTGGTGGTGGTCATGGTCCTTCAGGTGGTGGTGATCATGGTCCTTCTGGTGGTGGTGGTCATGGTCCTTCAGGTGGTTGTGGTCATGGTCCTGTGGGTAGTGGTGGTCATGGTCCTTCATGTGGTGGTGGTCATGGTCTTTCTGGTGGTGGTGGTCATGGTCCTATGGGTGGTGGTGGTCATGGTCCTGTGGGTGGTGGTGGTCATGGTCCTTTGGGTGGTGGTGGTCATGGTCCTGTGGGTGGTGGTGGTCATGGTCCTTCAGGTGGTGGTGGTCATGGTCCTTCAGGTGGTGGTGGTCATGGTCCTTCAGGTGGTGGTGGTCATGGTCCTGTGGATGGTGGTGGTCATGGTCCTGTGGGTGGTGGTGGTCATGGTCCTTCAGGTGGTGGTCATGGTCCTTCAGGTGGTGGTGGTAATGGTCCTGTGGGTGGTGGTGGTCTTGGTCATTCAGGTGATGGTGGTCATGGTCCTTCAGGTGGTGGTGGTCATGGTCCACAGGTGGTGGTGGTCATGGTCCTCAGATAATGGTCATGGTCCTCAGGTGGCGGTGCTCATGATACCCGGGTCGTGGTCATTGTCCTCAGATAGTGGTCATGGTCCTCAGGTGGTGGTGGTCATGGTCCTCAAGTGGTGGTGGTGGTAGTGGTCATGGTCCTCAGGTGGTGGTGGTCAGGGTCCTCAAGTGGTGGTGGTGGTCAGGGTCCTCAAGTGGTGGTGGTGGTCATGGTCTTCAGGTGGTGGTGATTATGGTCCTCAAGTGGTGGTCGGGTGGTGGTCATGGTCATTCAGGTAGTCATGTGGTGGTGGTCATGGTCCTTCAGAGAGTCAGGTGGTGGTGGTCATGGTCCTTCAGGTGGTGGTGGTCATGGTCCTTCGGGTGGTGGTAGTCATGGTCCTTCGGGTGGTGGTGGTCATGGTCCTTCAGGGAGTCAGCTGGTGGTGGTCATGGTCCTTCAGGTGGTAGTGGTGGTCATGGTCCTTCAGGTGTTCTCGTGATGGTGGTGGTCATGGTCCTTCAGGGAGTCAGGTGGTGGTGGTCATGGTCCTTCAGGGAGTCAGGTGGTGGTGGTCATGGTCCTCATGGTCGGGTGGTGGTGATCATGGTCCTTCAGAGAGTCAGGTGGTGGTGGTCATGGTTCTTCAGGGGGTCAAGTGGTGATGGTCATGGTCCTTTAGGAGTGGTGGTGGTGGTCATGGTCCTTCAGGGGGTCAGGTGGTGATGATCATGGTCCTTCTCGTGGACAGGTGGTGGTGGTCATGGTCCTTCAGGTAGTCATGTGGTGGTGATCATGGTCCTTCAGGGGGTCAGGTGGTGGTGATCATGATCCTTCGGGTGGTGGTGATCATGGTCCTTCAGGGGGTCAGGTGGTGGTGATCATGATCCTTCGGGTGGTGGTGATCATGGTCCTTCAGGGGGTCAGGTGGTGGTGATCATGATCCTTCAGAGGGTCAGGTAGTAATGGTCATGGTCCTTCAGATGGTCAGGTGGTGGTGATCATAGTCCTTCTCGTGGTCAGGTGGTGGTGATCATAGTCCTTCTCGTGGTCAGGTGGTGGTGATCATAGTCCTTCTAGTGGTCGAGTGGTGGTGATCATGGTCCGTCAGGGGGTCAGGTGGTGGTATTCATGGTCCTTCTCGTGGTCAGGTGGTGGTGATCATAGTCCTTCTCGTGGTCGAGTGGTGGTGATCATGGTCCGTCAGGGGGTCAGGTGGTGGTATTCATGGTCCTTCTCGTGGTCAGGTGGTGGTGATCATAGTCCTTCTCGTGGTCGAGTGGTGGTGATCATGGTCCGTCAGGGGGTCAGGTGGTGGTATTCATGGTCCTTTAGGGGGTCAGGTGGTGGTGATCACTATAGCAGTATGGGTCATCATAGCATCATTGTGGTCATAATTATAAGGAACTGTGTCTGGTCAGTAGTGTCAAGAACATCACACAAGATGAAGCAAAGAACTATGTACTGTACATCATGGAGAAACCAGAGCGGAGTTATAAAGGGCGAACGTTTGGCGTTCAGGCATTAAAATAATGAGACGCTTTTGATTTAGATTCTTAAAGCTTTGTTGACGTTCCCGTTCATTCATTTCCTAGATTAAAGTAAATGCCACCAATGCAATATATTAATTATGTTTTAGCTGCCATTAGCACAACTTCGCTATCTATCCATTTGTGAATTTAAAATCTTCAATCCTCTTCCAATACATCAAGGAGGAGAGAAACCCCAATAAAGTGTGTGTGTGTGTGCGTGAATCACTAAATGATATACAAGAGCTTTTTTATCCTTCATACTTGTCACAACGTTTCGTATTAATATTTACTCCACACTGAGGTTCCTTCACGCTAACACTATCGCGCACAAAATACCTCAACCGCACAGGATCTAGCTACAGAGTTTTTTCTCGCTCTGTCTTTCCTCTATGCACTTCACTAATTCATCTTTCTCGAATTTTTCACCCATGTTATTATATACTGTATCTCGGTCTATACTTATTACACACCACAAAAAGTCCCGACATCTGCTGGTTTCAAAATTTAATAAGTCTGGATTCGACTTAAAGAGTCCACCAGAGCCACAATAAAAGCAATACTCATAGTCACGGTAATATAATACTCTCCAGGAAGTGATAAACTCGACCTCCGTCAACAATACTCAAGCATATTGGGCGACCACGAATTTTCCTCAAGAATTTTAGTGCCATTCCTCAGCGGGCAAAATAAGCTTATTGGAGCCTGAGAGCGTCTCTTTTGTGTCTCCCTGCGGCCCCGTCTTGCTGCAACTGCTGCTGCTGCTGGCTTATCTTTCTTGCTGCTGCTGTCTTGTCTCTCCTGCTGCTGCTTGCTTGTCTCTCCTGCTGCTGCTGGTTTGTCTCTCTTGCTGCTTCTGCTGCTGCTGGCTTGTCTCTCCTGCTGCTGCTGGTTTGTCTCTCTTGCTGCTGCTGCTGCTGCTGGCTTGTCTCTCCTACTGCTGATGGCTTGTCTTTCCTCCTGCTGCTGGTTTGTCTCTCCTGCTGCTGCTGATACTTCGACTCGCTTGTCTCTCTCGGTGCTGCTGGCTTATCTCTCTTAATGCTGCTGTCTTGTCTTTCATGCTCCTCCTGCTGCTGCAGCTGCTGGCTTGTCTCTCCTGCTGCTGCTGGCTTGTCTTTCCTGCTGCTGCTGCTGGTTTGTCTTCCCTGCTGCTCGTTTGTCTCTCCTGCTGCTGCTGCTGGCTTGTGTCTGCTGCTGTTGCTGGTTTGTTTCTCCTGCTGCTGGCTTGTCTCTCCTGCTGCTGCTGCTGTCTTGTCTCTCCTGCTGCTGCAGATTTGCCTCTCCTGTTGCTGCTGGCTTGTCTCTTCTGCTGCTGATGCTGCTGGTTTGTTTCTCCTGCTGCAGCTGCTGGCTGGTCTCTCCTACTGCTCCTACCGGCTTGTCTCTCCTGCTTCTGGCTTTTCTTTCCTGCTACTGGCTTTTCCTCCTGCTGCTGCTGTATTGTCTCTCCTGCTGTTGCTGCTTGCTTGTCTCTCCTGCTGCTGATGGCTTGTTTCTCCTGCTGCTGCTATGTTGTCTCTCCTGCTGCTGCTACTGCTGGCTTGTCTCTCCTGCTGCTGCTGGCTTGTCTTTCCTACTACTGCTGCTGGAATGTTTGTCCTGCTTCTGGCTTGTCTCTCCTACTACTGGATTGTCTCTTTCCTACTGCTGGCTGTATTTCTCCTGCTTCTGGCTAATCTCTCCTACTGCTGGCTTGTCTCTCCTGCTGACTTGTGTTTCCTGCTGCTCGGTTACCTCTCACCTCACTCTTCTCCTCAGCTGACATCCTTCCTCATTTAGACCATCTTTCTTCGTACTCTTTATTACTACTTGGTGTCAGCCTCCCCGCCAGCATACTCGTGTTGACTTTTCGTACCAGCAACTGACATTCTCGGCTGATTTTTCTTTTATGACTCCCTCTGTCCAGGCGGCGTGAGTAGGGGAGGTCAGTGGCATGTGTTTGTCCGCAGTAAAACTCAAGAATAGAAAGGGTTATAATTTTTATATTTGGTCTTTGTGTTTACCATGACTACACTGAAGAACATTTGATGTGTTTGTCAAGAGGTTATAAGTCAAGACTGATCATGACCTTCCACACTCATGCTGGAGACACTCACTCTTCACTCTTGTCACTCACTAATTACTATATAAATATATTTCATCCTAGGAATTATACGAAACACTGTAAGATACAGTATAGATAATTATTACAGTTTTTATCCAATATATTCATGAATTGTTTCTACTATAGGCCAACTTCTTTTTCAGAAATCTACAGTGGTCTCTCCTCGTATTTTTATAATCTTGCTCGTAAAAATGACCTCCAAAAGACTGTCAGTTTAACTGTGTGTCTCCTGGCAACATTTGTATTCAAACTACTAAAATAAGATAACATAAATTTACCAGCGCTGCCTCGGGTCACGTCTCCAGGCTGTCAGGTCCTACGCATTAGTGGTGTGCACAGTGCGGCAGCAACATGTATTTATAAACAAAGCCGCGACACATAGTCCCAAGCTGCCAGCTCCTGTGATGCCGGGTCATGTCGCTGTGAGAGTGTGGCGGACGTATTGCTCTCATCTTTCCATGATAGTGAATAAAAAGCTGGAGTTTCCTCCTCTACTGTGTGGGAGTTTACACCAGTTGTGGTGTAAACTGTACTTCTAAAAATAGTCAACATTCTTCTGGTGGTCCATTTTATGCACAATATTTTCAGTTTGCTGGAGTATTGATTCTCCAGCGTCGAGTTCTGAGTTCTTCTTCCACGATGTCTGTAAGATATTTACATTACTTTTGAATGAGTTTCTGAAAGCTCTTGCAGTTGAAATACATCACTGTACACCATTATGACTCCTGCAAAACACTGAAATGACGCAGCTCTGCATTTCATAACTTAAAAATAGAAGAAAAATGTCATTCGTTGGGTTGAAACAACTTGTTTTGAAAATATTTCCCCTTCCAACATACTTTCCTTTTTCACGTAGTGTTCGTGCGTGCCTGCGTGCGTGTGTGTTCGATCAATGAACTCAACCTCATTTTAGGACATTTCGCATAATAATTCATCCAAATAAAGTTTCAACCATTGAACATAATTTTCAGAACTGATTAACGGCTTCAAACTGTATCGAGGCAGACGATCAGCCCGCTGTTTCCTCCAGATGCAGTGGTTTATTGATGACATCACTAGTTTAATCCTTTGTAATTAGCTGAGGTATCACGTTGCCTTTACCGATCATAAAGAAGTTGAAGTTGACTTAAAAACAGTTCCATAATAACAACTGAGTCCCCGTATCACAGTTACCGCCCGGCCGTGTGTACAGTACCACAGTAGGGTGTGTCATACGGAGGCGATTTTTTTTTTGAGTTTGAAAAATCGGCCCATGGTATTAATGATGTAGTTCTATGTGCAGAATCATGTGATATCTTCAAATTTGAAAAGTTTTCATTTTTTGCTAGATAAATTTTAACTTGAAATCTTATGAAAATTCAGTATTCCTACCCTTTTACCAACACCACTAAATAGCTTATTTAAAGTAAAGTAAATGTATCAGGTTAATTTATTAGGATGAAAATGATCCAGAATAGTGAAACGAATGATCTTGACACATTTATTAAATTTAATATTCCTTTAGAAAACAAAATCATCAAATACAAAAACCGGTTTTACTACTACGACCCGGTGTTGCTGCACACCATAGAGAACATGTCTTTCTTGCTTCTGTTTCTACTCATCACCTCCCTGCTGACCACCTGAGCTCGGATGTAGCCTTCCCTCCTCTCCTGGCTGTACACGTGACTGCTGGCCTCGCTCACTTGCTGTACACAACGCTCTATACTCTGGGTGTGCGAGGGCCAGGCAGGGACATGCATGGGGTTGTCCAGGAAAGCTCTGACTTGAACATTGGTGAGGCTGCAGGTAAGAGGGGGCTCACTGTCAACCTGGATGTTATCCAGATCTATGAGATCAGTGAGGGTCTTGGCACCTAGATTGACTTCAGGAGTCTTCCTGACCCTGAAGGAATCGTCACCAACTGATTCGTCATGCCCAGATCCTCTCATAAGTCTCATATCCAAGATCTTTTTGACTGCCACTCTTCTCTCCTCCTCATCCTTACTGCAGAGCATTGTCTGCAGAACTGCCTCGGGATGAGCATACCAGGAAGATCTCCTTACAGTCTGCTCCACAATCTGAACAACCTTCCTTGGCTGACTCCTCAGGAGCTCAAGCTGGAAGAGAACATGCCTCGGACCTTCGGAGAACGATGACTTGACCTTGGTGTTGAACCAATTTGGCAAGTAGACACTCACGATGAATTGGACAATAAGTCTCAGGTTGTGAAGCTGGTTCCCTTTCAGTTTTTGATGAGCGACCCAAATTCTGCAGAACCTGAGAGCCGTTGTGAGCCACCTAGAATGTGAGACTGGACCTATCTGCAGGTAAGCAAGTCTGTCAGGCATGACCCCAGTTTTGATGGCACTGCAAATCATGTAACCATAGTACTGGTCAGTACTCAGGTCGTCAATGACAGTATGTGCAAGCTCAACGAGTGGAGGGCCAACTGTGATTTTTTTTCAAAGCTCGGATTTAGTTCTAACTCAGTGGCAGAGTACAGCATCTTGCCAAGAGGACCAGACCATCTCTTGTTTGAAAGAGCCTTGCCATCCAGCTCCTGGATCAGATGTGTGGTTGGCAACTCGTTGGTGTGGAGGTCACAAACAATCCAGACCAGCTTCCTCCCAATCTTCCACTCTATCCACTGTATGACCCCCCCCTTGCCACCCTGTGTTCGTGTTGGTGCTGTCCCCTCCAATGGCCTGCAGGGTCTGGTCTACGTTCCTCTCTCTGAGCCAGTTCACAATGTTATCTGCCACTATCTCAGCTGGTTTCCTGATATCATCTTTCTCTGGAGTGAAATGCCACAAATACTTCCCTCCTGGTTCATTGCAGCAGGAGTAGTGTTCCTCCTTCACCATGGCAGGGAACAACTTGTCAGAATCTCCAACTTTCATGAACACTTTAGTGTCATCCCTTCTCCCATCAAAGAACAAACAATTGATTCCATTTTCTCTTATCCCCTTATCAAACTCCTCTTCTAGGTTACTGACAAGTTTCTCCTGAGCTCTCCTTACTTTGTTATGATCTATCACCAGGTGAACATCATCAGGTGTTATCAAACCACCGTCAATCCAGGCAGCTGTTGCTATCTCTGCAGTTTCTCTGAGACCAGTGTGGTGTCGCATGCTGGCCAGAGCTATGCTCGGGATATCTTTCCTATTTCGAATCTTATGCCTGGAAGGTTTGGGATCATTATTTTCTGGGTTAGGGACAAAGTCACCATTCTCCTGGTCAGCATTCGGATGAGCCATGGGGAAGTCATTAAACTCTGAATCAGCTTGACTCCAATCATCGGCCTTTTTTACCTCACCCTGGGCCTTCTCAAGTCTCTTTTCCTCGGCAACTCTTCTCCTCTTCTGTTTCTCTGTGGCAGCCTCCTGTCTCTTGGACTCCGGAATATCTTGGTTAGAAATTATGAGAGCCCCTATACTGCCAGTCTTCTCTCTCTGTGCTTTGACAAATGCCAGTTCGATCACAGGAATCTTCAGTTCACGCTTGCAAATACAGATGTGGGCCTCGGATTTACAGTCACGATCGCATCCAAACTCAGGACAGAGAACAATTGGGCACTTGCAAGTAATTATGTCAAATAACTGGTCCAGTTGCTTGGCAAAGCTGTCCTTAACTGCAAGTTTTCCTCTCCCAAGAGAGATATCTCTTGCCTTTTCCCAACTGGCTAGCAGTCTCTCACTAATCTTCTTCTGACTTGTTATGACTGGAGGCTTGAACTGAGCGTTAGCCAGAGTGTACTGTGCCAAGACAGCTTTGGTCATATCACTGGCAATGTCTTTGTTTGTGTAAGTTCTTTGGTTCTTTTCACTGATTTGCCTGATTAAAACACCGCATCTCAAAGCATCTCTCAATGTAGGCAACTCCGACTTCAGGAGCTCTCTCCCAGACCCAAGATAGTGACTGAGATGGCTGGATTTTTGGTTCCTCGTCCTGACACAAGCAGCCATCGCAAATATTATCAACTTATAAATGCATCAGAATCTGAAACAGAAAAAAATATTGTTAGTTGGGTTGTTAAAGAATGAAGTCAGAAAGCAATGTTCACTATTTAATTGTGATGCACTAATGCAGCTGTAAGTTAGATTTTCGATAAATTTCACGCTAAAATTTACCTAGCAAAAGGTTGCAAAATATTGAAACTGAAATTATTTTCTGTTTATATACAGTAAAATCTACCAAAAAAGTGATGGGCCATTAGTTTTAGCTGATCTTCCCTCCTATGACACACCCTAGTACCACAGGGTTGTATCTTTCGTCTCCAGTGTTATTTATGCGATTGTTGTTTCTTCTGCTCTTCCTCCTTTTCTTAGTTTCAATCGTCATGAGATTCTCCCATCTCCATTTAACTATTTATTTCCTTTTTTCTGTTCTTAATATCCACGTGAAGGTCAGTTGTCTCTGATACTGTGTGTTACTCTTGTCCTAGCCGTGAGAGAACACTGTTGTGTTAAAGAACACTGTGTTATGTTAGAAAACACTGTGTTGTGTTAAAAAACACTGTGTTGTGTTAGAGAACACTATGTTTTGTTAGAGAACACTGTAATGTGTTAGAGAACACTGTGATGTGTTAAAGAACACTGTGTTATGTTAGAGAACACTGTCTTATATTAGAAAAACCTGTGTTGTGTTAAAGAACACTGTGTTGTGTTAAAGAACACCGTGTTGTGTTAAAGAACACCGTATTGTGTTAAAGAACACCGTGTTGTGTTAAAGAACACTGTGTTGTGTTAAAGAACACTGTGTTGTGCTAGAGAACACTGTCTTATATTAGAAAAACCTGTTTTGTGTTAAAGAACACTGTTGTGTTAGAAAACACTGTGTAATTATGTTAAAGAACACTCTGTGGTGTTAAAGAACACTGTGTTGTGTTAGAGAACACTATCTTATGTTAGAGAACACTGTGTTGTGTTTAAGAACACTATGTTGTGTTAAAGAACACTGTGTTGTGTTAAAGAACACTATGTTGTGTTGAAGAACACTATGTTGTGTTAAAGAACACTGAATTATGTTAGAGAACACTGACTTATGTTAGAGAACACTGTGTTGTGTTAAAGAACACTGTGTTGTGTTAGAGAACACTGTCTTATGTAAGAGAACACTGTGTTGTGTTAAAAACACTGTCTTATGTTAGAGAACACTGTCTTATGTAAAAGAACACTGTCTTATGTTAAAGAACACCTTGTTGTTTTAATGAACACTGTGCTGTGTTAAAGAACACTGAGTTGTGTTAAAGAACACTGTGTTGTGTTAAAGAGCACAGTGTTGTGTTAGAGAACACTGTGTTATGTTAGAGAACACTGTGTTGTGTTAGAGAACACTGTGTTATGTTAAAGAACACTGTGTTGTGTTAAAGAACACTGTGTTGTGTTAGAGAACGCTATTTTTTGTTAGAGAACACAATGATGTGTTAGAGAACACTGTGATGTTTTAGAGAACACTGTGATGTGCTAGAGAACACTGTGATGTGTTAAAGAACACTGTGTTATGTTAGAGAACACTGTGATGTGTTACAGAACACTGTGTTGTGTTAAAGAACACTATGTTGTGTTAAAAAACACTGTGTTGTGTTAGAGAACACTGTGTTGTGTTAAACAACACTGTGTTGTGTTAGAGAACACTGTGTTATGTTAGAGAACACTATCATATGTTAGAAAATGCTGTGTTGTGTTAAAGAACACTGTGTTGTGTTAAAAAGCACTGTTGTGTTAGAGAACACTGTCTTATGTTGGAGAACACTGTGTTGTGTTAAAGAACACTGTGTTGTGTTAGAGGACACTATCTTATGTTAGAGAACACTGTCTTATGTTAAAGAACACTGTGTTATGTTAAGAACACTGTGTTGTGTTAAAGAACACCGTGCTGTGTTAAAGAACACCGTGTTGTGTTAAAAAGCACTGTTGTGTTAGAGAACACTGTCTTATGTTGGAGAACACTGTGTTGTGTTAAAGAACACTGTGTTGTGTTAGAGGACACTATCTTATGTTAGAGAACACTGTCTTATGTTAAAGAACACTGTGTTATGTTAAGAACACTGTGTTGTGTTAAAGAACACTGTGTTGTGTTAGAGAACACTGTGTTGTGTTAAAGAGCACTGTGTTGTGTTAAAGAACACTGAATTATGTTAGAGAACACTGACTTATGATAGAGAACACTGTGTTGTGTTAAAGAACACTGTGTTGTGTTAGAGAACACTGTCTTATGTAAGAGAACACTGTGTTGTGTTAAAAACACTGTCTTATGTTAGAGAACACTGTCTTATGTAAAAGAACACTGTGTTATGTTAAGAACACTGTGTTGTGTTAAAGAACACTGTGTTGTGTTAGAGAACACTGTGTTGTGTTAAAGAGCACTGTGTTGTGTTAAAGAGCACAGTGTTGTGTTAGAGAACACTGTGTTATGTTAGAGAACACTGTGTTGTGTTAGAGAACACTGTGTTATGTTAAAGAACACTGTGTTGTGTTAAAGAACACTGTGTTGTGTTAGAGAACGCTATTTTATGTTAGAGAACACTATGATGTGTTAAAGAACACTGTGATGTTTTAGAGAACACTGTGATGTGTTAGAGAACACTGTGATGTGTTAAAGAACACTGTGTTTTGTTAGTGAACACTGTGATGTGTTACAGAACACTGTGTTGTGTTAAAGAACACTATGTTGTGTTAAAGAACACTGTGTTGTGTTAGAGAACACTGTGTTGTGTTAAACAACACTGTGTTGTGTTAGAGAACACTGTGTTATGTTAGAGAACACTATCATATGTTAGAAAATGCTGTGTTGTGTTAAAGAACACTGTGTTGTGTTAAAAAAACTGTGTTGTGTTAAAGAACACCGTGCTGTGTTAAAGAACACCATGTTGTGTTAAAAAGCACTGTTGTGTTAGAGAACACTGTCTTATGTTGGAGAACACTGTGTTGTGTTAAAGAACACTGTGTTGTGTTTGAGGACACTATCTTATGTTAGAGACCACTGTCTTATGTTAAAGAACACTGTGTTATGTTAAGAACACTGTGTCGTGATAAAGAAAACTGTGTTGTGTTTAAGAACACTGTGTTGTGTTATAGAACACTGTGTTGTGTTAAAGAACACTGTGTTGTGTTAAAGAACACTGAATTATGTTAGAGAACACTGAATTATGTTAGAGAACACTGTGTTGTTGTTGTTAGAGAACACTATCTTATGTTAGAGAACACTGTGTTTTGTTAAAGAACACTGTGATGTGTTAGAGAACACTGTCTTATGTTAGAGAACAGTGTCTTATGTTAAAGAACACTGTGTTATGTTAAGAACACTGTGTTGTGTTAAAGAGCACTGTGTTGTATTAAAGAACACTGTGTTATGTTAGAGAACACCCTCTTATGTTAGAGAACACTGTGTTATGTAGAGAACACTGTGTTGTGTTAAAGAACACTGTGTTGTGTTAGAGAACACTGTGTTGTGTTAAAGAACACTGTGTTGTGTTAAAGAACATTGTATTGTGTTAAAGAACACTGTGTTGTGTTAGAGAACACTGTGTTGTGTTAAAGAACACTGTGTTGTGTTTAAGAACATTGTGTTGTGTTAAAGAACACTGTGTTGTGTTAGAGATCACTGTGTTCTGTTAAAGAACACTATGTTGTGTTAAAGAACACTGAATTATGTTAGAGAACACTGACTTATGTTAGAGAACACTGTGTTGTGTTAAAGAACACTGTGTTGTGTTAAAGAACACTGTCTTATGTTGGGAACAATGTGTTGTCTTAAAGAACACTGTGTTGTGTTAAAGAACACTTTGTGGTGTTAAAGAACACTGTGTTGTGTTAGAGAACACTGTGTTGTGTTAAAGAACACTGTGTTGTGTTTAAGAACACTGTGTTGTGTTAAAGAACACTGTGTTGTGTCAGAGATCACTGTGTTGTGTTAAAGAACACTGTGTTGTGTTAAATAACACTGAATTATGTTAGAGAACACTGACTTATGTTAGAGAACACTGTGTTGTGTTAAAGAACACTGTGTTGTGATAAAGAACACTGTCTTATGTTGGAGAACAATGTGTTGTCTTAAAGAACACTGTGTTGTGTTAAAGAACACTGTGTTGTGTTAGAGAACACTGTGTTGTGTCAAAGAACACTGTGTTGTGTCAAAGAACTCTGAATTATGTTTCAGAACACAGAGTAATTATGTTAAAGAACACTCTGTTGTGTTAAAGAACACTGTGTTGAGTTAGAGAACATTGTGTTGTGTTAAAGAACATTGTGTTGTGTTTAAGAACACTGTGTTGTGTTAAAGAACACTGTGTTGCGTTAGAGATCACTGTGTTGTGTTAAAGAACACTGTGTTGTGTTAAAGAACACTGAATTCTGTTAGAGAACACTGACTTAAGTTAGAGAACACTGTGTTGTGTTAAAGAACACTGTGTTGTGTTAGAGAACACTGTCTTATGTTGGAGAACACTGTGTCGTGTTAAAGAACACTGTGTTGTCTTAGAGGACACTATCTTATGTTAGAGAACACTGTCTTATGTTAAAGAACACTGTGTTATGTTAAGAACACTGTGTTGTGTTAAAGAACACTGTGTTGTGTTATAAAACACTGTGTTGTGTTAAAGAACACTGTCTTATGTTTGAGAACAATGTGTCTTAAAGAACACTGTGTTGTGTTAAAGACCACTGTGTTGTGTTAGAGAACACTGTGTTGTGTCAAAGAACACTGTGTTGTGTTAAAGAACTCTGAATTATGTTAGAGAACACAGAGTAATTATGTTAAAGAACACTTTGTGGTGTTAAAGAACACTGTGTTGTGTTAGAGAGCACTGTGTTGTGTTAAGGAACACTGTGTTGTGTTTAAGAACACTGTGTTGTGTTAAAGAACACTGTGTTTTGTTAGAGATCACTGTGTTGTGTTAAAGAACACTGTGTTGTGTTAAAGAACACTGAATTATGTTAGAGAGCACTGACTTATGTTAGAGAACACTGTGTTGTGTTAAAGACCACTGTGTTGTGTTAAAGAACATTGTCTTATGTTGGAGAACAATGTGTTGTTTTAAAGAACACTGAGTTGTGTTAAAGAACACTGTGTTGTGTTAGAGAACAATGTGTTGTGTCAAAGAACACTGTGTTGTGTTAAAGAACTCTGAATTATGTTAGAGAACACAGAGTAATTATGTTAAAGAACACTCTGTTGTGTTAAAGATCACTGTGTTGTGTTAGAGAACACTGTGTTGTGTTAAAGAACACTGTGTTGTGTTTTAGAACACTGTGTTGTGTTAAAGAACACTGTGTTGTGTTAGAGATCAATGTGTTGTGTTAAAGAACACTGTGTTGTGTTAAAGAACACTGAATTCTGTTAGAGAACACTGACTTAAGTTAGAGAACACTGTGTTGTGTTAAAGAACACTGTGTTGTGTTAGAGAACACTGTCTTATGTTGGAGAACACTGTGTTGTGTTAAAGAACACTGTGTTGTGTTAGAGGACACTATCTTATGTTAGAGACCACTGTCTTATGTTGAAGAACACTGTGTTATGTGAAGAACACTGTGTTGTGTTAAAGAACACTGTGTTGTGTTAAAGAAAACTGTGTTGTGTCTAAAAACACTGTGTTGTGTTATAGAACACTGTGTTGTGTTAAAGAACACTGTGTTGTGTTAAAGAACACTGAATTATGTTAGAGAACACTGAATTATGTTAGAGAACACTGTGTTGTTGTTGTTAGAGAACACTGTCTTATGTTAGAGAACACTGTGTTTTGTTAAAGAATACTGTGTTGTGTTAGAGAACACTGTCTTATGTTAGAGAAGAGTGTCTTATGTTAAAGAACATTGTGTTATGTTAAGAACACTGTGTTGTGTTAAAGAGCACTGTGTTGTGTTAAAGAACACTGTGTTATGTTAGAGAAGACCCTCTTATGTTAGAGAACACTGTGTTATGTAGAGAACACTGTGTTGTGTTAAAGAACGCTGTGTTGTGTTAGAGAACACTGTGTTGTGTTAAAGAACACTGTGTTGTGTTAAAGAACATTGTATTGTGTTGAAGAACACTGTGTTGTGTTAGAGAACACTGTGTTGTGTTAAAGAACACTGTGTTGTGTTTAAGAACACTGTGTTGTGTTAAAGAACACTGTGTTGTGTTAGAGAACACTGTGTTGTGTCAAAGAACACTGTGTTGTGTTAAAGAAGTCTGAATTATGTTAGAGAACACAGAATAATTATGTTAAAGAACACTCTGTTGTGTTAAAGAACACTGTGTTGTGTTAGAGAACATTGTGTTGTGTTAAAGAACACTGTGTTGTGTTAAAGAACACTGTGTTGTGTTAAAGAACACTGTGTTGTGTTAGAGATCACTGTGTTGTGTTAACTACACTGTGTTGTGTTAAAGAACACTGTGTTGTGTTAGAGAACACTGTCTTATGTTGGAGAACACTGTGTCGTGTTAAAGAACACTGTGTTGTGTTAGAGGACACTATCTTATGTTAGAGAACACTGTCTTATGTTAAAGAACACTGTGTTATGTTAAGAACACTGTGTTGTGTTAAAGAACACTATGTTGTGTTAAAGAAAAATGGGTTGTGTTAAAGAACACTGTGTTGTGTTATAGAACACTGTGTTGTGTTAAAGAACACTGTTGTGTTAAAGAACACTGAATTATGTTAGAGAACACTGAATTATGTTAGAGAACACTGTGTTGTTGTTGTTGTTAGAGAACACTGTCTTATGTTAGAGAACACTGTGTTGTGTTAAAGAACACTGCGTTGTGTTAGAGAACACTGTCTTATGTTAGAGAACAGCGTCTTATGTTAACGAACACTGTGTTATGTTAAGAACACTGTGTTGTGTTAAAGAGCACTGTGTTGTGTTAAAGAACACTGTGTTATGTTAGAGAACACCCTCTTATCTTAGAGAACACTGTGTTATGTAGAGAACACTGTGTTGTGTTCAAGAACACTGTGTTGTGTTAGAGAAAACTGTGTTGTGTTAAAGAACACTGTGTTGTGTTAAAGAACATTGTATTGTGTTAAAGAACACTGTGTTGTGTTAGAGAACACTGTGTTGTGTTAAAGAACACTCTGTTGTTTTAAAGAACACGCTCTTTTGTTAGAGAACACTGTGTTGTGTTAATGAACACTGTGTTGTGTTAAAGAGCACTGAATTATGTTAGAGAACACTGAATAATGTTAGAGATCACTGTGTTGTGTTAGAGAACACTGTCTTATGTTAGAGAACACTGTGTTGTGTTAAAGAACACTGTGTTGTGTAAGAGAACGCTGTCTTATGTTAGAGAACACTGTCTTATGTTAAAGAACACAGTGTTATGTTAAGAACACTGTGTTGTGTTAAAGAACACTGTGTTGTGTTAAACAACACTGTGTTGTGTTAAACAACACTGTGTTATGTTAGAGAACACCCTCTTATGTTAGAGAACACTGTGTTATGTTAAAGAACACTGTGTTGTGTTAAACAACACTGTGTTGTGTTAGACAACACTGTGTTATGTTAGAGAGCACTGTCTTATGTTAGAAAATGCTGTGTTGTGTTAAAGAACACTGTGTTGTGTTAAAAAAACCGTGTTGTGTTAAAGAACACCGTATTGTGTTAAAGAACACCGTGTTGTGTTAAAAAGCACTGTTGTGTTAGAGAACACTGTGTAATTATGTTAAAGAACAATCTGTGGTGTTAAAGAACACTGTGTTGTGTTAGAGAACACTGTGTTGTGTTGAGAACACTGTGTTTTGTTAAAGAACTCTGAATTATGTTAGAGAACACAGAGTAATTATGTTGAAGAACACTCTGTGGTGTTAAAGAACACTGTGTTGTGTTAGAGAACACTGTGTTGTGTTAGAGAACACTGTGTTGTGTTAAAGATCACTGTGTTGTGTTAAAAAACACTGTGTTGTGTTAGAGAACACTGTGTTGTATCAAAGAACACTGTGTTGTGTTAAAGAACTCTGAATTATGTTAGAGAACACAGAGTAATTATGTTAAAGAACACTATATGGTGTTTAAAGAACACTGTGTTGTGTTAGAGAACACTCTGTTGTGTTAAAGAACACTGTGTTGTGTTTAAGAACACTGTGTTGTGTTAAAGAACGCTGTGTTGTGTTAGAGATCACTGTGTTGTGTTAAAGAACACTGAATTCTGTTAGAGAACACTGACTTAAGTTAGAGAACACTGTGTTGTGTTAAAGAACACTGTGTTGTGTTTTAGAACACTGTCTTATGTTGGAGAACACTGTGTTGTGTTAAAGAACACTGTGTTGTGTTAAGAACACTGTGTTGTGTTAAAGAAAACTGTGTTGCATTAAAGAACACTGTAGAGTGTTAGAGAACACTGTGTTGTGTTAAAGAACACTGTGTTGTGTTAAAGAACACTGAATTATGTTAGAGAACACTGAATTATGTTAGAGAACACTGTGTTGTTGTTAGAGAACACTGTCTTATGTTAGAGAACACTGTGTTGTGTTAAAGAACACAGTGTTGTGTTGGAGAACACTGTCTTTTGTTAGAGAACATTGTCTTATGTTAAAGAACACTGTGTTATGTTAAGAACACTGTGTTGTGTTAAAGAACACTGTGTTGTGTTAAAGAACACTTTGTTGTGTGAAAGAACACTGTTTTATGTTAGAGAACACCTTCTTATGTTTGAGAACACTGTGTTATGTTAGATAACACTGTGTTGTGTTAAAGATCACTGTGTTGTGTTAGAGAACACTATGTTGTGTTAAAGAACACTGTGCTGTGTTAAAGAACAATGTATTGTGTTAAAGAACACTGTGTTGTGCCAGAGAACACTGTGTTGTGTTGGAGAACACTGTCTTATGTTAGAGAACATTGTCTTATGTTAAAGAACACTGTGTTATGTTAAGAACACTGTGTTGTGTTAAAGAACACTGTGTTGTGTTAAAGAACACTTTGTTGTGTGAAAGAACACTGTTTTATGTTAAAGAACACCTTCTTATGTTAGAGAACACTGTGTTATGTTAGATAACACTGTGTTGTGTTAAAGATCACTGTGTTGTGTTAGAGAACACTATGTTGTGTTAAAGAACACTGTGCTGTGTTAAAGAACAATGTATTGTGTTAAAGAACACTGTGTTGTGCTAGAGAACGCTGTGTTGTGTTAAAGTACACTGTGTTGTTTTAAAGAACACGCTCTTTTGTTAGAGAACACTGTGTTGTGTTAAAGAACACTGTGTTGTGTTAAAGAACACTGAATTATGTTAGAGAACACTGAATAATGTTAGAGAACACTGTGTTGTGTTAGAGAACACTGTCTTATGTTAGAGAACACTGTGTTGTGTTAAAGAACACTGTGTTGTGTAAGAGAACACTGTCTTATGTTAGAGAACACTGTCTTATTTTAAAGAACACAGTGTTATGTTAAGAACACTGTGTTGTGTTTAAGAACACTGTGTTGTGTTAAAGAACACTGTGTTGTGTTAAATAACACTGTGTTATGTTAGAGAACACCCTCTTATGTTAGAGAACACTGTTTTATGTTAGAGAACACTGTGTTGTGTTAAAGAACACTGTGTTGTGTTTGAGAACACTGTCTTATGTTTGAGAACACTGTCTCATGTTAGCGAAAAATGTGTTCTGTTAATAACACTGTGTTGTGTTAGAGAACACTGTGTTATGTTAAAGAACACTGTGTTGTGTTAAAGAACACTGTGTTGTGTTAAAGACCACTGTGTTGTGTTAGAGAACACTGTGTTGTGTTAAAGAGCAATGTGTTGTGTTAAAGAACACTGAATTATGTTAGAGAACACTGACTTATGTTAGAGAACACTGTGTTGTGTTAAAGAACGCTGTGTTGTGTTAGAGAACACTGTCTTATGTAAGAGAACACTGTGTTGTGTTAAAAAACATTGTCATATGTTAGAGAACACTGTCTTATGTTAAAGAACACTGTCTTATGTTAAAGAACACTTTGTTGTGTTAAAGAACACTGTGTTGTGTTAAAGAACACTGTGTTGTGGTAGATAACACTGTCTTGTGTTAGAGAACACTGTGTTATGTTAAAGAACACTGTGTTGTGTTAAATAACACTGTGTTGTGTTAGAGAACTCTATGTTATGTTACAGAACACTGTGATGTGTTAGAGAACACTGTGATGTTTTAGAGAACACTGTGATGTGTTAGAGAACACTGTGATGTGTTAAAGAACACTGTGTTATGTTAGAGAACACTGTGATGTGTTAGAGAACACTGTGTTGTTTTAAAGAACACTGTGTTGTGTCAAAGAATACTGTGTTGTGTTAGAGAACACTGAATCAGCTGCTTGTCCATTTAACCAGTCCGTTCATATATATATATATATATATATATATATATATATATATATATATATATATATATATTTGTGTTTTTAGTAACAAATCCCAAACGGTAGTTCCTTTGTTTTATTATAAAAGGTTGTATATATAATTCCTGAGTGTATATCAACCGTAAGTCTCACTGTCTAGGAGTGAATGAGAAGGGGACGGCGTTTATGTGTAATAAACGTTAGGTCACGTCCTTATGATATGAGTTGAGGTGAGCTACTGAAGCTTAAGGGCATCGCAGTGCGTGCTTACAGAAATGTTGAGCTATGGGTCTCGCCCTCTTGGGTGAGTTGCCCGTTCACCTGTCCATATCATGCCTTACTCATAGACAGTGGAAAGGTACAGGGTGGTGAATCTGAATATAATGTCAGATGTATTGACCCATTTATATAATAAGTTCTGTTGATGAGACAGGGGCCTATTACATCGCTCGGTCACCTACCAGCCGAGCTCCGTGAGGCCTAAATAACTCACAGGGTACAGTACATCCTAGACAACCCTAATCATGTTATAAACAGATATGTAGACACTAAGCTGGGGATATTACTGTAGGGGTATTCTCTACTACAGGGGACCTAGACTTTAGTGTCGTGCGGGTTAGTATGTTATGAACAATGTTGAATTTGGATGATACTGCCCGGTAATAACAGAACAGGAACATAATTGCCAGAATTAACAGAATAGAGGGAATCGTAAGACTTGGTAGTGCAAATTCCCGTGATAAGTAAAATGGCAATTTATTTTCCAAATCAGCAAAATGTGTCTCGTTCAAGAAAGCTAAAACTTTAAATTTCTCTGATACTATTTGAATATCCTTGATAGTTAAATTCATTACAGGAAGTTGAATTAAGTCAGACTTGAGTTTTCGATTTAACGCAAAATGCTGATGAGTAAGCAAGGTCCGTAATGTACTACAAGTGATTTCACAGTAATCCGGAGCCTTGTAATGCCTTTTCACAACTAGCTGCTTAACACCATTGTGGCATTTTAAAATTACAGTAGTGAGATTTGGAAAGAACAAATACTGCACATTGTGAAGGTGAGCGTGGAACACAGTCTTTAGACTAACTGGCCTATAACTGCATTGCGCTAACGCTGTGCATACATTTGGTTGTATGACTGCCAATTCACATATTCCCTCTGCGGCAGGAATAAATGCAGACATGTAGGCTGGACATACGTGTAGGTGTAGATAAGACGACTTACACCATAACAGTACCTCAGAATCCTCTATTGATAGCAACGAATATTCTTCATCTACTAAGAAAAGTTCTTTAGGCCTATCTAGGGTATACAGTGTGTCGTTCACAAACCAGGGGAAGGGTTCTAAATGCCATGCATTAAACTCATGTTGCCCTCGCATAGGAATGTGGATCAGAATTGCATTGTGCGTGAGGGTTGACTTCAACAGTGGGTAATAATATTAAACCTCATTATCATTGAAAATCGGAGTTAAATGATACTGCAACTTGGCTTTTTTAAAGCTTCAAGAACCGTCTGCACAGGCAAAAGCTTCGCGTCCACACGTCCTATCCCGGCATCTACAATGCTGTCTATTAGTTCATTTTTAGAGGTTACAATTTTATGAACTGAAATTTCAGCAGCATGCAAATATTCTGTGAAGTAAAGGAGCCATTCTAAAGCGGGATTGCTTTCTGTAACCTAGTAACAATCCTCGAAACTTGGTTAGACTCCATTATGATTGCATTAACCTTTGATTCTAGAGCAGTAATCGCGTGAAAGGTTTGAGAAATAACACGATTCTGTTGAGATACAGCCTGAACGACAACGTTCGTGAAACTATTGTCGAATTCATAGAAGCTGTGCTGAGACGATGAAGGATGTCCAATGCTGATTGTAGTTGGCCGTCGACGTTTTCCATCTGACGCGAAAGTACGAGTTAACTTCTACTCGCAGAACGTAGTTTCATACAATAGTCATTTGGAACATTTTGCTTCTGAACAGTCTGTAAGGATGTATCAATCACGTCATCATCAACTGGAGGTACAATTATCTGGGTCTTCTTCAGACGATCCGCGTGCACGACATCTGCGATCTGTGCATTAGGCTTCCATATTTTGAATTTGTTGCCTGCTTCTTTTGAGATTATGTGGAGTGGACCAGAAAATTTTGCCGAAAGTTTGGAGTTCCTTTCAGGTTCTCTTAACATAACAGCATCCCCAACGTTCATTGCGATAGGTTTAGCATGTTTATGTTGTTTGATGATCATTTCGGCGCGTGACGCCGCTAGCTGTGATCGTACTTGGTTATGAATTTCTGTAAAGACATGAATTTGTTTTGCCGCAAAATCATCCATATTATATACCGGGTATGGCGCATCTGTAAGGATGTCGTAAGGCAGACGTTTATCTGTACCATAGACAATATAGTAGGGTGTTTTGCCCGTAGAGCTATTAACTGACCCATTTATAGACGCTGCAACCTGCGGTAACCAATCCTCCCATGCGTACTGAAAACCACTAACAATTGGACGCAGTATTTCTAGGATTTTACGATTGGTTCTTTCAACAAGGCCGTTAGCCTGTGGATGATAAGCTGTCACAATTGTTTGTTTAATTCCATATTGTGCACATATATGCTCTATTAGCTCATTCTTGAACTCTGTTCCATTGTCAGAGAGTAGAACTTTAGGCGTAGTATATGGACATGCATAGGCTACTGCTTCGGCCGTTTTGCTTTTTAGTGGGACCAAGACCACGAACCTGGAAAAATGATCCACACACACACTAAGACGTATCCTGATCCCTGATGACTCATTGGGAGTTGTAACAAGTCAACAGCGACTGTGTCAAACGAACGGTCTGGTGTAGGATATTGTAGAATCGGGGAAGGTGATCCTGTTGATCCTTTATGTTGAGCACATGCCAAACAATTAGCTATGTGTAATTCTATGTCTTTCTTCATAGCGTTCTAGAAATACTTCTTTCGTAAATCCGCGAAGCATTTATCACGACCTTGGTGACCTGCTTGTGGGACATCGTGGAACAATGTCATTACTGCATTGCGTAACGTGTCAGGTACGACTATTTGAGACACATTACCCTCAGGAGATTTTCTCGTCCTATTGAGTATGTTATGTCGTAATTCAAACTGACTTAAGGGAAGAAATAACTTAGGGAGTTTAACATCCTCGCCCGATTCGAGAGCAAAAATAACAGCTGACCAATATGGGTCGCGTCGTTGCTCATCTTCCAGCTGCGAAAGAGTGAATGCTGATACAGGCATTACTGGTGCTACATTTCTTGACAGAGCGTCGGCGACAACATTCGCCCTCCCAGGTAAATACCTAAATTCGGGGTCAAACTCTTGAATTGTCAGATACCAGCGTGCTAATCTGCCTGATAAGTTTCTGTCATGGAACAGTTCGGTGACTGCCGCATGATCAGTAAAAACAGTTATCTTGTAGCCAAAGATAATGTCTTTAAACTTCTTAAGTGCCCACACAACGGCTAACGTTTCAAAATGCGTCACCGAATACCGTGTTTCAGCATCGATTAGTTTGCGACTTGTAAATGCTATCACTCAAAACTTCCTACGCGTATCCTCTTGCATGAGCACTGCTCCGACTCCAATTCCGGAAGCGTCAGTACAGAGAGTGAAAGGTTGAGTGTAGTCTGGGAATGCTAGAACCGGGGCATTGGTTAGCGCTGTCTTCAATGCCGTAAAACTTTCTTCGTGTTCAGCATCCCAAATAAACATTGCATCTTTTTTGAGCAACCTCGTTAGGGGCGATGCTAATGTTGCATAGTCCTTGATAAAGGAACGATAATAACCAGATAATCCAAGAAAGCTACGCACATGATCATTTGAGGTAGGACGCGGGAACTGAGATACAGCTTTGACTTTATCATTAACTGTGTGTATGTCCTCACCGTCAACTACGTGACCAAGGAAATGGATTCTGGATTTTAAAAACTCGCACTTCGAGTTTTATTTTGAGTCCTGCTGTGGAAAGTTTGGCCAAAACTTCACGCAGTTTAATCAGATGGGAATCGACGTCCTTACTGACTACTATTAGATCATCCAAATAAGCGCAGACTGTGTTACCAATTAGTCCGGCAAACAGGGTGTTGATCATTCTTTGAAATGTTAGTGGGGCATTTCTGAGACCAAATGGCATTCATAGAAACTCAAAGTGGCCTAGAGGCGTACTAAATGCCGTGATTTCTCGTGATTTTTCATCGAGTGGTATTTGCCAATACCCACTAAGCAAATCTAAGTTGCTAAATACCGCATTAGGGTGTGTCATACGGAGGCGAATTTTTTTTTTTGAGTTTGAAAAATCGGCCCATGGTATTAATGATGTAGTTCTATGTGCAGAATCATGTGATATCTTCAGATTTGAAAAGTTTTCATTTTTTGCTAGGTAAATTTTAACTTGAAATCTTATGAAAATTCAGTATTCCCACCCTTTTACCAACACCACTAAATAGTTTATTTAAAGTAAAGTAAATGTATCAGGTTAATTTATTAGGATGAAAATGATCCAGAATAGTGAAACGAATGATCTTGACACATTTATTAAATTTAATATTCCTTTAGAAAACAAAATCATCAAATACAAAAACCGGTTTTACTACTGCGACCCGGTGTTGCTGCACACCATAGAGAACATGTCTTTTTTGCTTCTGTTTCTACTCATCACCTCCCTGCTGACCACCTGAGCTCGGATGTAGCCTTCCCTCCTCTCCTGGCTGTACACGTGACTGCTGGCCTCGCTCACTTGCTGTACACAACGCTCTATACTCTGGGTGTGCGAGGGCCAGGCAGGGACATGCATGGGGTTGTCCAGGAAAGCTCTGACTTGAACATTGGTGAGGCTGCAGGTAAGAGGGGGCTCACTGCCAGCCTGGATGTTATCCAGATCTATGCGATCAGTGAGGGTCTTGGCACCTAGATTGACTTCAGGAGTCTTCCTGACCCTGAAGGAATCGTCACCAATTGATTCGTCATGTCCAGATCCTCTCATAAGTCTCAATCCAAGATCTTTTTGACTGCCACTCTTCTCTCCTCCTCATCCTTACTGCAGAGCATTGTCTGCAGAACTGCCTCGGGATGAGCATACCAGGAAGATCTCCTCACAGTCTGCTCCACAATCTGAACAACCTTCCTTGGCTGACTCCTCAGGAACTCAAGCTGGAAGAGAACATGCCTCGGACCTTCGGGGAACGATGACTTGACCTTGGTGTTGAACCAATTTGGCAAGTAGACACTCACGATGAATTGGACAATAAGTCTCAGGTTGTGAAGCTGGTTCCCTTTCAGTTTATGATGAGCGACCCAAATTCTGCAGAACCTGAGAGCCGTTGTGAGCCACCTAGAATGTGAGACTGGACCTATCTGCAGGTAAGCAAGTCTATCAGGCATGACCCCAGTTTTGATGGTACTGCAAATCATGTAACCATAGTACTGATCAGTACTCAGGTCGTCAATGACAGTATGTGCAAGCTCAACGAGTGGAGCCCCAACTGCGATTTTTTCAAAGCTCGGATTTATTTCTAACTCAGTGGCAGTCCAGCAACTTGCCAAGAGGACCAGACCATCTGTTGTTTGAAAGAGTCTTGCCATCCAGCTCCTGGATCAGATGTCTGAGTGGCAACTCGTTGGTGTGGAGGTCGCAAACAATCCAGACCAGCTTCCTCCCAATCTTCCGCTCTATCCACTGTATGACCCCCCCTTGCCACCCTGCGTTCGTGTTGGTGCTGTCCCCTCCAATGGCCTGCAGGGTCTGGTCTACGTTCCTCTCTCTGAGCCAGTTCACAATGTTATCTGCCACTATCTCAGCTGGTTTCCTGATGTCATCTTTCTCTGGAGTGAAATGCCACAAATACTTCCCTCCTGGTTCACTGCAGCAGGAGTAGTGTTCCTCCTTCACCATGGCAGGGAACAACTTGTCAGAATCTCCAACTTTCATGAACACTTTAGTGTCATCCCTTCTCCCATCAAAGAACAAACAATTGATTCCATTTTCTCTTATCCCCTTATCAAACTCCTCTTCTAGGTTACTGACAAGTTTCTCCTGAGCTCTCCTTACTTTGTTATGATCTATCACCAGGTGAACATCATCAGGTGTTATCAAACCACCGTCAACCCAGGCAGCTGTTGCTATCTCTGCAGTTTCTCTGAGACCAGTGTGGTGTCGGATGCTGGCCAGAGCTATGCTCGGGATATCTTTCCTATTTCGAATGTTATGCCTGGAAGGTTTGGGATCATTATTTTCTGGGTTAGGGACACAGTCACCATTCTCCTGGTCAGCACTCGGATCAGCCATGGGGAAGTCATTAAACTCTGAATCAGCTTGACTCCAATCATCGGCCTTTTTTACCTCACCCTGGGCCTTCTCAAGTCTCTTTTCCTAGGCAACTCTTCTCCTCTTCTGTCTCTCTGTGGCAGCCTCCTGTCTCTTGGACTCCGGAATATCTTGGCTAGAAATCATGAGAGCCCCTATACTGCCAGTCTTCTCTCTCTGTGCTTTGACAAATGCCAGTTCGATCACAGGAATCTTCAGTTCATGCTTGCAAATACAGGAGATGTGGGCCTCGGATTTACAGTCACGATCGCATCCAAACTCAGGACAGAGAACAATTGGGCACTTGCAAGTAATTATGTCAAATAACTGGTCCAGTTGCTTGGCAAAGCTGTCCTTAACTGCAAGTTTTCCTCTCCCAAGAGAGATATCTCTTGCCTTTTCCCAACTGGCTAGCAGTCTCTCACTAATCTTCTTCTGAGTTGTTATGACTGGAGGCTTGAACTGAGCGTTAGCCAGAGTGTACTGTGCCAAGACAGCTTTGGTCATATCACTGGCAATGTCTTTGTTTGTGTAAGTTCTTTGGTTCTTTTCACTGATTTGCCTGATTAAAACACCGTATCTCAAAGCATCTCTCAAGGTAGGCAACTCCGACTTCAGGAGCTCTCTCCCAGACCCAAGATAGTGACTGAGATGGCTGGATTTTTGGTTCCTCGTCCTGACACAAGCAGCCATCGCAAATATTATCAACTTATAAATGCATCAGAATCTGAAACAGAAAAAAATATTGTTAGTTGGGTTGTTAAAGAATGAAGTCAGAAAGCAATGTTCACTATTTAATTGTAATGCACTAATGCAGCTGTACGTTAGATTTTCGATAAATTTCACGCTAAAATTTACCTAGCAAAAGGTTGCAAAATATTAAAACTGAAATTATTTTCTGTTTATATACACTAAAATCTACCAAAAAAGTGATGGGCCATTAGTTTTAGCTGATCTTCCCTCCTATGACACACCCTAATACCGCATTATCCTTGCCTAAGGATTGCAATATGTCACTCAAGATAGGCATTGGGTACCTATCAGGGATTGTTTGATCATTTACGCGCCTGAAATCTATGACAGGGCGCCATCCACCATCCTTTTTAGGGACGAGGAATAATGGGCTATTAAAGGGGGATTTTGAATGTCTAATGACATTCTCATCTAACATACCCTGTACCATATCTTGCACTACAGCACGCTGGCTATGAGGTAGTCTATAAGCTGGTACGTAAATAGGGTTGGTTCCTTCCTTTAATGCTATATGATGGGATGTTAAATCTGTCTGACCTAGCGTTTCCCCTGGCAAGGCTACTATATTTCTGTAGTCGGCAAGCAGCTCTAAAAGGCGTGTCTTGCTCTGTGGATGATCGATCACCTTAACATGTGGTGCTATTTGATCTATCCTGGCCAATCGAGTCTGTTGGCAATTCGCAACAATACCTTGAATTGGGAATTTATTTGGTTGCATTTCGACATTGTTGTGATATACTAGAAAATCACACAAATAACATCCTTCCTTTAAGATTCGTTGAACGCCTGTTCAATTTAGAATCAGTACGTCTGTCAAACCACCAGGGCGTATAGTGCTCAGGGTAGATTCACATGACAGCCCTTTTACCTTGCATGTTTCCCGGAGACACACAACATCTGTGCCCGTGTACACGTTGGGTAGTTCGACAGTTGCTTTGGTGATTTCCTCATTTTGGTAATGGAGAGTACTCTTCAACACTGCGGTACGATCGTCCAACTCTTGCTGCTGTAATCACGCTGGGAAGGTGTGTGGTTGAGGCCGAGAGGTATCTCTGACGCATGATCTGCCTTCCTCTTAATAGGATTGGTAGACAACACTTTCGTCCTAGCGGTGAGCATAGGTTCAGAATGACTCATTGCTGGGTAGGAAACACCTTTAAACGTAACACTATTATTACGTGGATGAACATCTATCATGTTCTTTCGAAGAGTTGGTAGACCAAGTAACCCGTCAGCTGGCAAATTGAACTGCTGAACTATATAAAAGTCAGCGTAGAAGGGCGTACCACGTCTTGAGAATCTGAGTGGTAAAGTCACCATTCCTTTGATGATCAGCTGAGTACCTGAAACTCCTTCGAGCTCAGCGTTACTAGGCTTCCATTTGAATTTGCGGTGAGGGAATTTACGTTGTAACTCGTGATATGATATCAAGGCCAATACATTAGCGCAAGCACCTGTGTCTATATCAAGAGCCAATCTGGTATTATCCACTCTCACCTGCACTGACAACACTTCCACTTTGCTAAGCGCCGCTATTAACGAGGCCGCTATAGAAGTGCTGTGAGGAGGGGTGGGAATTACCCTATCTATCCCTCCCCTTGCTGTGGTGTGCACTGGTCTTCCCTGGATGACTTGTCCCGGGGACGTTTCTGCTTGCGTCTATACGACTCCTCCGTTTCACTTAGGTCCACTTCCCTAGCCTTTATTAGTATATCCCACTCATGTGAACTATGAGATGTAGATTTGTGAAGAGCGCACCATTTGCGCGCTTTCCGGGTCAGAGGAGGTGCTGGTTTGGCTCCCTCACTGTTTGACCTTGAGAATGGCTTTTGCATCGGGCGTGGCTTTATTTGCACTATTACCTCGGAGCTGAAAACAATCTTCCATTACTTGGCCACGTTTATTACAATGTGCGCATCGTAACGATGTTTTCTGTTTATATGTTAGGCTGGGAGGAGCAATCGGAGCTAACTGTGTCTTATATGGAGTCTGGGAGTGAGGCATCTGTGGCATCTGAGACGGCTGGGGTTGTGGTGACGTCACTGAGGGCTGCGCCAGCAAGGGGCCCGTAGTCTGGGGACAGAGCTTGTTTGCTTATTCCACCATATCCAAGGGTCGTTCATACTGTACTTCCTGTGCCCGGCTACATAAGGGACCACGGACGGAAAGACGAAAACTTATTAGTTCTATCACTGTTTCCACATTGTCCCGTGGCATATCACCGGGTGAGTTGTACCAGCCTGAGGACCGGAAGGTCGCTTGCATGTCCTGGCGAACCTCGCCTGCAATGTCAACAGCGTCAACAGGCGTTTCATTTCGTATACCTGGAATACAGCGATGCAACCATCTGAAGATCCATTGCAGTTGGCCCAGCTGTGACCTACCCCCAAAAATCCCAATTAACGTTCGCTTAAACTTTTCATAGTCAGGGCTTTGCAAACCAAACGTATTTAAACGACTGCGTTATATGGGAACGTACAAATGCTTTCTTTTCTTCGTCAGTCGTTATGTGACTATTGCGCATGCTATCTTCACATGCACGAATAAAATGTGCGACCCTATAATCATCTTGTCCCGTGAAATTTCGAACATAGTCGCCGCGCTGCATGATATTAATAACATTATCAGCTTTAGGTGTGGTAGTAGTACTGGTGTGAGGGTTAGAGGACGCCATTGTAGTGTTAGTATTAAGCAAGTTAGTATTCTTACTCTTAGCAGAAGGCTGGGTTAATAAGGTTGTTACCGATTTAGCAACAGACACACTATCACCTGTAACAGGGGAAACTGCTTTTGTATATTTAGGTGAGGTACTACAGTGATTACCAGACCGTAGGGTACGACAGTTTAAGTCGTCAAATGATTCGTCAATTACTTTCTCACTACTTCCTACCGACTCATTTAACTGTGTTCCATACTCAAGATCTATGCCAGTCTGGGCTTGATCATCTCGAGTTGGTTATAAGCAAACAGTTGCGCTAAGCGTTCGATTTCATCTACATTAGACATGAGAAACTTAGAAATTATCTATTAGCCCCCTTGGGTCAATGAATACTTAACAGTAAGCAGATCACTTGCCTCTCATTTACAAGACAAATGAATATGAATTGTAGTTAATTATTAAACTATCAGTAAGAAGACAGACACTTACAAACCACTGTAAATTATAGGATTTCAATACATTAATCTTACATTCGACACTTTATCATTGAAATAATCCTATCTGACGAACCTATAGGTGTGAAGATATCTCTCGAACTTGTTCATGTGTGTAAAATTATGTAATTTAAATACCTATTTATACAGAGTAGTACGTCTGTATAGAAATGTGATCCTTCAAGAGATCTGATTCGAGTGGGTGGAGTGTGGGCGGGGCCTCTTCCTAGGATGCGTGCCCTGCTGCTGGTTTCCTTGGCAACGAGAAGATGCTTCTGCTTTGGTGAGAGACGAGTCCACTTGAACTAGGTGAGTTCCTCCTCCGGCGATCAGAAACTGCTGATAATTGGTTATCACTCTGGTCATTGCTGGGTCGCTGGCGAAACTGCCGTGTGCCAAGTCTTCACAGTTCACGTATATATGGAGATCTGTATGATGACACCGGAACTTCGTAATTCACGCTGATGACACAACAATACTGTTCAGCTGCTAGTGAAATACCAATTGTTAGTCCAGGTTATGAAACCTTTCTTCAACACTGCAACACTGTAACTAGAAAATGCTGAGTGGGGTCTACTTCAACTGGCTCAATCTGGATATGTACCAACAGGCTGTAATATATGTATATTACAAATTCTGCACGTATGTGTATGTGGTAGAGATAAGGAGAGCTCACTAAATATCGTCTCAATAAGGGATATAGTTTTAAACACTCCTTTTATGTAATGCCTCACTGCTGTGTGTTTTCTTGTTTTTCACAAAACACAGACTGATGATACGACTACCAGTTTGAAGAATCCGTACACACGGCTTGCCACCTATATGAATTGGCTGCTTGTCCAATTAACCAGTCCCTTCACTTATATTTATATTTGGGTTTTAAGTAACGGAACCCAAACGGTAGTTCCTTTGTTATATTATAAAAGGTTGTATATATAATTCCTGAGTGTATATCAACCGTAAGTCTCACTGTCTAGGAGTGAATGAGAAGGGGACGGCGTTTATGTATAATAAACGTTTGGTCACGTCCTTACGATATGAGTTGAGGTCAGCTACTGAAGTTTAAGGGCATGGCAGTGCCTGCTTACAGAAATACTGAGCTATGGGTCTTGCCCTCTTGGGTGAGTTGCCCGCTCATGTGTCCATATCATATCTTACTCATAGACAATGGAAAGTTACAGGGTGGTGAATCTGAATATAATATCAGATGTATTGACCCATGAATAAAATACGTTCTGTTGATGAGACAGGGGCCTATTACAACACTGTGTTGCGTTAAACAGCACTGTGTTGTGTTAGACAACACTGTGTTTTGTTAGAGAACACTGTCTTAAGTTAGAAAATGCTGTGTTGTGTTAAAGAACACTGTGTTGTGTTAAAAAAACTGTTGTGTTAAAGAACACCGTGTTGTGTTAAAGAACACCGTGTTGTGTTAAAAAGCACTGTTGTGTTAGAGAGCACTGTGTAATTATGTTAAAGAACACTGTGTTGTGTTAGAGAACACTGTGTTGTGTTAAAGAACACTATATTGTGTTAAAGAACACTGAATTATGTTAGAGAACACTGACATATGTTAGAAAACACTGTGTTGTGTTAAAGAACACTGTGTTGTGTTAAAGAACACTGTCTTATGTTGGAGAACAATGTGTTGCGTTAAAGAACACTGTGTTGTGGTAAAGAACACTGTGTTGTGTTAGAGAACACTGTGTTCTGTCAAAGAACACTGTGTTGTGTCAAAGAATTCTGAATTATGTTAGAGAACACTGAGTAATTATGTTAAAGAACACTCTGTGGTGTTAAAGAACACTATGTTGTGTTAGAGAACACTGTGTTGTGTTAAAGAACACTGTGTTGTGTTTAAGAACACTGTTTTGTGTTAAAGAACACTGAATTCTGTTAGAGAACACTGACTTAAGTTAGAGAACACTGTGTTGTGTTAAAGAACACTGTGTTGTGTTAAAGAACACTGTCTTATGTTGGAGAACACTGTGGTGTGGTAAAGAACAATGTGTTGTGTTAAAGAACACTGTGTTGTGTTAAAGAAAACTGTGTTGTGTTAAAGAACACTGAATTATGTTAGAGAACACTGAATTATGTTAGAGAACACTGTGTTGTTGTTAGAGAACACTGTCTTATGTTAGAGAACACTGTGTTGTGTTAAAGAACACTGTGTTGTGTTAGAGAACACTGTCTTATGTTAGAGAACACTGTGTTATGTTAAAGAACACTGTGTTATGTTAAGAACACTGTGTTGTGTTAAAGAACACTGTGTTGTGTTAAAGAACACGTGTTGTGTTTAAGAACACTGTGTTTAAGTGTTATGTTAGAGAACACCCTCTTATGTTAGAGAACACTGTGCTATGTTAGAGAACAGTGTGTTGTGTTAAAGAACACTGTGTTGTGTTAAAGAACACTGTGTTGTGTTAAAGAACATTATGTTGTGTTAAAGAACACTGTGTTGTGTTAGAGAACACTGTGTTGTGTTAAAGAACACTGTGTTGTTTTAAAGAACACGCTCTTTTGTTAGAGAACACTGTGTTGTGTTAAAGAACACTGTGTTGTGTTAGAGAACACTGTGTTATGTTAGAGAACACCGTGTTGTGTTAAAGAACACTGTGTTGTGTTAAAGAACACTGTGTTGTGTTAGAGAATACAGTGTTATGTTAGAGAACACTGTGTTGTGTTAGAGAAGACTGTGTTGTGTTAGAGAACACTGTGTTATGTTAGAGAACACTGTGTTGTGTTAAAGAACACTGTGTTGTGTTAGAAAACTCTGTGTTATGTTAGAGAGCACTGTGTTGTGTTAAAGAACACTGTGTTGTTTTAAAGAACACGCTCTTTTGTTAGAGAACACTGTGTTGTGTTAAAGAACACTGTGTTGTGTTAGAGAACACTGTGTTATGTTAGAGAACACCGTGTTGTGTTTAAGAACACTGTGTTGTGTTAAAGAACACTGTGTTGTGTTAGAGAACACTGTGTTGTGTTAAAGAACACTGTGTTGTTTTAAAGAACACGCTCTTATGTTAGAGAACACTGTTTTGTGTTAAAGAACACTGTGTTATGTTAAAGAACACTGTCTTATGTTAGATAACATTGTGTTGTGTTAAAGAACACTGTGTTATGTTAAAGAACACTGTCTTATGTTAGATAACACTGTGTTGTGTTAAAGAACACTGTGTTGTGTTAAAGAACACTGTGTTATGTTAATGAACACTGTGGTGTGTTAAACAACACTGTGTTATGTTAGAGAACATTGTGTTGTATTAAAGAAAACTGTGTTGTGTTAGAGAACACTGTGTTATGTTACAGAACACTATGTTGTGTTAAAGAACACTGTGTTGCGTTAGACAGTATTGCGTTGAGTATTTGCATTATCAAACTCCAGAAAAAAGCATATCATAGTATGAAACCCGAGTATTATATGAGGGGCAATGACCAACCTGCTTCGGACACGCATTGATAACTGCCAACACGTATGTCTCTCTCACCGTTTATCATGGCAGCGACTCCACTCTCCTGCGTCCTGGGTCTGAGTTATTTACTTGTACTTTAGACTGGGAGAACAACGCCCTGCGAGCTATTACCTCACTCTTCTCTCTTCACTAACTGAGTGTCTCTGGTGATGACATTCCGTCTGTATTTTGAACAAGAAAATACAAGTCCGGATTTTCGAATGTTCAATTTTGTAAAGTAGGAGAGAGCGGGAGAAACCTGGAAGATGCTTATAATTTCATTTGGTACCTGGAAATCTGGAAAGTGCCTGGAATTTGGTTGTGTGACTGGAAAAAGTTCATTGTGAGGATAATTGTTAAGAAGTGCACAGATAAATTATCAACAGTGACTTGTGCCAAAGAAACAATAGGCATTTCATATGTTTTTGTATGTGATATTTAAAATACAATACTTCAAATTAGAAGAAAGAATATAATTTATTTTACTTTACTGTAAGGTTATATTCCTAGTGCATATTTAATAACATATGCTGCTAACTTTCATTAATATTGTCTATGATTTAAAAATAAATATTTTGTAAGAGAATTAATCTTGCCAAAGCGCATTCAGACGAAGAGGTTTAATTATGTGTTAAGGAAAACAATAAATTCATTTTCTTAAAAGGTTAATAAGTTTACAGTCTGTAACATCACATTGTTTTGAGTAGCAATGTTATGAAGCTTCTTCGTTCATCCGTCATCGGAAGATCAATCATTAATTCTAGTCGATAATGTATATGGGACTAGACATATATTATATTGGGTAAGAGTAGCGAAACCCAATTGTCTGTTTCCTGGGTGTAAATCAACCCTAACTTCCACTATTCACGAGTGTGAAGGGAGAGGACGGCGGCTATGTAAATAGACCGTTTAATCACGTCCTTTCGATGTGAGATTATGAGTGTGACTGCCCGTGGGAGCCGGTTTACCGAGCTGACCCATGTGCTGACATACAGTCAATGGGCCGCACCCCAAGGAGGCTACCATTCACGTGATATGAGCATGACAACTCATGGCAAGTGGAAAGTTACAGGGATGAACCAGTATATAAGTCAAATGTAATGAACCCATTTATATAATACTTCTGTTGATGAGACAGGGGCCATTACATCGCTTGGTAACCTACAGCCCGAGCTCCGCGAGAACTAAATAAACTCGCAGACTACATCCTAGACAACCCTAATCATGATATAAACATATATGCAAACACTAAGCTGGGGACTCTACAACCGTAGGGTTTTCATCAACTACAGAGGTCCTAGACTTAAGTGTCTTACGGGTTAGAATGTTGTGGACAATTATCAATTTGGTTGATACTGACTTGTAATAACAAAACAGAAACATCACTGCCAAAATTAACACAATTGTGGGAATTGTGAGACCTAGTATTGCAAATTCCCTTGACAAGTAAAATGGCAAATTATTATTCAAATCAGCAAGTTGGGTCTCTTTTAAGTAGGAAATAATCTTTAATTTATCTGAAACGATCTGAAGTTCTTTTACAGTAAAGTTCATAACAGGAAACATGGGAATTTTATCAGACTTGAGATTTAAATTCAAGGCAAAATGCTGATGAGTAGGCAAGGTCCGTAATGAACTACAAGTGACTTCACAGTAATCCGGAGCCTTGTAATGACCTTTTACAACTAACTGCTTACCACCATCGTGGCATTTTAAAATAACAGTAGTGACATTAGGAAAGAATAGGTACTGCACATTATGGAGATGAGCGTGAAACACAGTTTTAACACTAAATGACCTATAGCTGCATTGCGTAAGCGCTGTGCGTACGTTAGTTTGCATGACTGCCAATTCACATATCCCTTCAGCAGCAGGAGTAAATGCGAACATATAGGCTGGACATACGTGTAAGTGTACTGTAGATATGAAGACTTACACCGCGACAGTACCCTAGGATCATCCAACGCCAATAAAGAATACTGTACTCCTCATCTACAAGTAAAAGTTCTTTCGGCCTATCCAGAGCATACAGTGTGTCGTTAAGAAACCAGGGGAAGGGTTCTAAATGCCATACATAAAACTTATGTTGCCCTCGCATAGGTATGCGGATAAGAATAGCATTGTGCGTGAGAGTCGACTCCAATAGAGGGTAATAATATTCTACCTCATGATCATTAAAAATAGGAGTTAGTGATTCGTCAACTTGGCTGAGATACAGCTTGATCGACAATGTTCATGCGGTCCCCCAATTTAGCTACATCGTCGGCAGTTGCCGTACCAAACAGAGTGATTTGGATAAGACCCACAAAATTAAATAAACCCCTCTTTCGTCGTGCTTGAGAACGCACTTCCTTTGCACGTCAGCCTCAGACGCTGGTAGTCTTTTTCCGACAGCGACGAGAAGCTTGTGAAGGGTCCTGAGACGAAGTTGTTGAAGGTCAATAGTTTGTGCAACCATTGTCGATACATTAGGAGCTGAACTGAGATCATCTGACTGTAGTTGCGCATCGACTGTTTCCATCTGACGGGGAAGCTTGAGCAGTCCATGCTACTCATACTTGATGTTCACCACGTCCTCTACTATGAGAACGCGTCAAAGGGGTGCAACCAGGGCACCAGGCTTGAGGACGTATGTGAACATGTCTGTCAACACAACGGTGCCACAACACAGTAGGAGCAACACATTGATGCTCCAAGGCATTCTGTAAGAGATTACATTTGTTTCAATATCTGCTGAACGAAGCTTCATACAATAATCATTAGGCACACTCTGCTCTTTTACAGTTTGCAACGAGGAGTCTATTACATCATTACCATCTGTGGGTAATAAATGTTCATGGGTCTTCTTAAGACGGTCCGCATGCACGACATCTGCGATCTGTGCATTAGGCTTCCAAATTTTAAATTTGTTGCCCGCTTCTTTGGCGATAATGCGGAATGGACCCGAAAGCTTAGCTGAAAGCTTGGAGTTCCTTTCAGGTTCTCTTACCATAACAGCATCTCCTATCACTAACACGACAGGTTTAGCTTGCTTATGTTGCTTGACCATCATTTCAGCGCGTGACGCTGCCAAATGTGATCGTACTTGGCTATGAATATCCGTAAAAACACGGATTTGTTTTGCCGCGAAATCATCCATATTATAAACAGGATTTGGCGTGTCCGTAAGTACATCATAAGGTAGACGTTTATCTATACCATAGACAATGTAGTAGGGTGATTTGTCCGTAGAGCTATTTCGACCCATTAATAGACGCTGCAACCTGCTGTAACCAATCTTCCCATGTGTATCGCAAATCACACACAATCGGGCGAAGTATCTCCAGGATCTTGCGATTGGTTCTCTCAACAAGGCCATTAGTCTGTGGATGATAGGCTGTCACAAAACTTTGCTGTATTCCATATTGGGAACATATTTGTGCTACTAGCGGATTCTTGAACTCCGTCCCATTGTCTGAGAGAAGAACCTTAGGCGTAGTATATGGACATATAAGATTCATCACGAATGCATAGGCCACAGACTCGGCTGTTTTATCCTTCAGTGGGACTAAAACCACGAATCTAGAAAAATGATCCACACACACACACTAAGACGTACGAGGATCCCTGATGACTCCTCGGAAGTTGTAACAAGCCAATAGCGACTGTGTCAAACGGACGGTCTGGTGCAGGACATTGTAGAATCAGTGCCGGTGACCTCGTATTACCCTTATGTTGAGCACATGACAAACACTTAGCAATGTGTAATTCTATATCTTTCTTCATCGTGTTCCAGAAATACTTCTTTCTTACTTCCGCCAAGCATTTGTCATGCCCTTGGTGACCTGCCTGTGGAACATCGTGGAACAACGTTATAATCGTTTCACACAAAGTGTCAGGTACGACTGTTTGAGAAACAATACCCTCTGGTGTCTTTTCGATCTATGGAGTATGTTATGTCGTAGTTCAAACTGACTTAAGGGAAGAATTAATTTGGGGAGTTGAACATCCTCTCCCGATTCTAGAGCAAAAATGACTGTTGACCATGACGGGTCGCGTCGTTGCTCACCCTCCAGTTGTGAAAGAGTGAACTTTGATACAGGCATCACTGGTGATATATTTCTTGACAAGGCGTCGGCGACAACATTCGTCCTTCTCGGTAAATACCTAAACTCGGGGTAAAATTCCTGAATTGTCAGATACCAGCGTGCCAATCTGCCTGATAAGTTTCTGCCATGGAACAGTTCAGTCACTGCCGCATGATCCGTAAATACAGTTATCTTATACCCAAAGATAATGTCCTTAAACTTCTTTAGTGCCCACACAACAGCTAACGTTTCCAAATGCGTTACTGAATAACGTGTTTCATTAGCATTAAGTTTACGACTTGCAAAAGCTATCACTCGAAACTTTCCTCGAGAATCCTCTTGCATGAGTATGGCTCCGATTCCTTGTCCAGAAGCGTCAGTTCAGAGGGTGAAAGCTTGAGCGCAGTCAGGGAATGCCAGAATAGGTGCATTGGTAAGCGCTATCTTCAATGCCGCAAAACTATTTTCGTATTCAGCATCCCACACAAACAGTGCATCTTTCTAAAGCAACCTTGTTAGGGGTGATGCCAATGTTGCATAGTTTTTAATAAAAGAACGATAATATCCAGATAAACCAAGAAACCAACGCACATGATCATTTGAGGTAGGACGCGGGAACTGAGATACAGCTTTCACTTTATCATCCACTGTATGAATGCCCTCACCGTCAACTACATGACCAAGGAAATGGATTCTGGATTTTAAAAATTCACATTTTCAAAGTTTAATCTTAAGACCTGCTGTGGAAAGTTTTTCTAACACGTCACGCAGTTTAATCAGATGGGTATCGACTTCCTTGCTGACTACTATTAGATCATCCAAATAAGCGCAGACTGTGGTACCAATCAATCCAGTGGGGCATTCCTGAGACCAAAACGCATCCGAAGAAACTCAAAGTGGCCCAGGGGAGTACTAAATGTCGTGACCTCCCGTAATTTCTCATCGAGTGGTATCTGCCAATACCCACTAAGCAAATCTAAGTTGCTAAATACAGCATTATCCTTACCTAAGGACTGCAATATATCACTCAAGACAGGCATAGGCTACCTATCTGGGATCGTACATTCATTAACGCGCCTAAAATCAATAACTGGGCGCCAACCACCATCCTTCTTTGGGACGAGGAATATGGGGCTATTAAAAGAGGACTTAGAATGCGTAATAACATTCTCATCCAACATATCTTGGACCATATCCTGAACTACAGCGCGCTGGCTATGTGATAGTCTGTAAGTTGGTACATAGATAGGATTTGTGCCCTCCTTTAACGATATGTGATGGGATGTTAAATCTGTCTGTAATAGCTTTTCCCCTGGCAGGGCTACATTATTTCTGTAGTCAGCAAGCAGCTCCAAAAGGCATGTCTTGCCCTGAGGATGATCCATCACCTTAACATGTGGCTCTATTTGATCTATCCTCTCTTGCCTAGTCTGTTGGGATTGAGGTACGATACTATCAATTGGGAATTGCGTAAGCTGTATTTCGACATTGTTGTGATATACCAGAAAATCACACAAATAACATCCTTTCTTCAATATTTTCTGAACGCCAGTTCTATTCAGAACTAGAACGTCTGTCAAACCACCAGGTCGTGTCATGCTTAACGTCGACTCGCACGGCAAACCCTTTACCTTGCACGTTTCCGGGAGACATACAACATTGGTCCCCGTATACACGTCAGGTAATTCCACAGTGGCCTTGGTGAATTCTTCATTCTGATAGTGGAGAGTACTCTTCAAAATTGCAGGTACAATCTTTCAACTCTTGCTGCTAAAATCACGCTGGGAAAGTGAGGGTGTGAGGTCTTGGGCTTGATCTGACACATTATCCGCCTTCCTCCGAGTGAGAGTGGTGGACAACACTTTCGACCTTGCAGAGAGCAATGGTGCAAAATGACGCATAGCGTTGTAGGAAACACCTTTAAACGTAATAGCATTATTACGTGGACGAACATCTATACTATTCGTTCTGAGTGTTGGGAAACCAATTAATCCGTCAGCTGGCAAATTAAATTGCTGAACCACATAAAAATCCGCATAGAAGGGGGAACCACGTCTTGAAAATCTAAGTGGTAACGTCACCATTCCGTCAATACTCAGCTGCGTGCTGGATACTCCTTCAAGATCGGCGTCAGTAGGTCTCCATAGGAAATCACGGTGAGGGAATCTTCGTTATAACTCCTGATAGGATGTCAAGGCCAAAACATTTGCGCATGCACCCGTATCAATATCCAGAGCCAATCTGATATCATTCACTCTAACCTGTACGGACAACACTTGCACTTTACTTAGCGCCGCTACTAATGAGGCTGCCACAGAAGTGTTGTGGGAAGGAGGCACCAATGGACCTATCCTTCCCCGTCTTTTGACAGGTGTTGGCCTTCCCCGGACTTCTTATCCTGGTAACGACGCGCTTTACGCTGGTGTGTCACCGCCTCCGTGTACTTTCTTGGCGCTCCCTGCTTCTGCTTAGTGCCTGTGGGGGTTAGGCGATGTCCGGTAATTTAAACCACCACCATGGAGCTGATCACAATCATCGATCGTATGTCCCCTCTTATTTAATGGCTACATCTCAAAGAACGTCGATGCTTGTAACTCCGGTGTTAGATGCGATCGGAGCCAACGGCTGCATTTGCGCTACCTGGTGGTGGGGGTGGGGGGGGGGGGGGCGCCGTAGTCTGGGAAGTACGTGCCATCAGAGGTCCTGTCACCTTCGGAGAAAGCTTGTTAGCGTAGTCCACCAAAACAGTAAGCGGGACAAACTCTACTTCCTGGGCCCGGCCATAGATGGGACGACGAACCGCCAACAGGAACCTAATCAACTCTATTAATGTTTCCACATTTTCCGGTGACATCTTGCCATCTTCGTCAGACCATCGCGAATCCCGGAAGGTCGCTTCTATGTTTTGTCGTACTTTTCCGGCAATTGAAACAGCCCCCATAGGTGATTCCACGTGAACCACTGGAGCCAGACGATCCAACCATCTAAATATCCACTGCAGATGGCCCAAGTAGGACCCGCACTCGAAAATTCCAATGAGAGCGCGCTTGAACTTTTCATAGTTGGGATCCGTCAAACCATACACATTCAGGTGCGTACTAGCAAACGAACCCTGCGGAATGTGGGAATGCACAAACGCCTTCTTATCGTAATCATTGGTAATTTTCACAGTGCGCATTGTGTCCTCACACTCACGGATGAATTGTGTTATTCTACAATCACCCTGACCAGTAAAATCACGGACCTGGTCAGCCTGTGGTATCACGTGAAACCCATTCTCTGAGTTAGGCGCCATAGGAGCGTTAGAAGACAAAGGCTCAGTTAATGGGCGGGGTAATGCTAAGTTATCCGACACACTGTCACCAAGAATAGGATTAGGAACTACCTGTGAATGCCCAGGCGAGGTACTATATTGATTCCCCGATCGTAAGGTACGACGGTTTAAATCGTCAAATGATTCCTCAATTATCTCTTCACTACTCTTCACAGAATCGTCTAACTGTGCTTCATGCTTAACCCCTAATTTAACCTCAGCAGTAGAAACGTGACGTTTATCCTCTATAAGTGAATCATGAGCAAAAAGTCCCGCTCAATCAGCAATGTCCTTAGACCACAACTTTGGAAATTTATCCATGAATTTTCAAATGGGTCACAGAATGATTTACAGTAAGAGCAAAACACGTGCCTCTCATGTACAGGAAATTGATAAAAATTATAGTTAAAATAAAAAGTGATCATTGGCCCTTCGTGCCCGCTGACAGTGTACAGCGACATCGTTTTCCAGATGGTCATGGTTGTTATAATTATGGTCGTGGTTGTTATAATCATGGTCGTGGTTGTTATAATCATGGTCGTGGTTGTTATAATCATGGTCGTGGTTGTTATAATCATAGTCGTGGTTGTTATAATCATGGTCGTGGGTGATATAATCATAGTCGTGGTTGTTATAATCATGGTCGTGGTTGTTATAATCATGGTCGTGGTTGTTATAATCATGGTCGTGGTTGTTATAATTATGGTCGTGGTTGTTATAATGAGGGACGTGGTTATTATAATCATGGTCGTGGTTGTTATAATCATAGTCGTGGTTGTTATAATCATGGCTGTGGTTGTTATAATCATGGTCGTGGTTGTTATAATCATGGTCCTGGTTGTTATAATCATGGTCGTGATTGTTACAATAAGGGTTGTACCTGAGACTTACACAGGTAGAATAAACCCCACACCTAATCTTTGATCTCAAAAATCGCAGATTAGCCTCACCTAATCAACAGGATTAGAGACCATTAGGATTGTACCACCAATACCGATATATTTCACACTGGATTAATAACAAAACATTTAATCACATTTCCAATAGCTAATGTCTTACTGATATCTTATCAAGTTGTGAGTCTTACATGTCTATATAATTGTTTTATTCTTACAAATATTTATAGTTCGTTGTGTATTGTATTGTATGGTATGGAATTGTATGGTATTGTATGGTATTGTACTGTATTGTACTGTCACAGGAATAAGTATACTGTACACCCTGTAGCTGAAAGGTCCGAAAATGGTCTGGTAACGTTGAAACTGCGCATCCAGACGCATGATGAAACTCAGCTCCCCCCTCACCTGTTATCTCAAACTAATTTCTGTTTCCCCGTCTTTTTTCTTCTATTTACTCATCTTCCTTCCATTACTAATGCAAACAACATTAAAAAAAAGTAGGCTAAGAAAAAAGTGGGGGGAGGAGGAGGGAGCCATACTGCAATCGTGGGCTGTCAGCGTACAGCCAATGATGGTGCGCCAAGTCCATAGACTTGCATCATTATCCAGCGTAAATAAAATGGTTAATTAATGGCTTCCTAAAGAAACCATTGATATGGGACCAGGTTTGTTCCACCAAGTTTGATGAAAAACGATTGTGCCGTTTCGGCTGCCCAGAACAGACACACACACAAACAGACAGACTGACAGACACATGCCTAGTCTTATAGTATATTAGATTAAAGTATCAATAACTGAACAGGTAAGAAATAACTACTGGAAATTATATTACATCAGTATACATTAAAATAAGTACGACACTTACAACAATGACATAGCCTATCCGATGTTCTATCAATGTGAAGGCATGCCGTTGACTATATAAATGTGTGTATAAAGTAAGTTTATCTTTAAATACCTAATACAGGAGTTGGGCGTCTTCATAGAAAACGCGATCCGTCCAGCTGGTACCTCAGGTCCTCTCAGTCGGACAGCTGTAGACAGATGTGGTGTGGGTGAGTGTTGGCACCCTCTCAAGGTCGGTCGGCGCGCGCTGCTCCTGAGTATCGTTTATATAATTCCTGAGTGTAAATCAACCGTAACTTCCACTATTCATGAGTGTGAAGGGAGAGGACGGCGGCTATGTAAATAAACCGTTTAATCACGTCCTTTCGATGTGAGATTATGAGTGTGACTGCCCGTGGGAGCCGGTTTACCGAGCTGACCCATGTGCTGACATGCAGTCAATGGGCCGCACCCCAAGGAGGCTACCAATCACGTGATATGAGCATGACAACTCATGGCAAGTGGAAAGTTACAGGGGATGAATCAGTACATAAGTCAAGTGTAATGAACCCATTTATATAATACTTCTGTTGATGAAACAGGGGCCATTACACATTTTTTTGTAACTCATGCCATTATTAATGCCTAAACGACTTAACACTTGCCTGGAAAATGATAAATCATGGCCTGGAAGGCCTGGGGAATGCCTTAAATTTGATTTACGATATCTGTTATCCATCGGGTATTTTTATGTACAGAACTTCTAGATAAAGTTGTCGTTAACTTTATGTGGCTAAAGTTATCGCTTTGCTTAGTGTGTGGAGGCAGTGTATACAGGGAGTATGTTGAGGATATGTGTAGAGAGAGTATGTGGAGGGGATGAATAGAGTTTGCGTGCAGAGGAGAGATAGCAGCAGCTGAACTCAATAACACTAACATGGCACTCAGAGATAATGATCTATCCATTTATGTGTGGTTCATCTTATCCAACCAACTAAGGTGGAACACAACAACACGGGGAGGGTAACATAAGATAAATACATCACTTTGTAGTGTGTATTTTACGGATTTTTTGTAAAGTCGGTTATTTTGCAAAATTCCCGGCATGCATACAGGCAAATTTCCGAAATAACTTACAAACAGGATAACCAACGTTAAAAAAAAAGAACAGGACCACTTAACTGTGTATCAATCTACACGAGACATCCTAACCTAACCTAACCTAACCTAACCTAACATAACCTAACTAACCTCTCACTTAACCTAACCATAAGGTTAGGTTAGTTTAGGTTGTCTGTTTGTAAGTCATTATGCATGCCGGGAATTTTGGAAAATAACCGATTTCACTAAAAAACGTAACATATACACCATCACACCGACAATGAAAATACCTGTTCCATAACAGTGCATCTACGATTATTTTATTTATAAGTTATCTCTCTTGTCCTGCTGGGCTAAATTATTTTACCTATAAGATTTCCTCTCACCTTTTCATTGCACTTCTCGCTCACTCTGATCTCACTTGTGCAACTATATCTCAGGGAAGGTAAACACGCCTTCCATCCTCCCCCCCCCCCCCCTCCCCTCTCTTCTTCATGTTTGTCAAAGACTTAAAACTTTAGATCCTGGCAATTAACTCCTCAACATGCCTCTCTTAAAAGTCCTTCCCCTTGCTGCCCCAAACTTCAGTGTTGGTAATAATTTATCTACTTTATGGCACTTAAATACTTACAAAGCTCCCTGACGCGAGATAAAGTTAACCAAGTAACATTTAATGCCTCTAGAACACGAGCACTAATTGTCTTTCACAACCAAAACAATTTTCCGCCACTCTTCATCCTCAGAACTTTCCTCCAAGTTAGACCTCTCTCACTTCGGGAATGTAAGACTACTCGTTGACCATAATTCACAGTCTCTTGTAATTAAGGCATTATTAAACTTGCCAGCATTGCTTTTAAACTTTGGCTTTGTGTTCATATTCTTTCAAAACTTTTCTCCTCTTGACTACTTACCCTCCAGGGTCCTTTTTCGCTCCACATTAAATACAGCTGTATTATTGTGTTGGGTGATTCTCGGGTTCCTCGAGGCAACGGAGTTTCTTTCAAGCACGTCTTTTCTCTCTCACGTAACCAACAAGCAGGCTGTTGAGAAAAAGAATGATAGAAAGGATTAAAAGTAGTATTATGATTTATGAGTAACGTGTGATATATGGCAGTAGTGGTGACTGTTTACAATTGCATCAATGGTACCCGTGGCAGCTGAGACACAGTTGGGCCCGTGGCATCTGGGACACAGTGGTACCCATGGCAGCTGGGACACAGTGGTACCCATGGCAGCTGGGACACAGTGGTACCCATGACATCTGGGACGTGATACCTATGGCAGCTGAGACACAGTGGTACCCATGGCAGCTGGGACACAATGGTAACAGTAACAGCTGGGACACTCCCCTGAACCGAACCACGGCCCAGAAGGCAAAAACCACAGAACAAGAAGCTATGAACCTGATCCAGTCGGAATCGGACTTGAACATTTCCATCGAGGACCACCAGAAGTCCCCGATGAAACAGTGGTGGAAAACATCAGCACCCTGAACATCCTTACATGGAATGCTCAGGGCCTCAAAAACAAGAAACACCTCCTGCATGAAGCAGCAGCCAAGGACAAGCTTGACATCATACTGCTACAAGAAACACTTCTACAAGAACACCAGTTTCAAATTCAGTGGTTACAAGACATACAGGAGGCATTTCACGCAGGCGTCAACAAGAGGACGTATGATCTTGGTCAAGTCAAGCATACCCTCCTCCGAGGTCACGCAGCAATTTCCATGTGGGGAAAACATCGAGACACAGGCCGTCAAAGTAACCCTCCAAGAACGGGAATTAACTGCTCACAACATCTGCAAGAACCCAAGGGGCTCACTGGAGGTGACTCAATTATTCGCTTCGGCCGCTGACCACGCCACACTCATAGGAGGGGATTTCAACGCACATCATCCCTTCCTAAGCTCGGTAAGCCCCACAAATGAAGACGGCCTACACCTATACACCATCTTTCAAGACACACCCGAGATCTGCCTCCTGAACACCGGAGAGCCCACCCACACTTGGGGAGGAAGGCTAGATCTAACCTTCGTCTCCAGTGCACTATAGCCTTCGGCCTCCTGGCAGATACACCCCACGCTGACCAGTGACCACTTCGCCACCCTAACAACGCTGAAGGTGAACAAACTCCCCACTCCACCCCCGCCGAGATGGAGATACAATACCCAAAAGGCAGACTGGGGACTCTTTAAGAAACACCTGGCTAAGTGGCGCGAAAAATCACAGCCGGCCGGCGCAGCACCCGTGGACGAGACAACCCTCCACCAACAATTGGTTGAGGCGTTTCACCAAGCGGCAGAAGAGGCTATCCCAAAAACAAAACCCACATCAAGACAGTACAATGATTACTGGTACTACTGTCCCAGGGTGAAAGAACTCAACCACAGAGTGAACATGGCCCGAAGAAACCTCAGGAGACATCCCACGGAAACAAACAGACATCTCCTGCAAGTCATAGTTAAGGATACCAGGGAAGAGAAGGAAGAAATAAAAAACGTTAGCTGGCTCAAGTGGTGCTCCGAACAGAACGAGCACACCTCCCTTAGCAAGATGTGGGCCCAGATCCGAAGGGCATCTGGGAAGGCAACACCACCACCACCAACCCATCCCAACCCAGAAGAGGAAGCCGAGAGACTTGCAAAACTGTTCTCTGACCGAGCAGCAACGAAAAACCTCCCGAGACAGGCGGAGGAGACACAACGGCGTCTGCGACAGGTCAGACTCCATATGATCGAAGAGGCCTGCAACAGTGAAGATGATACCGACAGATCTTTCAACCAGCAAGAACTCCAGAAGTCGCTAAAACGAAGCAAAGACACAGCACCAGGGACCGATAGGATAACCTACTCCATGCTTTCCCATGCCGGTAAAGCCGGACACGAGGCTTTGCTACAAGTCATCAATGCTTCGTGGACTGCACAAAGACTCCCACCGGAAGGCAGATATACAGCCCATTCCGAAGCCCAGAGAACCAGATAAACCGAGGCCCATCTCCCTTCTCAGCTGCATAGCGAAGACGGGAGAAAGAATGGCTCTCAACCGACTCAAGTGGAAAGTAGGCAGCCCACACCCTCACATTTTTGCTTACACCGAGAACACCGGCACAGGCAACAACATCGCCGAGATACTCAGCACAGTGGATTACAAACCAGCTCTGGTGGTCTTCCTCGACCTGGAGAAGGCCTTCGAACTAGCAAATCCACTGGCCATTACAACGACGCTCGTTGAAAAAGGCGTCAGAGGAAGGTTGCTGGGGTGGATCCAGAACTACCTCACACAGAGAGAAGCAAGAGTACGTTTTCAGGGAGCAACCTCAAGCTACAGGGTCCATGAAAACGGAACCCCACAAGGAGGCATGCTCAGTCCAATGCTGTTCAATGTCCTGATGGAAAATCTTGTCATACTTCCTTTCAGACAAACAGCCAAGCTCCTATGCTATGCAGACGACTTACAGCTTATAGTAAGAGGATCACACAGACTAACCAACACGCAACACGCACTCCAACGTATAGAAGAGGAGTGCAACAGACTTGGACTCAAGATAAATCCAGCCAAGTCGAAAGCGATGGCCATCTGCACAGACACACCAGACAAGATGCTCTCCATACAAAACACGCCGGTAGTCTGGACCAACACCCACCAGTGTCTTGGAATCTGGTTTGACCAGAAACTCACTTTCAAGCCGCAACTCGAGTATCTCAGGCACAGGACGAAGAGCAGACACAATATAATGAGGTCGCTCACCAGCACAACCGCAGGAGCAAACCTTCATGTGCTTAAAGCCTACTACACGGCCGCCATCAGATCGCTGGTAGATTACAGTGCTCCAGCACTCATTGGACTGAGAGAAGACCAAATAGCTAAGCTAGAAGTCATCCAAAATAATGCTCTCAGGACCATGCTCGGAGCACCCATGTGGACCAAAATTTGCAATTTGCAAATGGAAACTGAACTACCACCCCTGGCAGTACGAGTCAAGCAGGTGACAGCCGGTCTCCTCGCCAAAATCTGTAGATCAGATAAGCCCACAGCTGCCAAAATTCGAATCAGTGCCTCCCTCCATCTCGACCACAGGTGCGAGGGGCCACCTGGTCGCACGAGGCAAGCGAGGTCATCCGACACCTGCAAGCAGAAACACTCGTCAAGAACAACCAAGACACACGAGACAATGGTTACGTTGTCCCTCCACCATGGAGCCCTCCACCAGCCACATTCAAAATTACCGACCTAGGCGATAGAAAAGCCAACCTCCAGAAGGAGGACCTCAAAAAAATAACTCTGGAAGCCATAGCCACCGAGACACCGGCTGATGCAGCATCATACTTCACAGACGGCTCGGTGGATCCAAAACATCATACATCCGGAGCGGTCTTCTACACCCATGGTCAGACCCTCCGATGGAGACTTTCCAACGACTGCTCCACCCTACAAACAGAGCTGGTAGCAATCTCAAAGGTCCTATAACACGCTGCAACACAACACAACAAGTCCATCATAATTCACACGGACTCAAAGTTGGCCATGCAGGCGCTGCAACACAGCCAACCAAGAGACAGGAATTAAAAAGACAAAACCGCCCAGTCGTCTTACACTGGATTCCCAGTCATGGAGGGATCGGAGGAAACGACGTGGCAGACGAAGCAGCCAAGGCAGCTACACGTTCTAGTAGCATACACATTCAAGTTCCAGCAAGCGTGCAACAGATCAAGAATCACCTCAGAAAGACTAGCAAGCTCCACATCAAAAAGAGCTTCCTTCACGCATTCAACGCTGGTTCCCAATCAGCCAAATGCTACCTGGCGGCCACCAAAGGGGAACCACCTTTCGCGTACAAGAAAACACCAAGACAAACCCAAGTCAGCCTTCATCGACTACGACTAGGGTACAAGTGCTCCTTGTAGATGATCAGAAATGACGACATGTAATGCACCTACTGTCAGGAGCCAGCAGCCAACCCACTTGAACACTATCTCCTCGACTGCGAAGTCACACAAAGCCTCCGAAACAGAACTCAAAACTTCCAAGAAACACACACAACACCAGCGGCCACTCTAACCCGAAAGGCCCAAACAAACCACATTCACCACCTTCTCCGGGCCATCACACGATACCCACCACCCAGATTGCTTAGAAAGTATCCTCTCCCAGCAAGTGCGGACCCCAGTTCGGGGGGCGCGCCACTCCGAAACTGACCACGTCCAAGAGTGGGGGTTGGTGGTAAGCGTCCACTGATCGGGGGTCCGCTCACACTTGCAACCTGCAGTATCCTTCCATATCTGCAGGTAGGACAACCTACAATCCCAATCCGGTCTGGCTGCTCCAGGAGCTCCAGCCGGAACCACCGAACGGGCCGCCTATAGGCCCGTGTCGGACTACGGTCCGACAATCTCAACAACAACAACAACAGCTAATGGACATGGAACACCTGACGAGGTCCCCATACAGGTTAATGGACCCGGCACACTAGCATCACTGGCTCCAGTACGGATGTGTCTGGTAATACAAAGTTGTGTGTTGCTTGTCCAGTCATAAACTGTTTAGTGTTGAGTTTAAGGTTTTAACTATAGTTTATTTACCAATATGTTTACACAAATGTTGAGTTATGTCAGTGACGACTTGCACTATGCTGAACACCGATTTTTAGATCTGAATAATAGGTTTCTTGTCACACACATTTCCGTGTTAGAAGACATGTTTCTTCATTCTTTCCTCTAATCCACTTAACTGTCAAACTTTATTCGTAAGACCATATAAAGTGTTGGCAAACAGTTTAGACTGCGGGAAATTTCTCTTCCAGTGAAAATTACAAAAAATTACAAGAAGAAACAAAACCTTTAACACATCAGCTGTTATGTCTTGAAAGGTTTATTTAGCACCGACACGTCTATTGAACACGACGTAAACATAATTATCTGTGTAAAACATGTAAATATTTTCCAGCGTACCTGTGAAGTGTTAACATATCAATCTTCGTGTACTCCACCAATAATTTTATAATTCACGAGAATATTTTCCATCTCTCACACATTTACTTGAAAGGTGTAAACATATTTTTATATTTCCCTTTTCATAGTAAAGAGAAAAATCATGAGTGCAACAGCCACACTAATGGCAGTTCTCATCCAGCTCCGCCTCTGTCGTTTATCACTTATGAGTCAGGTGTGACTGCTGGCCTTAATCGAGGAAATTTAATAATGTTTATATTTGTGGATCCTTAATATTTCTAACAATAAATCATCAGGACCTGATATCTTTTACACCTCTAAATATACTATATCAACCGGTCTTATCACTATCTATCTCTCTGTACATCTATATTTGTCACTTTCTCTCTATCTATCTATCTTTATCTCTCTCTCTCGTCCTGTGCCAAAAATGATATAGTTCTGTTGTCAATTGTGTTCCTCCCATTCCATGAACACTGATAATGTTCCTTAAATTTGTTCCGGGAATTCTAGTGTCCCGTTGTTATTGATATTCCAGGTACTGGAACTCTCTCGTCTCCTCATATATCTGTAACAGGAATTGTGGTAATGCTCTCTCTCGTTGTTCTCGTATGTCCGTGATAGATTACCACTAAAATCAAATTACTTCCTCATATTGTTCCAGTCTGGTGAATTAACTCGTTATCGTTCCAGCAGGTCAGTTAGTTGTCGTGGATGTTCATTTGTTGCTAAAATTGTTCATGTTGTTCAAATGAATCGTGGTGGATCTTTGTACAATTCCTTATGTTGTTCCACGAGTGTTCATAGTAAGCCCTGTGTATTTGTTCATGTTGTTACAGGTAGTGTTTGTAATGTTCGTCTTGTTCCAGGATCGCGTGGTGGCGTCATGTTGATGCGTTCTAGCGACGACCAATTGAAGAGACACAGAATTATTCGACTGTGTTCCAGCCACCGGTAAGGCACTAATGAGTCTGTGTACCTGTGATGGTGGTGTACCTGGGGTCTGTGTACCTGTGATGATGGTGTACCTGGAGTCTGGAGACCTGTGACGGTGGTGTACCTGTGATGGTGGTGTACTTGGAGTCCACCTTAGTGTGAGCGACTGTAACTGATGGTACACATGGAGTCTGGTGTGTCAGGGTGATGATACTGTACAGTGAACACTAGTAGTAGCAATGTGATGGTACAATAAGAGTTGGCAGACAGGAGATACGTGGTTCTCGGAGGTACACTACATAATGTGGCCGTACACTTAGCTGGAGGAATGAGCCAACCAGTCAGTGTTAGGTTAAGTGGGTGTGACTGTCCCTCCACACTCCCTACACCACCACCATCACCCACACTCTTTACACACCATCATCCACCCACGCTCCCTACACCACCTTCTCCATCTACCCACGCTCCCTAAACCACCACCAGCCACCACCACCACCATCACCACCACCTCCACCACCATCATCATCACCTCTCACCCTACTCTACTCTCCTTATTGTACATCTCCCTCACATTTGTCAGTCTTTATCGCATCTCTCTCACTCTACTGTACATTTGTTTCTCTCTAGTTTTATCTCAGATCCTATTTGCTGTTAATCTTTTTATTGTTGTCTCCCTGAATTTTTGTTATAGCGGCGTAAACTCACTACATTATTCAGCTGAAATCCCGCGGTAGGAGAAGATAAAACACGGCAAAACGAGAGCACTTTAAATTTCCCTACTCTACTGAAGAGGGCCGCAGGTTATGGTCGAAATATAGTGATCTTATTGTTTTGCTGTGTTTTATCATTTCATACACTCGAGTTTCAGTATCATACAACGTACAGGATGTAACTGTATCTCATGTACAGCTCTTCTTTACTAAGGCCAGTTGCCCACTGTAGAGTAAATTAAACATTTTCTTTAGTAATTTTCATCTATATAATTAAGATTAAGCTTAATGTTACTACTACTAATGCTATTACTACTACTACTTTTTTTTTTAAAGTGGCCTCCAGCCTCCCCCAATAGCCACACCTCGCCGCTATTGTATTGCCTTAAAATTAAATATCCTCTCACAAAAGTAGCTACCCTAGTTGTGTTGAGTTAATTGAGCCGCAGATCTAAATCTGAGAGCGGTTGTATGTACCGAGAATGTAGACGTCATAGCAATCACCGAAACTTGGATGAATCTGGCGAGCAAAAATTTTTTATCGGAGTACCACATAGAAGGGTACAACCTTTTTCACAAAAACAGGGAAGGTAGGAAGGGGGGAGGGGTCGCACTCTTCGTCAAGGATACATTAAAATACATTAAAACGGGTGAAATAGGAACCGAGTCTGTATGGGTAGAAATCACGGAAGGAAGAGAAAAACTAATTATGGGAGTGATTTACAGGCCCTCAAGTCTTGGGAAAGAAGCAGCTCAGCCTATATGGCAGGAAATGAGTAGGGCAGCAAAATATAACAACCTATGCATTATGGGGGATTTCAACTTCAGAAATATTGACTGGGACAACATTGTAGGTGACTATGAATTTGAAGACTTCCTAGACGCAGTACAGGACAATTTTTTGAAACAACTAATTACAGAACGTACTAGAGGTGACAATATATTAGACCTAGTATTAACAAATAAAGAAAATATTAACAGAGATATCACAGTAGGGGAAGAACTAGGTAACAGTGATCACAGAGAAATCAGGTTCACCCTAAATTAGGAAACAAAAAACAATGACAATATGGTCAGAGTCCCAAACTTTCGGTTGGCGGATAATTATCAGGGGTTAAGAAGGTACCTAGGTGAGGTCACCTGGGAACAGTCACGTCAGTCCCCAGTAGGAAAGGGTGAGGTCATAGATGACACAACAATTGATCATGACTATAATATATTCATTAGTATACTACATAAAGCACAAGAACAAAATATACCATACAGAAAAAATAGGTTAAATAAGAATGAGCCAAGGAGGATGACCAGAAAACTTAAACATGGCATAGGAATAAAGAAAGGAATATTTAAGAAATTGAAGGGAGGGGAGGAGCAGCTCAGAAATCGGTATAATGAACTATCTAGGAATGTTAAGAAAAATGTAAGGAAAGCAAAGAGAGACTATGAAATCAAAATAGCAAGAGAATCCAAGGCAAATCCCAAGGGATTTTTCCAGGTATATAGAACAAAGGTCAAGGACAAAGTTGGGCCTTTAAAGTCAGGGAGGGGAGAAGTGATAAATGGCAGTGAAGAAATAAGCAAAGCACTAACAGCTACTTCTTATCAGTTTTCACAGAAGAAATTCGTGATGAAATTCCAGAGATGGAACTGATATTGAAGGGAAAGGAAGAAGAGAAATTAAAGAATATCACTATCAGAAAAGAGGATGTTCTTAAGAAGACAAATAAACTAAAGAAGACAAAATCCCCAGGGCCGGATGAAATTTTCCCTCGAGTCTTGAAAGAGTGTAGGGAACAGATTAGCTGACCCCTCGTAAACTTATTTAGAAAATCATTAGACACTGGAGTTGTGCCAGACTTGTGGAAACAGGCAAATGTAGTACCCATATTCAAAAAGGGAGACAGAGCATCAGAGTCAAATTACCGGCCGATCAGTTTGACGTCAGTAGTGGGGAAATTTCTTGAATCAATTATAGCAGATAGCATCCGATCGCATCTAGAGAAAAGCAAATTAATCTACGACTCTCAACATGGGTTTATGAAGGGAAAATCTTGTCTCACAAATCTGCTGACGTTTTATAGGAAAGTCTTCGAGGTAGTAGATAATGACGAAAATTACGATGTTATTTACTTAGACTTTAGCAAAGCATTTGACAGAGTACCGCATTAGAGGCTTCTGAGAAAAATTAAAGCTCATGGTATCGAGGGGAAGTTTTAAATTGGATAAAATCATGGCTCACCGATAGAACGCAGAGGATCAGCTTAGATGGTGTTAAATCTGAGTGGGGCTGTGAAACCAGTGGGATTCCCCAAGGGTCAGTACTAGGCCCACTCTTGTTCATAATCTACATAAACGATCTAGATACTGGGATTAGTAGTCACATAAGCAAGTGTGCGGATGACACCAAAATAGGGCGGCAGATTAATTCAGGGCAGGATGCAAATGCATTACAGGAGGATCTAAATAAATTGCAGGGGTGGTCTGAAAAATGGCAAATAAAATTCAACACCAGCAAGTACAGTGTACTTATTATTGGAAGAACAAATACTGATAATGTATACAGCCTTAACAACATCAACCTAGAGAAGTCGACTTGTGAAAGAGACCTAGGGGTACTTGTAAGCCCGGACCGACGGCCTAAAAAACAGTGCGTTAATGTTCGAAATAAGGCAGACAGAATATTGGGTTTTATATCTAGAAGTGTAAGTAACAAGAGTGCAGAGGTCTTATTGCAACTATATCTTGCGCTAGTCAGGCCGCACCTCGATTATGCGGTTCAGTTGTGGTGCCCTTATTATAGAATGGATATAAATTCACTAGAGTCGGTGCAGCTAAGAATGACAAAAATGATTCCGGGACTTAGAAACCTTCCATATCAGGATAGGTTTAAGAAACTAAACTTGCATTCCCTAGAAAGACGAAGTGTGCGAGTAGATATGATAGAAGTATTTAAGTCTGTGAAAGGAATCAATAAAGGGGATATAGATAAAGTTCTTATAATATCCGAGCAGGATAGGACTCGGAGGAACATATTCAAGCTGGATAAGTTTAGGTTTAGGAGGGAGATAGGAAGAAACTGGTTCACAAATAGGGTAGTGGACGAGTGGAACAAGCTTAGCAGCTTTGTAGTAAGTGCGGGAACTCTGGAAAGTTTCAAAAGGAGGCTAGATAGATTCATGGATGATAGAGAGTGGTAGTAACTCTCGACAGGAGCTGCCATGCACAGGCCAACCGGCCTATTGCAGACTCCTTATTTTCTTATGTTCTTATCTATGCGGCATTCAGTGACTGTTGCCTCATAGTCAATGTCTGGGGCCGTTGTCAGCTTTGGGGCCGACGATCTCGTTCCCCTGAGGAAAAGCAATGCAGACCTAAGCAGAGAGAAGGACAGTCGACATCTCAACCAGGCTGTTTTGTAACCTCTGGGCTGCTGCTTCTGTTCAGATAGCATCTCCGCGAGTCTGGCAAAGAAACATCTTGCACTTGGTTCCATTCCACCCGAGGTTGTGAACACCAGAAGAGTGAAGCTGCCTAGAATGATCAACATTCTGAATTTTCTCCCCATATACCCTATTCGTGTCATTCTCGTTCCTCCTGTGTGCAGCATCGAGAGCTAGGTTTTGGTGACATGCGACCATGGGGTCGAAAATCGTATGTCAAAGAATGGCCACTGTCTCCGCGCCCAGATTCCTTGAACACTGACGTCCACACGGGCTTCGTTGGATGCGTTTGAAATTCTGTGAAGGAAATTCTCACCGTTCAATGAAAGGAGGGTCGGTTCCACCGTGACGTCGTGGCAGGTTTCCTTCAGTAAATTTTCTGTGAGATCCCTTACTTCGTCATGCCTCATGCATACAAAGATCCCCTTCTTGCGCAACATGGCGTGGTCGATGTCATAGGATGAGCTGTATGTATATTATGTATGCTGGATTATATATCATGTATGTATATTATGTATGTGCTCCATTTATGTATTACTTATTCAGCCTAGCTAGCAGCGTGTGGCAATGTTATTACCATATCCCACATGCTTAATTAATGTGCCTGGCGACGTATGGAAGCTGCTAATGTATCACTTGCCATACGTCGCCTATAGCAGTTGACAAGGAGCCTAGCCAGGGAGACCGCTGCTCTCCTTTGTGTACATACTCTTATCCAGTAAACCGAACCTACAAAACTATACAGGTGTTTGTGTTCTCTCCTGTATATAGAACTTATTATTCAGAACCTAACATGGCGCAGTGATACGATCTTACTGGATAATTACGAGTGAAAGTGCAAAGTCTGTGGAAAGCCGGCGTACGGACTCCTCTCTCGCTTGGGTCAACTCCCGCGCGTCAGCTCTCCTCGAAGAATCTCAGCAACTTTGAGCAGTGTCAGTGACAGTGATTTTCTGTGAAGTGTTTAGTGCATTGTGTGTTCGTGCCATTCATGTGTGACCTTGTTCTAAAGGATTCCCAAGGTATACGGCACGTTCTGGGCATTTGTAAGGAGTAAAGTTCAGTGCACCCGTCTCTGACCGCGTCCTGAGGGTAACTAGACTGACTGGGAGTCGCCGCGCCTCTCCCTCCACCCCCTCACAGCGCCGCCTCCACCCCCCCCTCACAGCTGGGGCGAGACGCTTTGCCGGCCCGGGACACACTCACACACATACACGTACTAACACTCGCTGACCGCGCGGCTTCCTTATATATATTTTATATATATAACCTACTTATCTGTGTATTTAATTAATTTTTTGTCTGAAATCTTGTTGATACGACGGGCTGACCGGTCAACACTGATTTAAGACATAGTACACAGAGGAAGTAGTTATGTCTCACGCCTTACGTAGCCGTGGACCCAGCGTCTGGATGACTCAGGTGGGTGATAGCCCCGCAGAGATGGATGACCAGGCCGGCCACGACGCTCCAGCCCCCACATCGCGCAGTCCCTCACCTCAATATTCAGCGTTGTCTCCAGAGATAATTCCTTTACTGAAGTTTATGAGAGATGAGAAACGCGAGGATGAAGCCCACAGACGTTTGGCGGATGAGCACAGAAGGCAAGCAGAGGCAGAACGAGACAACCAACGGAGATTGGAAGACAGTGAACGGTTTGAAGCCTTGATATATCGCCTCACTGTTAACCAAGCCCCTGGCTCTAACACTGCCTCGGTACTGACTGGTTCAGATACCTCATCCATGCTTCCTTCACACCCCCCAGCCCCACCTAAAGCAGCAGCTCAAACGCCGCCCATCTTGAAGCCTGATGAGACTTTCCAGACTTTTCGTGAATGGCGGCGACGGTGGACTGATTATTCTACAATGGTGGATCTCCAGAGTTTGTCACAGCCTAAACAACTCATCCAGCTGCGTATGTGCCTGTCCTTGGAAATTCAGCGTGTCTTGGAACATACGTTGCAGGTACCCCCAACCTCTTTGCTGTCTGTAGAGGAGGTACTGGACGTTCTACAACGGCACATCAAAGGACAGCAGAATGAAGCTCTGCGCAGGAGGGAATTGTTTAGCTGCAGACAGATGGAGGGTGAGTCTTTTGATGCCTTTTACGTGCGTCTTAAGAGAGCCTCGGAAGAGGTAGATATATGTCCAGGCCACCACCAGCAGTGCGAGGAGACCCAGTTGAGGCAGGTGATCCTGATGGGTGTTAAGGACGAGGAACTTGTCCAACGCCTCACCTCCCTCGACTCTTCCTCTTCTCTTAAGGATGTGTCGACGATATGTCGCTCCTATGAGGCTGCCAGGTGTGCCACCTCTGCCATCCATGCTCCCCCTACAGCTGTAAGCGCTGTGTCCCGGTACAAGAAGGACAAGAAGTCCGTTCCTACGCCTTCGCCCACCACGTCCACGCCCGGTTTATTTTGCAACAACTGTGGTAAGCAGCACGGAACACAGGTGTGTCCAGCTGCTCAGTCTACCTGCAACAGTTGTGACCGTAAGGGCCACTGGTCACTCACAGTACGGTGCCCAGCCAAACGCGTCCAGTGCAATGTGTGTGGTCGTCTGGGCCACTATGACAAGTGTTGCCCTTCCAACATACCCAAGGGACCGCGTCGGCGGAAGCTTCAGCCCCCCTCCACCAGAGAGGGCCGCCCACAGTCTTCCAATCAGAGGTACGACGACTCTTGACAACGCTCGAGCCACATTAGGAATGTGTGCTCCCCCCAGCGTCCCAGGACCAAAGTCCCCCAGTACATCAGTGTCATTGTGACCTACCGCAGTGCTTCATCCCGTCTTCAGATGTTGCCCGACACCGGCGCTGATGCTACAGTCATCGGTCCCCAGCATTTGCAATGCTTGGGGCTCTCTCCAAGTGATCTAGGACCGCCCCCCAAGGATCTCCGCTTTATGGCAGATGGTTCACAGATGACCCCGGCCCTGGGTTCACTCCAAGCACAAGTCACCTTTGGCAACAGGTCGTGTCAAGCCTGGATTGATGTGCATAACGGTGTCCAGACTCCTTTGCTGTCCTACAGACATTGTCAGGAGTTGGCCATCATCTCCCAGGACTTCCCCAAACCTATTCTTGAGGTAAAACACGCCAACAGGGTGCAAAAAGGGAGCAGCAACGACCCTGCTGCCGCCCTACCCCTGCCTCTTGCCAGTGACACCTCTCCTTCGGATGCTCGGAAGTACTTCCTGAAGGAATTCAGCGACGTTCTGGTGACCAAGTCCGCTCTGGAATCCAAGCCTGCCTCTCAAGAAGATGGCAGGCCCCCCCATGAGGATCCACCTGAGGGACGACGCGAAGCCATTCGCTATTTACACCCCTCGACTGGTTCCCCTGGCCTTCTGCGAGGCGGTCAAAAACGAGCTGGACTCCATGGTCGCCAAAGAAATTATTGTACCAACCGGCGATGACCCGTCTCCATGGTGTCACCCGATGGTTGTCGTCGCAAAACCTAAAGGTGGTGTTCGGATCACCACTGACCTTTCCAAGCTCAACAACCAGGTGTCTCGTCCTGCGCACCCTTCTCCCACGCCCTTTGCAGCCATACGCAGCGTGAACCCGAAGGCGCGCTTCTTCACGACGATGGACGCCCTGTGTGGATACTGGCAGATAGAGCTTGCCGAGGAAGACCGACCACTCACAACGTTCATCACCCCGCATGGACGTTACAGTTATTGCCGTGGCCCCATGGGATTCGCCGCTACAGGAGACGCTTTCTGTCTTCGAGGTGATATGGCTCTACAAGGTCTGGCAAACTGCGTGAAAGTGGTCGACGACATACTCGTGTACGACGAGGATTATATGGATCACCTCTGCCGTATCTACGAGTTACTCAACAGGTGCCGGAAGCACGGCATTACCCTAAATGCCGACAAGTTTGTTCTGGCCAGCTCTTCAGTTGACTTTTGTGGGTACACCCTCTCAGGGAATGGTATCGCAGCTGACCCGGAAAAGGTCCGCGCCATTACGGATTTTCCCACCCCTGCTAACCTGACCGACTTGAGGTCCTTCATAGGTCTCGTCAACCAGTTAGCAGAGTTTTCGTCGGACATCTCCGCAGCTGCTCAACCACTTCGCCCCCTGATGAGCCCCAAGAGGACATTCCTGTGGACCCCCGACCACGACAAGGCCTTCCAGCAAGTGAAACAGGCCCTGTCTCGTCCACCTGTCCTCGCCACGTTTGACCCAGCCTTGCCGACAGTTCTGCAGACAGATGCCTCACGCTTGTATGGCGTGGGATACGCCCTACTGCAGGATCATGGTGGAGGGCAGTTCCGGCTCGTCCAGTGTGGCTCGCGTTTCCTCTCTGACACTGAGACGCGCTACGCCACTATTGAGTTGGAGCTGTTGGCTGCGGTTTGGGCGATGTCCAAGTGCAGGTTTTACCTCATAGGCCTGCAATACTTTCACCTAGTGACCGACCATCGCCAGCTTGTCCCGATCCTCAACCACTACACGCTAGACGCCGTTGAGAACCCTCGCCTCCAGCGTCTGAAAGAGAAGCTCTCGGCGTACATCTTCACTGCAGTGTGGCGTGCTGGTAAGGAGCTCTGCATCCCTGATGCCTTATCCCGCTCTCCTGTCAGCCGCCCTACTCCAGAAGACCATGTACTCGACGCCGACCTCGCTCTTTCCGTCAGGACTGTGGTCACTCTCCATGCCGTCCAATCCCTTCGTTCGGACCTGTCACCAGATGACGACAAGGCAATGGAGGACCTTCGAACAGCGGCCCGAGATGACCCTTCCTATGTCCGACTCGTCGAGTGTGTGAGGAATGGATTTCCTAGCAACCGCTACGATCTTCACAACACCCTGCTCCCGTATTGGAAACTCCGCGATGAACTCTACTGCGACGGAGACCTTGTTCTGTACGGAGCACGTGTAGTTGTCCCTGCTGCATCACGTCCCCACGCCTTGGCCCGCCTTCACGACAGTCACCGTGGAGCTGAGGCCACCAAACGACGTGCACGACAGACTGTGTTCTGGCCCGGCATCAACTCCGACATCTCCAATGTTGTCCGTGCGTGTGAGCCCTGCCAAGTATTACAACCCAGCCAGCAGCAGGAACCCTTTATGAGTGACGACAACCCCACCCGCCCCTTTGAGTCTGTGTCGGCCGACTTTTTCTGTGTGTCAGGAAAGTCCTTCCTCGTTATCGTCGACCGTCTCTCTGGTTGGCCGGTTGTCATCAAGTGCGGTAATGACACGACGTCTGCTGCCACCATCAGCAAGTTCCGCCACTACTTCCGTGACGTGGGCGTTCCTGTACGCCTGCGAACCGACGGAGGGCCTCAGTTCACAAGCCGGGACTTTGCTGTGTTCCTTGACCGATGGGGAGTCCGGCATGTGTTGTCATCGCCCCATTACCCGCAGTCCAACGGCCACGCTGAGGCTGCTGTCAAATCCCTGAAGCACCTCATCCTTAAGGTGGCCCCTTCTGGGAACATTGACTGCGAGGCCTTCGACAGGGGTCTTCTTGAACTCCGCAACACACCTAACTACACCGGACGCTCCCCTGCCCAGGTTTTGTATGGACGCCCCCTTCGTTCTTGTGTCCCTGCTCACCCTCAATCCTTCTCCAAGGAGTGGCAGGCCAAGACAGAGGATTGTGATCGCCGAGCCGCCGAACGTGTTCAGGACGTCGTCGCCCGCTACAATGACCACGCCCGTTCTCTCCCCAGGTTGAGTGTCGGCACCCAAGTCCGTGTTCAGGACCCGACCTCCCTACGTTGGGACAAAGTAGGCGTAGTCATGGGTCTCGGCAGGTCACGGGACTACCAGGTGCGGTTACCCAGTGGTCGTGTGTGGTGGAGGAACCGCCGTTTTCTCCGACCCGTAACAATGCCTTCTGCTGGCCCCGCCACCAGTGTTGAGTCCCATACCCTTCCCAGTGATGAAGTCCCTCGACGCTCAGAACGGATCCAAAAGAAAAGGTCCGCTCAAGACTTTGCTATGAGCGTATAGGGGGGAGGGAGGTGTATGTATATTATGTATGCTGGATTATATATCATGTATGTATATTATGTATGTGCTCCATTTATGTATTATTTATTCAGCCTAGCTAGCAGCGTGTGGCAATGTTATTACCATATCCCACATGCTTAATTAATGTGCCTGGCGACGTATGGAAGCTGCTAATGTATCACTTGCCATACGTCGCCTATAGCAGTTGACAAGGAGCCTAGCCAGGGAGACCGCTGCTCTCCTTTGTGTACATACTCTTATCCAGTAAACCGAACCTACAAAACTATACAGGTGTTTGTGTTCTCTCCTGTATATAGAACTTATTATTCAGAACCTAACATGAGCCACACACGCATCGGGAGGACAAACCTTCTACTAGCCAACCGTACCTTAGAGCAATGGCATCTGTAAATTCTTGTTTATTAAGGCAGAAACCTTTTGCCCCTATAGGTAACGTTGTTAGCCCATTCGAGGCTCCCACCTCCTATGCTATAGCTACTTTTTTTTTCAAGTTCACTGACAATTGCAACATCAATTAAAGAAGTTTATCACTTTGGGTGTGCTGCCGTTCAGTCGTAATGGACCGTCGAAACTTTTTTAATTCGTTTGTATCCACCTGATTTGCTTCAGGCCTGCACCTCCCTGTATTCTCAGCGATTTTTTCCACACCATCCCTCCGGTTATTTTCTTGAACATGATAGTGTTTGGAGGGACATTGTCACCCTGGAACCTGATGCCTTCCTCTGCACTTGCTGGGGGATGCTTTTCCTTCAGCTGTTGTGAGGTGTTGTAAGGTTTATTGGCAGCACATCACCAGTAGGGTGTGTCAATTTAGGGGGTGAACTGGCTAAATTGAAAATCGAGTAATTTGGTAGCAATTTATTGTAGTCTTTAAGCATGCAAAACAATATTCTGGCATAAATTTTTTTTTATAATAAGTCCTACCTACATCAAATGGATTTTTAAATGTACATATTTGTGAATTTATAACATAACCAGCGTTTGCACACATGTTACTGTTTCAAGTTTCAAATTATTATATTTTATTATCCGTAGTCTATTTGAAAGTAACCAATGCCTTCATACTCTCTTTGCTTTGGTTTCTTGTCATCAGTAGTCTGCTTGCTATTTGTGCTTTGATGTAACCTTCTCGCCTCTCGTGGCTGTAAACATGGCCCCCTGCTTCTGTGACCATTTTCACACATCTCTCCACACTTTGAGTGTGGGAAGGCCACTTCGGCACCTGCATTGGAGTCTCTTTAAGGTTTCTCAATTCTTGGCTAGTTAGACTTGTTGTCAATGGTGGCTCTAAGACTTCCAAACTCAAGTCAACCAATTCTGACAATTTGGTGGCATTGACGTTTATTGGGGGAACTTTTCTTGAATGAAACGAACAGTCTCCCAACTGGTCGTCATCTATTAGCGTTCCTCTAATCTTTAGAATGACTTCTACAGCCTCGGTTCGGAGATTGGTACATTGACTGCAAAGCATTGCTTGCAAAACTGCTTCTGATCGAGCATACCAAGCGGACCTTCTTGCCACAGGTAACACGATGTCCCTCACTACCTTCCTCTGTGTTCTTACTAGCTGCAATTGAAACAAAAGGTGATTGGGCCCATCCACCCACATAGGATTAAGTTTCACACTAAACCACTGGGGAAGATAAACTCCAATAATAAATTCAACAATTAACCTCAAATTCTTCAGCACTTTGCCCTTCAATTCGTGTTTGGAAATCCAAATCCTGCAGAAACGAAGAGCTGTAGTTAACCAACGGCTGTGACTGACAGGTCCAATCTCCAAGAGAGCCAATGACTGAGGCACTTCTCCTGATCTTATTGCTTGGGCAATACGATAAGCATAGGATTGATCTGTGCTGAGATCTTTGATGACTCCTTCAGACAACGCCGGAAGGGGAGGGCCAACTTCGACCTTTGGAAAGGTTGTATTTATTACTAGTTGTGTTGCTTCATCCAGCATGATGCCAAGGAGACCTGACCACTTGTTGTTGCTCTTTGTAGGACCATCAAGTTCCTGGATGAGATGACGAAGAGGTAGCTCGCCTGTATGTAAATCACATACAATCCAAACAAGTCTTCTTCCTAGTTTTTTCTCTAAATGCGTCATTACACCCCCCTGCCATCCGGTGTTCACTGCAGTTGAATCTCCACCAACAGCCTGCAGTGAACTGCCAAGTCCTCTCTCCTGAACCCAACATAAAATATGATCAGCAATGACCTCTGCATGTTTCTTCCCTTCTACTTCAGTTTCGGGAGCAAAGTGAAACAAAAACCGACCACCAGGCTCAGAACAGACAGAGTAGTGTTCTTCTTTGATGAGACCTGGAAACTTTCTGTTCACTCCCTCTACTTCTAGCAAAACTTTTGTGTCATCTATTCTTCCATCAAACAAAAGACAGGAGAGCCCTCCCTCGCTTAAATCTTTTTCATGCTGATCAGATATTTCCTTCATTATTTTTTCTTGTGCTCTTCTAATTTTATTATGATCTATCACCAAAGATACATCCTCTCGGCTGATGAGGCCTGCATCTATCCAAGCGGCAGTTGCAATTTCTGCAGCCTCACGAAGTCCAGCATGGTGGCGTATACTAGCTAAAGCAATGTTTGAAATATTTCTTGTGTTGTATTTCATTTTCTTTGGTAAAGGTTCAGATGGCTCTTTGGAACTATCATCTGATGTTGCTTCCTGTTCATCAGAAGAACTATCAAAGAAGTGATAAACATCTTGACACAGCTCTTCCTCTCTTTGGATGGCTTCTTCACTCTTCATTTTCTTCTTTTGTTCCCTCTCTCGGATTTGTTCTCTCTTCTTGGCATTAGCAATCTGCTTCTTTGTTTCTGAATAATCTATTGAACCCATTTGCATACTTCCTTGGCCTTCTGCCTTTGTCCTCTGTGCCTTTATAAATTCAAGCTCTAAAACAGGGATCTTCTTTTCACGAGGACAACCACAATCAATGTGGGAATTATTTTCTCTCTTACCTGAGTGAGAACAGTTGGATTCAGAACATAATTGTATGGAGCACTTGCAGGTCAAAATGTCAAACAGAGTATCAAGTGTGTGCAGAAATTCATTTTTCCTGGCCAGTTTCCTTTACCAAGTGATGTTTCAACTGCTTTGTGCCATAATTTCGTTAGTTTTAGCTCAATAGTTCGACACTGATTAATCACAGGTGGTTTGAATAGTGCATTAGCTTTTGTCCATTGATGCAGAAGAGGGACTATCATGTCATTTATGAGTTCTTTATCTGTATAGTTCCTTCTGTCCTTTGCACTTTTTTCTCGAAGGAGTAACCCTAATCTTAGCATGTCTCTCACTGTTGGAAGTTCTGATACAGGAAGCTCCTTCCCTTTACCAACTAGCAGGCTCAAGTGGGTTGACAACTGACTTCTTGTCTTCAATTTTGACATCTTCACACTATCTGACAAATAGAAAAATATTTCAATGTTTCATAATTCAATTGTTGTTTCAAAAAATATCAATTTGTTTATCAAAAATGCTGTAACAGAAATAACATAATAATTTCTTAGAACATAATGTTTTATACAATGATATAAGTAACTGCGACAATCAATATGCCCTACTTACAATAATTAAAATGTAGAATTCGTCTGGTAGAGTAGGTGCAAGTGCAATGAGAGCAAACCACCGTCTATGATATCTAGAAGGAGAGTGAGCCGGGCGCCTTATCCTCACGCTTGGCACAAGTCAAAACAAGAATTAAACTGTCCCACACGGAGAGCCTGTTCATGTTCATGTTCTGACATGCATATTGTACACAAGCTATAGAACCATAAAATACTCCATAATCCATATGCTTACATGAGATTAGTTAATATCAAGTGAATAATTCTAATCAAGTCTCATTAATTTGTTGAAATACTGATATTTGAAACTTTAAGGTATAATTGATGTAGGTGAGGGTTATTTCAATTCATTTTTGTTTGCTAATCTCAAGTTTAGACATAAAGAGGCACAATATTTTGACTACCAAATTTGATTTTTAACATGTTGACAAAATTGACACACCCTAACCACCAGGGGATTCCTCTGTGAGAGATCTTACAGCAGAGAACACTTTTCCCACACGCATCTTGTTACCATATTTTCTGGCAGCATCCTCTGTGGTTTGCTTTCAGTCTTCTGTAAATTTTAGTCTCTGTTGCAATGTTCTTGCCTCGCTTAGGAGATCGTCCAGTGTCCCGTTCTGCCACAGTGTCTGTCTTCTCTTCATTGCAGCTACATCTTCCTTGTACTTACTCCTAGCGTGTGTTCTCTGGCAAAAGAGATGAGGTATTATTGCTAGTATGTGGAGAGCTATTGGGACCAGGGAACTGTCATGAGTGACTGTAATATTGTATAAGGCGAGTCATCTCCCGGATCATTTTTTTGGTGGCCCCACATTTTGGTGGTTCAAAGATGTTATTTGGAGACCACCTGACAACCTCTGAGTAGGTTTCTTTGACCCACTTCTCTGCATCTTCCCTCGACATGCCTCTCCATTGTGGTGGCTGTCTGTCATTCACCTCGTGAACATCTGCTAATGTTGAAGCAGCATTTATTGGCACTACTGTACATTTGCAGACTGAGTGGACTCACTGCTATCATTCAGAATATCGTCAGGCGGTGTTGTCCTGGTTATATCTACTGTGTCCTCCTGTGACGGATCCCTGGCCTGGGGATTCCGACAGTAGTTCTCCTCCCTGCACCCCACACATCGGCTATTGTTTCTCACACATTCACAGTTTGTGCAATTTTGATTCCGGCTAGCACAGATGCAAACACAGTTGCCCGGCATAACGCTCCACACTTTGAGCAGCAGGAATGTCTGCCACTGACATCTGCTTTGGTCTCATTCAGAGGAATCTAGTTCTTATGAAGAGGGCCAGAGAGGTGACAGGTTGGCCAGCAGTGTCCGGGTAGTAGGACATACTGTTTGTGCGTGGGCAAGGTAGGCCACCCCTAGTGGGTGAGGACAACAATCGGAATTATACACTAGGAGCTGGAATAGTTATAGCTCTTATTTATATATCTATGGCAGGAATAGCCACAATTTCTATGGTCACACTGATGTAATAAAGACTTAATTGGTCAAGTGGGGAGGGTGGCTGGCACCAGAGTGTCTGTGTGTGGGCAGCGACAGCGCGCATTGAATAGTTGGCCTTCTAACGCTGGCCTCAGGGGAGAGAGTCACGTCACCGCACCCTCTAAAATAGGCCTATCCTACACCTGGCCAGACGCAGGGGGTGGCATTACCACCACCGACCACTACACCTCTCCTGGTAATCAATGGTACACACAGAAAATTTGAAATCATTGCCGTATGGGATGAGGAGAGCCTTCAGTGCCAGTGATAAGGGTGACGTCTAATATTCACCGACACTATGTGAAATTCCTGCTCCCACCTACGGAGTATGTCCCCTCCAAATTCACAATAGACCCGGGAGGACACTCAACTGCACCCACCCCTCGCTGCTACTACTACTACTACTACTATCTCTGATTTATCCCAAGTAGGAACACCAATAAATTTGCCCTCTGATCAGTAAGAGGATTATTGAACTGTTTAAAATTAATTTTATGTTACTATAAGCTCAAATAATGACCCAGTAAAGGTAACATACTGGCCACAACAACATTATCAAAATCGGGAATAAATTCCTGATATAAATTGCTTTGGGTTGGTTAAGAAACATTTTGTTTTACCGTTGTGCTTGAGTAATGTTGTCGTTAATATTCCTGTGAGAAATAATGAGGAAGCCATCACTCCACCTCCTGCTCCTAGGCTGTCCTGGGAATCCTCCAAATATCTCTTCTGGTCCAATAATTCAATGGTTTTAAAAACTTCTGGGGAAAAAGTATGAGGATGAAAGAGTTTAAGCCGAGCTAAGTCGTGTCCCAAGGATTGTCAAACCCTCTCCGGAGAGTTAAGGAAAGGCCTTTATCTCCTGACAGTGTTTTATTGCCTTCATTAATTGTCTTTCATAGCGAGACAGTTCACAGTCACTGGTATTACTAACTGGGGAGTATTTTTTTATATATTTCACGTTCATTATACCACGTTCAGTTACCAGTCTTATCGCGTTCATCAATACAACGTTCAGTTACCAGTCTTATCACGTTCATCAATACAACGTTCAGTTACCAGTCTTATCACGTTCATCAATTCAGCGTTCTGTTACCAGTCTTATCACGTTCATCAATACAACGTTCAGTTACCAGTCTTATCACGTTCATCAATACAGCGTTCTGTTACCAGTCTTATCACGTTCATCAATACAACGTTCAGTTACCAGTCTTATCACGTTCATCAATACAACGTTCAGTTACCAGTCTTATCACGTTAATTTATCAGTAATGACACATAGCTTTTCTCCTCCCGCTCTGATAAGATCTCTTATAACAACAACGGGACTTCACTCACTCACCTGAGACAGCAGAGGTCAGGTGTACGTGAGAACTGAGGGCGCTAAAAATACACTTGATTACGAATTTATGTCGTCATAAAATATAAACATTGGCTAAGTGCAACAGTAAGACTCTTTAAAGATTAGTTATTTATTAATAATAGCGTCGGGCACTGCAGAACAAAGTTGAATTGAATTGAATTGAAACAGTTTATTCAGCCATAAAAACACAGATACAGAGTGCATAATAATAACAAATATTAACGTGGCTGAGCCAGTTGAGAACCTGAGCTCTCTTTTAGGCACCTAATATATACTATACATTTATATCAAGGAAGTATTATGTAACATTCAGTATCATCTGGAATAGTACAATAGCATGGTGGTAATAAGAACGTCTCATAATGTTACCACGGTTATCACTACAATATTAATTAATTTTATTTATATATATATATATATATATATATATATATATATATATATATATATATATATATATATATATATATATGCAAGTGAATCACTGTAGTTGCGCGTGATCCAGGTATATGCTGATAACCACAAGGAAAGAAGAAAACACAAAGTTCCCAAGCGCTTTCGTGTTATTCACATCTTCAGGGGTGAGTACAGTCTGTACTCACCCCTGAAGATGTGAATTACACGAAAGCGCTTGGGAACTTTGTGTTTTCTTCTTTCCTTGTGGTTATCAGCATATATATATATATATATATATATATATATATATATATATATATATATATATATATATATATATATATATGCAAGTTGTGTGCCATTTAAAGATTAGTAGGGTCATTACCTGACCATTGTGGACCTGGTCTCACCCTCCTCTGTATATATTCATCTTGTTCTACATTACTCTATCTAGTCTGTACTCACCCCTGAAGATGTGAATTACACGAAAGCGCTTGGGAACTTCGTGTTTTCTTCTTTCCTGGTGGTTATCAGCATATGTATATATATGTATATATATATATATATATATATGTATATATATATATGTATATATGTATATATATATATATGTATAAATATATATATATATGTATATACTTCATTTTTAGTCCATTTAACACGCGGACTTTGAACATATAATCAACGACCTCACCAGCAAGGAATCGAACCCTCGACCTACTGGGTGGCCCTAGGGAACGCTTACCGGCTAGCCCACAAGGACACTAAAAGCAGTTCTAGACTCTGTTATATTTCACACAAAGCCTGTTCATCGAGCTGATGGCGCCGTGAACCTCATTGGGAAACTGCCCGTGCCTCGTATGTGGTGTCAGTAGCATTTTACCGAATCCAGCTGGTATGAAACGCGAGGTACATATATATACTTCATTTTTAGTCCATTTAACACGCGGACTTTGAACATATAATCAACGACCTCACCAGCAAGGAATCGAACCCTCGACCTACTGGGTGGCCCTAGGGAACGCTTACCGGCTAGCCCACAAGGACACTAAAAGCAGTTCTAGACTCTGTTATATTTCACACAAAGCCTGTTCATCGAGCTGATGGCGCCGTGAACCTCATTGGGAAACTGCCCGTGCCTCGTATGTGGTGTCAGTAGCATTTTACCGAATCCAGCTGGTATGAAACGCGAGGTACATATATATACTTCATTTTTAGTCCATTTAACACGCGGACTTTGAACATATAATCAACGACCTCACCAGCAAGGAATCGAACCCTCGACCTACTGGGTGGCCCTAGGGAACGCTTACCGGCTAGCCCACAAGGACACTAAAAGCAGTTCTAGACACCACATACGAGGCACGGGCAGTATAAATATATGTATATGTATATGTATAAATATATATATATGTATATATATATATATATATATATATATATATATATATATATATATTTATATATATATATATATATATATATATATATATATATATGTATAAATATATATATATATATATATATATATATATATATATATATATATATATATATTTTATATACATATATATATATATATATACATATATATATATATATATATATATATATATATATATATATATATATATATGTAATATTCAGAAATTTCAGAGTAATTTCGAATGCCCCGCCATTGGCAACACTGAGCGTTCAAGGTCATGGGAGGGGAGAGAGCGCTTCCTGCTCACAGCGAGAGATGGTGGAACTTGGCCTATATGATATTAAATGTAGTTTACCGATTTAATAATGATGCGATTCATGAAGTAAGGGACTATTATTGAATTTTAAATTATTATAGATCGTTTAGCAGTCTGAATAATGTTACGAGTGTCCCAAGGAGTTATTAGTTAGGCGGAAAATATGTCACGTAGACCTAAGCTAACGCTTTGAGAGGACGCGACGCAGCCTCTCTCTCAGTCCCGGAGAGCACTCACACAAACAAGACGTCCCTGCGCGTCTGTCCCAGAAATAGTCACGTGGCCTAGTCACCTGTGCTGCAATATTGCAGTATAACAAGTAAGTCTCATTCGATCTCAGACAGGGTTAGATAGGGCATTGATAAAGTAAACTAGAGCTAACAGTGAGTTCATTTCAGGGTTTCCGTCAGAACCCACTTGACTGCGAGAGATTGACTGCCGTTTGAGACTGCCGTTGATGATTGAGGGTGGCGATTGTCGCCATTGGACCGATCAAAGTAGGCCTGTCACTGTTCAGCGGGGTAGCAAAGGATCTCTTGAGTGAACGAGTGCTCCCGACAACTAAAACGACACGGGAACAGCATCAGCAGTGGGTGATCAGTTCTTACCACTCCGGGCACATCACCACATGTCCCGAGCTGCTAGTGAAACCCTCTTGCTAACGGGAAGCTAAAGCTTCTCTCAACTGTACAAGGTCTGATTGGCTCACTCCCTTCCGCTTTATGGACGCACTGGGAGTACACTGAGGCTATCTGAGTAGACTAATGGTCACACACTGAGACCGTGAGTCTAGGTCTCTCGGAGATACATAGAGGAACATTTTCCCTCCCTTATTACGGGTGTAGTTAACACCATTCCTCAGACTGATATTATCCTGACGGGTGTAGTTTAATAGTTTCTAGATAATTGTGATAATATTGTTTTGAATGTTTGTGCCATCAAGTGGAACCAGAGTGATACTGTGATTTGATTCTTTTAATGCCTCTAATTGTTCTTCATAATTCTGATCTCAGGTATAACCTTGTTCCCCAGAGTAGTGGTTAGGTTAGGTTGGGAAGTGTGCATCTGTTAGGGTGCTATAATTTTGTTGAGTGCCCTTAAGGCCTATTCATTGTAGAGTATTTAATTTCTTAAATTTTATTACCATTTCCTCAGTGACTGATACTACTTTGCTGAAAGCCCTTAAGGCCTATTCTTTGGAGAGTATTTAATTTCTTATTTTTATTACCATTTCCTCAGTGACTGATATAATTTTGTTGAGTGCCCTTAAGGCCTGTTCATTGTGCAAGCAACATTTCTTAATACTCCAAATTTATTGTTGCCTGAGTTTCTAATAATTTCTAGATCCTGTATAACTTTTATTCCCCAGAGTAGTGTTTTAAGTTCAAGTTAAGAGGTGCGCATATTGGTGTACCACTATTTGATTGTGTTTGTAGTGTTGGAGGGAATATAAGTGTCTAAATTTTACAGTGTGTCTCATTCATCCCAGTCACAGACGCTATCCTTCCACGGGTCACGGACAATTTATTTGTTTAGTAGATTTAAGTGTTCTTGTGCTGGTTCGGGATTTTTCTCAAAGGGGCGCTTCCACTGCCATTACCATCTATTAATTTTAAATAAACCCCAAGTCAAGTGAGAAATTAAAGTCCAGTAAATTCCGACCGGTTACATATATATATATATATATATATATATATATATATATATATATATATATATATATATATATATATATATATATATATATATATTACAGTGGAATTGCAAAACATAAGTATAATGGGGGAGCAGTACAACATGAGTTGTACAGTAATAAGGTTGAACAAGAGGACAGAGCTGTCAGGATTATGTTAGTTAGGTTAGTTTAGTGCAGCAGCTCACATCAGCTGCAGCAGCTCACAACAGCAGGAGTAGCTCACAACAACTGCAGTAGCTCACAAGAGTGCAGCTGCTCACAACAGCTACAGCAGCTCACAACAGCTGCAGAAGCTCTCAACAGCTGCAGCAGCTCACAACAGTTGCAGCAAATCACAATAGTGCAGCAGCTCACAACAGCAGCTACAGCTCATAACAGCTACAGCAGCTCACAACAGCTGCAGCAGCTCACAACAGCAGCAACAGCTCACAACAGTTGCAGTAGCTCATAATAGTGCAACAACTCACAACAGCTGCAGCAGCTCACAACAGTTGCAGTAGCTCATAATAGTGCAGTAGTTCACAACAGTTGCAACAGCTCACAACAGCAGCAGCAGTTCACAACAGCCACAGCAGTTCATAACACTGCAGCAGCTAACAATAGTGCAGCAGCTCACAACAGCTGCAGCAGCTCACAACAGCAGCAACAGCTCATAACAGCTGCAATAGTTCACAACAATGCATCAGATTGAAACAGCTGCAGCAGCTCAAAACAGCTGCAGAATTCACAACAGTGCAGCGCAGCAGCCCAGAACAGTGCATTAGGTCACAACAATGCAGCAGCTCACAACACTGCAGCAGCTCACAACAGCTGCAGCAGCTCACAACACTGCAGCAGATCACATCAGCTGCAGCAGCTTACCATAGCAGCAGCAGCTCACAACAATGCAGCAGCTCACAACACTGCAGCAGCTCACGACACTGCAGCAGCTCACATCAGCTGCAGCAGCTCACAATAGCAGCAGCAGCTCACAACAGCTGCAATGGCTCACAACAGCTGCAGCAGCTCACAACAGCTGCAGGAGCCCACAATAGGTGCAGCAGCTCACATCAGTTTCAGCAGTTCACAACAGCTGTAGCATCTCGCAACAGCTGCAGCAGTTCACAACAGCTGCAGCAACAGGGTCACAGATGGTATACATTTAATTGCATTAGTAGTAATAAATGTAATGTTCGCAACAAAAACAACTCGTGAGCTGTGGCGACACTTTCACCACCTACTTAGTATGTTTACTGCGTCACTGGACACCTGCTGCTCCACCCAGTGACACTTTGAGGGAGTGAGGCTACACCTTGCTTTGCTCTCTCTCCCAATCAATTCCTTCCCCTTTGTCTGCATGTCTGTCCGTCTGGCCCGTTTGACTGTCTGTCTCTCACCCTCTCTCTCCTTTCACAATAACACAAACAATCTCGATTAACCAGCAGAGGTGAGGGGAAGGTGTGAGAAAAGATATACAGAGAACATGACAAGGAACAGGTCCCCAGTGTTGATGGTGAACCCATAAACATAATAACACTAAAGACTGTATGAAGGACCACAAGGAAATACAGAGTTAATGACCTCCAGGAGTACTGGAGGGCTTTGTAGCGGCAGCAATGGCCTATACCATCTGTTTCACAGAGGAAACAGGTCATGGTCGGTCTACCTTTGTAATAAGGAATGCCGGTTTTAAATACATGTACAGCTCGGGAATATTTTCCTGTCTCCTGTCCTTCATCCCATCTTGCTACAGTAAAAACTCTTAAACATTATTCCGGAGAACAAGTGGCTAGCTCTTCAGGTTGATGACCCCATCGACCCATCTTTAGTATAGTGTGGCTCAGGAAATGATCTCAACATTGCATGCTTCCCTGTTGGACTCTGTAAACGCTTCTGCGCTTCACCTTACACAAGGATGTAGGGGAGTGCCCAATAAATAAAAAAAAAGAAAAAAGATCTCAACATTTGGTTCTTAGATGGCAGCACTGCAGCTAACACCTCACCATCTTTCCTGACAGACATGACTCGAATCAAGGAGGACGGGGTTAATCTCAAGTCACTGTCTCAATACTTCCAAATGTGAAGTTGTTTGTGAAAAAACCAAGAACACCTTAAAACATTTTCAGGAAGATTATAAATACGGAGGGAGACACCAGGCTGAGACAAGAAATGGGGTGTTACATACACTCTGGCAACACCTAAAACTTTCCATGCTGTCTTCAAATGGTCTTTCAATATTTAAATATCCTAGTGGGCTAAATTTTTCTCAATTATCCTCTATACTCACACTGTATAATACTGTTCTTGCATGTTTTTATTGCTTCCACGTTGTTCTAAATTTAATATAGATATATATCCCTGATTTTCTTCATACACTACTGAAATTTGTATTACTGTCTCGAGGTGGCTCTTTGTTTCCGAACTGAGAAATGACACCACTACCCAACACTTTAATCTTGTTCCTTCACGATGTCAAGTATTGTCTAGACTTACTACTGGCTTGTGAATTTCGTTTGAAGGATCTCTAATGGCCACACTTCCTCCTGTTTGTCATTACTTGCCTGTGTATTCTGGTATCATTTAAAGCTACTTCCACCGCATTTATCTTACTGCTGAGAGGTGTTTCACGTTGTCCAAGCTGCCGTATATTGGCCATAATTGCCCTTGTCTGTGCCAACATATATAAAACAGCTCACGCCTCCCACCCCTCTGTTATAAAGGTGAAGAACAAACAACAGTAAAGGCAGCGATAAAGATAGTAAGCTGTGTAATGGAGGACGCCAGGTCACGGCCATTAGTGTTTTATGTTATGACTCGTAAACTGGTGGTGGTAACTTTCCCTGAGTCACACCCACCACATTCCCTGAGTCACACCTTCCACCTTCCCTGAGTCACACCCACCACCTTCCCTGAGTCACACCCACCACCTTCCCTGAATCACACCCACCACCTTCCCTGAGTCACACCCACCATCTTCCCTGAGTCACACCCACCACCTTCCCTGCGTCACACCCACCACCTTCCCTGAGTCACACCCACCACCTTCCCTGAGTCACCCCCACCACCTTCCCTGAGTCACAACCACCACCTTCCCTGAGTCACACCCACCACCTTCCCTGAGTCACACCCACCACCTTCCCTGAGTCACACCCACCACCTTCCCTGAGTCACCCCCACCACCTTCCCTGAGTCACAACCACCACCTTCCATGAGTCACACCCACCACCTTCCCCGAGTCACACCCACCACCTTCCCCGAGTCACACCCACCACCTTCCCTGAGTCACACCCACCACCTTCCCTGAGTCACACCCACCACCTTCCCTGAGTCACACCCACCACCTTCCCCGAGTCACACCCACCATCTTCCCTGAGTCACACCCACCACCTTCCCTGAGTCACACCCACCACCTTCCCTGAGTCACACCCACCACCTTCCCTGAGTCACAACTACCACCTTCCCTGAGTCACACCCACCACCTTCCCTGAGTCACACCCACCACCTTCCCCGAGTCACACCCACCACCTTCCCTGAGTCACACCCACCACCTTCCCCGAGTCACACCCACCACCTTCCCTGAGTCACACCCACCACCTTCCCTGAGTCACACCCACCACCTTCCCTGAGTCACACCCACCACCTTCCCTGAGTCACACCCACCACCTTCCCTGAGTCACACCCACCACCTTCCCTGAGTCACACCCACCACCTACCCTGAGTCACACCCACCACCTTCCCTGAGTCACACCCACCACCTTCCCTGAGTCACACCCACCACCTTCCCTGAGTCACACCCACCACCTTCCCTGAGTCACACCCACCACCTTCCCTGAGTCACAACCACCACCTTCCCTGAATCACACCCACCACCTTCCCTGAGTCACACCCACCATCTTCCCTGAGTCACACCCACCACCTTCCCTGAGTAACACCCACCACCTTCCCTGAGTCACACCCACCACCTTCCCTGAGTCACACCCACCACCTTCCCTGAGTCACACCCACCACCTTCCCCGAGTCACACCCACCATATTCCCTGAGTCACACCCACCACCTTCCCTGAGTCACACCCACCACCTTCCCTGAGTCACACCCACCACCTTCCCTGAGTCACAACCACCACCTTCCCTGAGCCACAACCACCACCTTCCCTGAATCACACCCACCACCTTCCCTGAGTCACACCCACCATCTTCCCTGAGTCACACCCACCACCTTCCCTGAGTAACACCCACCACCTTCCCTGAGTCACACCCACCACCTTCCCTGAGTCACACCCACCACCTTCCCTGAGTCACACCCACCACCTTCCCCGAGTCACACCCACCATTTTCCCTGAGTCACACCCACCACCTTCCCTGAGTCACACCCACCACCTTCCCTGAGTCACACCCACCACCTTCCCTGAGTCACAACCACCACCTTCCCTGAGCCACACCCACCACCTTCCCTGAGTCACACCCACCACCTTCCCCGAGTCGCACCCACCACCTTCCCTGAGTCACACCCACCACCTTCCCCGAGTCACACCCACCACCTTCCCTGAGTCACACCCACCACCTTCCCTGAGTCACACCCACCACCTTCCCTGAGTCACACCCACCACCTTCCCTGAGTCACACCCACTACCTTCCCTGAATCACACCCACCACCTTCCCTGAGTCACACCCACCATCTTCCCTGAGTCACACCCACCACCTTCCCTGAGTCACACCCACCACCTTCCCTGAGTCACAACCACCACCTTCCCTGACTCACACCCACCACCTTCCCTGAGTCACACCCACCATCTTCCCTGAGTCACACCCACCACCTACCCTGAGTCACACCCACCATCTTCCCTGAGTCACACCCACCACCTTCCCTGAGTCACACCCACCACCTTCCCTGAGTCACACCCACCACCTTCCCTGAATCACACCCACCACCTTCCCTGAGTCACACCCACCATCTTCCCTGAGTCACACCCACCACCTTCCCTGAGTCACACCCACCATCTTCCCTGAGTCACACCCGCCACCTTCCCTGTGACATGCTTACTACTCCCTACATGGTTTCTTATTCACACTGCTGCCCACCTGAACTCACTCCCCAACTCTACAGACAATGTGTTGTTGTCATATTTGTAACCAGAACATCAACATAGTGTATAATATTATTCGTAAGCTGTTTAAATTCTGTATAAAACTACCTACTCTTTACCTCAATCTGTGAGAGACAACAAAATTAACTTTTCACACATTTATGATGAAGTAAACAACGAGACATTGACCATCTACCTGTAAACAAAACCCGCTGACACACCTGACTACACACCTGTTATAGTTCTCTCCAAACACTGTAATGAACAAATGGTGTTTCTAAACATTTCACAGAATTTTACTTTGTCCAAAAACTTCCACTTAACACCGATGTATTTATTGTCAGGCCAAAGAGGTTCCTGACATGTATAGTCCAACAACTACTACGGGAAGAGAGAATGTGAGAGCTTTACACATACTATTAACCTGATATTTGATATATTTCTTGTTGTTGATGTTTGTGGGTCAGATGTGTTGAAGTGACTCAGGACGGCGGAGGCAGAGGGTCAGGAGGAAGCTATCTTGAAGAGAGCATGAGGATGATGGTGTCTGGGACGAAGGGCGACGCCTATCACCCTACGCTGCCCCCGGAGATAGCTACAGACGCTGCCATCTATGTTACCGTGAGTGAGAGAGAGAGAGAGAGAGAGAGAGAGAGAGAGAGAGAGACATCCACTTTCTTCCCTCCCCACAACCTTCATCTCCACCCTCCATATTCCCACCTCTATACAACCTCCACCCTCTTCCCTTCCCACAACATCCACCCTCTTTCCCCCTACATACTCCACCTTCCTTCCTCCTCACACCCTCCACCTCCACCCTCCTACCTTTATACAACCTCCACCCTCTTCCCCCCACATGCTCTACCCTCTTCCCTCCCTAAATCCTCCACCTTCCTGCCTCCTCTCAACCTCCACCCTCCTCCCCTCAACCTCCACCCTCCTCCTCCACCCACGAACCACCAGTCATCATTCTTCATTTAGGACCTCGTAAACGTAAGGTGGTGGACTTTCCTCGATGTTACTGAGGTGCTTGGAGAGAGAGAGAGAGAGAGAGAGAGAGAGAGAGAGAGAGAGAGAGATATTATCACACCACATATAGCTTACAGCTTCATAATCATTATAATACTATCAACATAGGAAGGTTTAAAGGTTTTTCTCGTGCCATAAATGTATTATATTATTTCATGACAGCTGACGTAATGGGCATTTCAATTTGTATGTGATAGTGACCCGGGTATATTATGTGGTAGATACAGTTTATGGTGTCAGAGGTATATACTGTAGAGTGTGTGATAGTGACCCGGGTATATTATGTGGTAGTTTCAGTTTATGGTGTCTGAGGTATATGATTAAGAAACTGTAATATACACTTATTTGGAATCAATGAGACGATTGAAAAAATTATCTAGTTTTAACGTGATGAGTATATGAGCCGTAGTGGTGGAAGTAAATAAGGAAGCGAAAGTGAGTAAGTTCTACTGATTTAAGTAAAGCGATTTAGTATACGTGTATAAGCTGCAGTAAATGTGTAATTGATGAGGTATAATTAAACCAGGTCTAGAATATTACTTAACAAAAAATTAAGATCAGCCGAGTAGCAGTAGTGTGGGTGAGTGTCATCCAGCGATGTGTATTATGCGGATGATTCTTGAACACGATTGTGCAGAGTTGGTGGATAACCTGGGTGTTTTGGCGGATGTGATGGATGAATAAATAGTGGATGACCTGAGTGTACTAAAGGAAGTAATGGATGTGATATTTTTTCTTAATGATTTGTTTCTAAGATTTTATTGAATTAGTTTTTCCTTATATATATGATAATGAAGCCAGAGTAGCATATACTTAAGAACATAATACACCATTCTCACTAGTAGAAAGTAACTTTTATAAAAGGTACAGATTCGATTCATTTACTGTAACTGTATTACATTTATACTGTAGTACCTTATTCTTGGTCGGTACTTGTAATGTAAAGTACACACGATAGAAAATAGGTGATTGAAGGAGGATTTTTCAGTACTGCCCCCTTCCCCCCCCCCCCCCCCCGACACAGGCGTAAAAGCTAGATTAAGGTAGGTTAGGTCAGTCACAGGAATTACATAAGTACTGTATCTGTATACTTGCAAAATTTTGAATTTTGTAGCCAACACCAGGTAGTACATGGAAGATAGCCAAGTGATTGTGACCTTACCGTGGTTCACATAGGTAATGGTATTCTACTAGGTAGGTGTTGTCATTATGTTAAACAAACTTCCCCAACTAAACGCTATTTCATCATATACATTTCCAATCCAGCTTTTTTGTTCTATTCTACCAGTTTAAGCCCACGTTCCTGCCTCCTGTCATCGCCCTCAACCTGGTCAGTTGCTTTTGGTGTGTCCTAATACCCTCCTCACCAGCCCACACAGGTGATGTACAGTCACGGAAATAAGTTCTGTCAATCCTCCGAGCTATCCATGGACCCTGAGACTCGTCAACCTGTGAATCCGAGACATCACACGTCCCAGTGCGTCATCTGGAGACCAAACAATGTGTGATGTCTCGGATGCACAGGTTCATGAACTTCAGGTAGGAGGACTGACAGGACATTTTTCATTGGTTGTACTTTATTGTCTCTTCATACCAGTCCAGTTTAAGTAATTCCCTCACGTCTACTTACCTGTTTAGAAGCTAACTAATACATATATGTACAGGTGATCGTAGTGTTCTACGCAGCCATCATCCTGCTGTTGGTGGGGACTAATCTTCACCGCCTTCGTCGCCAGCGCCGCAGCCACACCCATCAACCTCACCTCCAACACAAATCTCAACATCAACGTCTACACAGTCCCAGCCAACGCACCGTCGATACCACCACTTCAGCGACAAACCTCCTCAGCTCCACCTTCTTCAGCAGTCCTCTTAACTCTAACGGGAGTACCACCACCACCACCATACTTCCCCAAAAGGAGAGATGGTCTGACCAAGGAGGCGCCGTGATTGTGTAAGGGCTGGAGGGAGGGAGGGATATAAGACACATAAGAGGTGAAGGGGGTCAAGGACAAATGAGATGAGGGGGTGGGTGAGTGTGAGAGAACGGTGAAGAACAATGGTGATGCGAAACAATGGAGGGACAAAATTTACACCTCAATTTTGTAAATGAAAGCTGGCAGTGAACCTCCTCCACACCTCAGAGAAATGTGGAGTGATGTACTGTTAAAGAAGAGTCTCGGGTGACCTGTATTACTTTGGAGAAGGAATACAGTGATAACAATTCTATTGGTGTTAAGAAGTATTGTATCTAGTGTTAAGGAGAATCACGGGTACACTGTAACTCGAGTTAGCTACATAATAAGAGTAACTTTAATTTGAGTCAAGGAACGCGGAGATATGTTGCTGCTGTTGTCGTTGGGGAAGTTAACTGTGGTGATTCTGGCCAGTGGATCATTCCAAAAATCTCGTGAATTATCCAAAGAAAACGGGAGAGAGAGAGAGAGAGAGAGAGAGAGAGAGAGAGAGAGAGAGAGAGAGAGAGAGAGAGGTGACACGCAGGACCCTCTGCTTGTACGAGACAAATGACGAAGACGGGTGAAGAGAGACAGAAAGGAGTTCCAAGAAGATAAAAGAAAAAAATAACCTGTTTGAATAAAACAAAGGAGAAGCTGAAGAAGAAGAACAACAAAAAGCAAAGGATTAAGACTACACAAACAAAAGGGTGAAAAGGGAAAAAAAGCAGAATGAGTAAAAGAATTACTTGAAAGGGCAAAATGACTAATGGAATCTTAGGATACACATAACATATTATAGTTTGAGTAAAATAATTTCACCTGAGATAAAAATAATGTTAGATGATAATTCTTAAAATTTTAGATCATAAATCCTCATTATTCATTAGTCAGTGTTACAGAGCTAAGACTGGTTTATGTGAGAGACTGATATATTACGGATGTGGACTGGACAGAGAGAGAGAGAGAGTGAAGTCGGTGACAGTAGAGAAGTGTAGTGTGGGATATGATGATAACCCAACTGTAAAGTGAAGTATTATGTACAGTAACGGATAAGGTACAGACAAACGTACACTCTAGTGATCATACTTTACAGTGATCTTGGCAATGTAAGCAGTGATTCTTCGTCAAATTTTGTGAAAAGTGAGTGTAAGAAGTAATCCTAGTTCATAACAGTGACATGTAATGAACTGTATAGAGCGATGCTAGCGGTGAAAAACAGTGCACTGATGTTGACTGTGGTTATATATAGTGATAAACGTTGTGAGTTGGCAGTAACGATGTAATCATTTACGCTGTTCATAATGTACAACTTCATCACTGAACAACATCTGTACTGAGCCACAAATTGACGTGTGCATCAACGGACAGGTACATACCGGCAGAAGTGAGGCTTAATGGAGCGCTGGAGTAAGTCGTAACCGACCGTACATAATGTAGGTAATGTAGACATTTATAGAATATTCTGAGAACTTACGACAAAAACTTAGTGACTGATAAGCCAGACATGGTGGTGTGAGGCTGTTGGGGCACAGATTACGTCAGCACCAACATGAGGGAGACCAATCTGTTGACATTGTAAGAAGTGCATCATGTTAGGTCTTATCTTTCATTGGTGTTGGCAATATTAATCGACTTTTGGAAATATATTCTGAAATTCGGTTAAAAGAAAAAGAGGAATCTTCCCTCCTGAATTTATGTGATTTACTTTTACTCTACTCATAGTAATTGTTGCTTACTGAGAGGCATTACTTAAAGTTATAATAGTAAGTTTTGGGCAGATATTAAAATAATGTAACAAATGTTGATTGGACCTGAACAAAATTATTTTATATTATCTACCTTGAAGAAGTTTTATAAAAAAAAAGTAAGACGTTGAACAATGTTGTCAGCACAACATAAAAGCTTTTTAACTTTGACATGGGATTTGGAAAGAAATTTTCCTAAAGAAAAAAAAAAAACTTTAGGAACAAACCTCCCCACAAACATTATCCTCGGCTAAAAAGTATTGACTTCTTTTTCAGCAAAATATTGTCTTTCTCTGAGAAAAAGAGTCACGCGTCCTTTCTACCTTTGGAGCCCAGAAAAGTTGGTAGCCCTGATGAGTTATAAGTCCTGCTGGCCTCAACAACACTCCCACACTCTCCTGGAGGCATTACGTGACAGGCAGCAGACCAGAAAAGAAAATTGGAAAGTTTCAAGGGAACATAAAGCAACTACTGCCACAGCCACATTTATTATTGCAATATATTTATACTAAACAAAAATATAGTTAACCATTAAGGTATCAGTGAATCAAAAATCTGAATATCCTTCCACGAAAATGTAACTGCTTTGATTAATGACTGGTGTATTTTTCAGATAAAATTCTTCCACAGACTGATAAGAAATGTAATGGTCAGCTCCAGGGAAAGTAAGTAAGGTAACGGTGCCGCTATAAAGGACCTGTGTCTTCATATATGTAGGGGTAGTGAGAGCAGAGAGAGCCTTCTCCTTCATATTGTTCTTATTTTACTATTGCTACTATAACTATTAATATTACTACTATAACTACTAATACTGTTATTACTGTAACTACTATTAGTATTACTACTACTAATACTACTACTGTGTCATAAACAAACAGGGATGAACATAACCGCATACATTATTTGTGCCCCAATTGCTTAGCTCACTTTTTTTTCTTTGATGTTGACATATCAATATATTTTTGGCCAGTTGTACGAGTAGTGTGTGTGTGGAGAGGGGGGGGGGGGGGGAGGGGCGTTAGTTCATGTAGAGTATTGTGAAAACAGTGGGATAGAAAGGTAGAGGACTTAATGGGTAATATAGTGGATGTTGTCAGGAATGGTGGAGTGGAGGATATCGTGTGTGAAGGACTATCAGCACCAACAATAAAGTGTAGCGCTTTGTACCGAACAACCAAACTTCCCCTTCACATCTTACAGAGGAACAATAACCGTAGAAGACAGGAGATAATGTAAACACGGTAAAAATTATTGTATTTTATTTTCCTTGACAAATAATTAAAGATCCTTAAAAACGAGGAAGGAGGAAGAAAGTCTGTGAGGAACCCAAAGCCCAGGTAACTATAACACAGTGTCTGAGGTTGCCCAAGAACTTGTAAAGTAAATATTTTTATATTGCTCTGTGTCTCACCTCGTGAAGCTCCCTGTAACACTGATCTTCTCGCTACTGTGTAATAATATGTATAATATCAACAATATACAAAATTGTGTATTGTGTAGTCCCTTGAACTGAAGAATTATGAAATTACAACTGGTGAAAATACAACAGTGAAAAAAGTTGTGTGATACACTCTTCTGGGTACACGGACACGAGAACCATGAAGTAAACATTGTAACTATTACCAAAGAATATACGTGTGTGAGTATATATGAACACATTTACATCTGTTCTCTGAAGGATGATATTTAAATAAATAATTAATAAAATTCGTCACCGTGTTCATTTATATCCTGTCAACTCACACGACCAGTGTATACACGTCCATCACACGCTAGTCAATAAAAACCCTGATAGTTGATGTTCCTGTAAATCTTTCTGACCCACATGTGACCGCCCATCTAAGGCTTCGTTAATAATCTTACTGCATCTTACCTAATCTTCTTTGGTTCTTAGGTAGTATTAAGATAGTAGTGCGAGTAAGGGCTTACATCTGGCCGAATAACCCTAAACATCGGCCCTCTGTCCACCTCTACTCCCAGTCTGAGCTCCCCGGTAAGTTACATCTCCTCTGCCTGATGTTTCCTGTTTTCCTCCAAGGAATTGCATAAACCCTGTTACAACCTCATTACTTATCCTTAATTTCCCTTCACAGTAATATTGTTGATACTCGACGTTTTTAGTTTCCTTCCCTGGGTAGGTCGTTTCCTTATTATCAATCGCTGTTGTATCTTGGGGCGACAGTATAGTGTGAGTTAAATGGTTGAAACCGAGAGGTACTGTATGGTACTCCATCGTGTGTTAATATCCTGTATCTCCCACTTACTGGAACTATGTTAGGAATTGGATACCTCGTAAAGTGTGTGAGCAGCTCCAGACACCACCTTCAAACTGACTGACAACCTCCAAACTGACTCACCCTCTATTGACCCCCTCGGTGAAGTTTGATTCAGTTCTTTTAATCTGTGGTATCACCAGAACTCCTGAAATTCCATGTTTTCACCTTTATTTTTGTCTCTTTTATTTTCACACATGGCTCCTCGGGTTATAAGACGTTATAGGGTGGAAATTGTAAGTCCGAAATTTGCTGAAACATACCTTCAGAATTCAGTGGGGACTTTGTTCTTCACATTAATGAAGCTGACATGTGGGGACCCCTTCATTACCATAATAACAAGAGGATGGAGAAAGGTATATTAGTTCGAGTATTATTCTCTCAAAGTCAACCTTGACCTTGATTCACACCCCATCTTCCTATTCACATGTTACTTCAACATCACCTCAGTATTACCCTTATGTAACTGTCTGTCAATATAGCATTCACTGAGTCACAAACTAATTAATTAACTATAGAAATCTGGAACGTATTTAAACTAGCTTTGTTTTTTACAGCTTTGGCGTTTATTTGCCCAACTCTGAGTCAAAGTTTTAGTCGAGTATTTTTACAGGGTCTCAGTATAGTGCTGGGTAAGATGGTCAATGTACTGTAACACGATACATGATACATGCCTATAAGAGACTGTCCTCTGCACATGATACAGCAGAAGCTTGGATGAATCTGGCGAGCAAAAATTTTTTCATCATAGTACCACATATAAGGGTATAACCTTTTTCACAAGGACAGGGAAGCTAGGAAGGGGGGAGGAGTCGCACTCTTCGTCAAGGATACATTAAAATGTTGTATTAATAATTCAATAAAGGGTGAAATAGGAACCGAGTCTGTATGGGTAGAAATCACGGAAGGAAGAGAAAAACTAATTATGGGAGTGATTTACAGGCCCTCAAGTCTTGGGAAAGAAGCAGCTCAGCCCATATGGCAGGAAATGAGTAGGGCAGCAAAATATAACAACCTGTGCATTATGGGGGATTTCAACTTCAGAAAAATTGACTGGGACAACATTGTAGGTGACTATGAATCTGAAGACTTCCTAGATGCAGTACAGGAATATTTTTTGAAACAACTAATTAGAGAACCTACTAGAGGTGACAATATATTAGACCTAGTATTAGCAAATAAAGAAAATATTATCAGAGATATCACAGTAGGGGAAGAATTAGGTACCAGTGATCACAGAGAAATCAGGTTCACCCTGAATTGGGAAACGAAAAGCAATGACAATATGGTCAGAGTCCCAAACTTTCGGTTGGCGTTCTATCGGTGAGCCATGATTTTATCCAATTTAAAACTTTCCCCTCGATACCATGGGCCTTAATTTTTTTTCTCAGAAGCCTCTGATGCGGTACTCTGTCAAATGCTTTGCTAAAGTCTAAGTAAATAACATCGAAATTTTCGTCATTATCTACTACCTGGAAGACTTTCCTAAAAAACGTCAGCAGATTTGTTAGACAAGATTTTCCCTTTGTAAACCCATGTTGAGAGTCGTAGATTAATTTGCTTTTCTCTAGATGCGATCGGATGCTATCTGCTATAATTGATTCAAGAAATTTCCCCACTACCGACGTCAAACTGATCGGCCGGTAATTTGACGCTGATGCTCTGTCTCCCGTTTTGAATATTGGTACTACATTTGCCTGTTTCCACAGCTCTGGCACAACTCCAGTGTCTAATGATTTTGTATATAAATTTATGAGGGGTCCGCTAATCTGTTCCCTACACTCTTTGAAGACTCGAGGAAAAATTTCGTCTGGCCCTGGGGATTTTGTCTTCTTAGGTTATTTATCCTCTTAAGAACATCCTCTTTTCTGATAGTGATATTCTTTAATTTCTCTTCTTCCTTTCCCTTAAATGTCAATTCCACCTCTGGAATTTCCTCGCGAATTTCTTTTGTGAAAACTGATAAGAAGTAATTGTTCAATAGGGGGCAGGGAAAAAACACTTTTATTTGAGTTGCAGGCTGCACTTTTCAGGCATCGTTTGTATGGCTGTAACAAACACCTGTGCAAAATTTCATGCCATTTCATGCATACTTACCCTGCCGCATCGCGAACGACTTTTTGTCAACTTTTAGTGTATACTAAAAATTAGGTGTCATTTAATGTTTTCAAGGATAATGATAAATTTTACATGGGTGACATCGATTTAATTCACATGTTATTTTACAGGTACACCATATAGAAAATCATTACAAGTTCATATTGAAATTCTTTTTTGTGCCGAACCTTGGCATCATTTTCCTAGACAATAATCTTTGCCTAATATCCATCTCTCGATTCGTATCCCGTCACTTCAGTGCAAGCTTCAGTCATCACTTTTATGCCTTTCTCGACCGCCTGAGTGCTGTTTGGCCACTTGGGCACCACTAATGGTGTCTCAAGAATGTCATTAACCTGTAGATTTGACAGAGAAGCAATGTAAGGAGGCTCAGTCTTGAGTTCATTCCTCCAGTTAATCATGGAATGATAGTTTTTTGCTTGCCACTTTAGTTTCGGAGTCACACCTTTCTCATGTTGACTACAGGAGGCACATCCTCATTCCCATCTCCATCTTTACCCTCCTCATCAGTATAGTTTAACAAATTCTCGTCAACAGCAGCATCAGAATCTTCCTCCTCCTCTTCAGATCTGCCAGTGCATTCTTCCTTTTGCTGATTCGCCTCTCTAATTTTTCTTATCATTGAGACAGCTTTTTCTCTAACAGTCATGTCCTCATCTGCACACATACCAAGAAGAAGTTGATCTGTGTGGGCGAAGTATGCATTTCTCTGGACAGCCTTCTTCACTATCGTCTCCTCCTCACTATTCAGGTGTTTCATATATAGCAGGGACTGGAATACGTTCCTTGAGCCGTGTGTTACGTAAGGGTGTATCTTGATGTAAAACCACATTGGAGCACTGAACTTTATTATTGTAATGACAATTCTTTTCAACTCATGGCTGGGTCTTGATGTTGCTACATACAGCCTGAGGATTCTACTCCATAAGGCGTTCCACCTTGACACACAGGGAGGACCTGGCTCAATAGCAGCCAAGTCATCTTCAACAACACCTGTGATAACTCCTTTACAAATCCTATACAGGTATTTCTGATCCCAGGACAGATCTTTCTCCACTTCATCATTAAACACAGGGAAATCAGGGAAACTGACTGGCTGGAAGGCGACAACTGGAAGCTCAGACAAAGACTCCTTGATCTGCTTTCCAATGGGACCACGCCAATGCTCAGGACCACTTGGTTTACCATCATAGTGATAAAAAACTGCGCGAAAAGGCAGCTCATTTCCGTGAAGCTGACATATGAAATAATGGAGCGGGTGACCAAGTAACATATCAAGATGATGAATGACTCCATTTTCTGATCCTACATTTACATTGGTTCCATCACAACCAACACACACAATGGGCTGCTGGGTTAGATTTTTCTCCACCAGAAACTCGTGAATAGTTTTGGCAATCTGCTTTCCGTGTCCAGTCTTGGGAGTCACATGTGTGAGATATTCATTGCCAGGCGCAACCATGATGACATAATGATCTTTCACCATCATCCTCGAACTCCATTTCTCGATCTTCTCATTCTTTATCATCACACGAGTGCGCCAACTTACCCCGGTCTCCCCTACATTACAGTACAGTAACACAACATTGAGAAATTAAATGAGAAAAGGCTGATAATCAATATAGACATAGCATCATACTCATCTGCAACAAGACAACTTAAATGAAATAAGAGATATGAAAAAAAGTTGATAAACACTGAACAGAACATTGCACCGCCACAGCGGCTGTTTGGCTAGTACTGTAGGTAAATTTAAAAATTTCAGTAGAAAATGCGGCAGACTAAACCTCGACATATCAGCTTCAAATTTGGTAAAGAGTCTTAGATATGTATAAGGAACAATGCCTGAAGAGTGCAGCTTTGAGCAAAATTTCACTGCCCCCTATTGTTCAATGCTTTGCTTCTTTCTTCACTGCCATTTATCACTTCTCCCCTCCCTGACTTTAAAGGCCCAACTTTGTCCTTGACTTTTGTTCTATATACCTGGAAAAATCCCTTGGGATGCGCCTTGGATTCTCTTGCTATTTTGATTTCATAGTCTCTCTTTGTTTTCCTTACATTTTTCTTAACATTCCTAGATAGTTCATTATTCCTATTTTTGAGCTGCTCCTCCCCTCCCTTTAATTTCTTATAAATTCCTTTCTATATTCCTATGTCATGTTTAAGTTTTCTGGTCATCCACCTTGGCTCATTCTTATTTGACCTAATTTTTCTGTATGGTATATTTTGTTCTTGTGCTTTATGTAGTACACTAGTGAATATATTATAGTCATGATCAATAGTTGTGTCATCTATGACCTCACCCCTTCCTACTGGTGACTGACGTGACTGTTCCCAGGTGACCTCACCTAGGTACCTTCTTAACCCCTGATAATCAGCCAACCGAAAGTTTGGGACTCTGACCATATTGTCATTGTTTTTTGTTTCCCAATTTAGGGTGAACCTGATTTCTCTGTGATCACTGTTACCTAGTTCTTCCCCAACTGTGATATCTCTGATAATATTTTCTTTATTTGTTAATACTAGGTCTAATATATTGTCACCTCTAGTAGGTTCTGTAATTAGTTGTTTCAAAAAATTGTCCTGTACTGCATCTAGGAAGTCTTCAGATTCATAGTCACCTACAATGTTGTCCCAGTCAATATTTCTGAAGTTGAAATCCCCCATAATGCATAGGTTGTTATATTTTGCTGCCCTACTCTTTTCCTGCCATATAGGCTGTGCTGCTTCTTTCCCAAGACTTGGGGGCCTGTAAATCACTCCCATAATTAGTTTTTCTCTTCCTTCCGTGATTTCTACCCATACAGACTGGGTTCCCATTTCACCCTTTATTGAATTATTAATACATCATTTTAATGTATCCTTGACGAAGAGTGTGACCCCTCCCCCCTTCCCTGTCCTTGTGAAAAAGGTTGTACTCTTCTATGTGGTGCTCTGATAAAAAAATTTTTGCTCGCTAGATTCATCCAAGTTTCGGTGATTGCTATGACGTCTACATTCTCGGTACATACAACAGCTCTCAGCAAGTCTATTTTATTTCTAATGCTCCTACTGTTTGTATAGTATACATTTAAACCTACCCTTCCCTGGTCCTGTTTTACCCCTTATCCTGAGTAACTAATTTTACTTCCCAGGACCTGCTTGTTTTTTGACTCCCACTTTCCCAGACCTCTCTCTACTGGCGAAACCCCCCCCCCCCCCTTTGGAGTGACAATTTCACGCTCCAGGGATGCAGACAACGTCTTTACCCCAGCACGAGACAAGTGTACTCCGTCACGACTGTACAGGTAGTCGTTGCCATAGAATCGTTGCCAGCTATCAATGAATGCCCAACCATTGTTTGCACAATGTTTTTCCAGTTGGCAATTTATAGCAATTACCCTGGACAGTAGGGTGTGTCAATTTTGTCAACATGTTAAAAATCAAATTTGGTAGTCAAAATATTGTGCCTCTTTATGTCTAAACTTGAGATTAGCAAACAAAAATGAATTGAAATAACCCTCACCTACATCAATTATACCTTAAAGTTTCAAATATCAGTATTTCAACAAATTAATGAGACTTGATTAGAATTATTCACTTGATATTAACTAATCTCATGTAAGCATATGGATTATGGAGAATTTTATGGTTCTATAGCTTGTGTACAATATGCATGTCAGAACATGAACATGAACAGGCTCTCCGTGTGGGACAGTTTAATTCTTGTTTTGACTTGTACCAAGCGTGAGGATAAGGCGCCCGGCTCACTCTCCTTCTAGATATCATAGACGGTGGTTTGCTCTCATTGCACTTGCACCTACTCTACCAGACGAATTCTACATTTTAATTATTGTAAGTAGGGCATATTGATTGTCGCAGTTACTTATATCATTGTATGAAACATTTTGTTCTAAGAATTTATTATGTTATTTCTGTTACAGCATTTTTGATAAACAAATTGATATTTTTTGAAACAACAATTGAATTATGAAACATTGAAATATTTTTCTATTTGTCAGATAGTGTGAAGATGTCAAAATTGAAGACAAGAAGTCAGTTGTCAAACCACTTGAGCCTGCTAGTTGGTAAAGGGAAGGAGCTTCCTGTATCAGAACTTCCAACAGTGAGAGACATGCTAAGATTAGGGTTACTCCTTCGAGAAAAAAATGCAAAGGACAGAAGGAACTATACAGATAAAGAACTCATAAATGACATGATAGTCCCTCTTCTGCATCAATGGACAAAAGCTAATGCACTATTCAAACCACCTGTGATTAATCAGTGTCGAACTATTGAGCTAAAACAAACGAAATTATGGCACAAAGCAGTTGAAACATCACTTGGTAAAGGAAACTTGGCCAGGAAAAATGAATTTCTGCACACACTTGATACTCTGTTTGACATTTTGACCTGCAAGTTCTCCATACAATTATGTTCTGAATCCAACTGTTCTCACTCAGGTAAGAGAGAAAATAATTCCCACATTGATTGTGATTGTCCTCGTGAAAAGAAGATCCCTGTTTTAGAGCTTGAATTTATAAAGGCACAGAGGACAAAGGCAGAAGGCCAAGGAAGTATGCAAATGGGTTCAATAGATTATTCAGAAACAAAGAAGCAGATTGCTAATGCCAAGAAGAGAGAACAAATCCGAGAGAGGGAACAAAAGAAGAAAATGAAGAGTGAAGAAGCCATCCAAAGAGAGGAAGAGCTGTGTCAAGATGTTTATCACTTCTTTGATAGTTCTTCTGATGAACAGGAAGCAACATCAGATGATAGTTCCAAAGAGCCATCTGAACCTTTACCAAAGAAAATGAAATACAACACAAGAAATTTTTCAAACATTGCTTTAGCTAGTATTCGCCACCATGCTGGACTTCGTGAGGCTGCAAAAATTGCAACTGCCGCTTGGATAGATGCAGGCCTCATCAGCCGAGAGGATGTATCTTTGGTGATAGATCATAATAAAATTAGAAGAGCACAAGAAAAAATAATGAAGGAAATATCTGATCAGCATGAAAAAGATTTAAGCGAGGGAGGGCTCTCCTGTCTTTTGTTTGATGGAAGAATAGATGACACAAAAGTTTTGCTAGAAGTAGAGGGAGTGAACAGAAAGTTTCCAGGTCTCATCAAAGAAGAACACTACTCTGTCTGTTCTGAGCCTGGTGGTCGGTTTTTGTTTCGCTTTGCTCCCGAAACTGAAGTAGAAGGGAAGAAACATGCAGAGGTCATTGCTGATCATATTTTATGTTGGGTTCAGGAGAGAGGACTTGGCAGTTCACTGCAGGCTGTTGGTGGAGATTCAACTGCAGTGAACACCGGATGGCAGGGGGGTGTAATGACGCATTTAGAGAAAAAACTAGGAAGAAGACTTGTTTGGATTGTATGTGATTTACATACAGGCGAGCTACCTCTTCGTCATCTCATCCAGGAACTTGATGGTCCTACAAAGAGCAACAACAAGTGGTCAGGTCCCCTTGGCATCATGCTGGATGAAGCAACACAACTAGAAATAAATACAACCTTTCCAAAGGTCGAAGTTGGCCCTCCCCCTTCCGGCGTTGTCTGAAGGAGTCATCAAAGATCTCAGCACAGATCAATCCTCTGCTTATCGTATTGCCCAAGCAATAAGATCAGGAGAAGTGCCTCAGTCATTGCCTCTCTTGGAGATTGGACCTGTCAGTCACAGCCGTTGGTTAACTACAGCTCTTCGTTTCTGCAGGATTTGGATTTCCAAACACGAATTGAAGGGCAAAGTGCTGAAGAATTTGAGGTTAATTGTTGAATTTATTATTGGAGTTTATCTTCCCCAGTGGTTTAGTGTGAAACTTAATCCTATGTGGGTGGATGGGCCCAATCACCATTTGTTTCAATTGCAGCTAGTAAGAACACAAAGGAAGGTAGTGAGGGACATCGTGTTACCTGTGGCAAGAAGGTCCGCTTGGTATGCTCGATCAGAAGCAGTTTTGCAAGCAATGCTTTGCAGTCAATGTACCAATCTCCGAACCGAGGCTGTAGAAGTCATTCTAAAGATTAGAGGAACGCTAATAGATGACGACCAGTTGGGAGACTGTTCGTTTCATTCAAGAAAAGTTCCCCCAATAAACGTCAATGCCACCAAATTGTCAGAATTGGTTGACTTGAGTTTGGAAGTCTTAGAGCCACCATTGACAACAAGTCTAACTAGCCAAGAATTGAGAAACCTTAAAGAGACTCCAATGCAGGTGCCGAAGTGGCCTTCCCACACTCAAAGTGTGGAGAGATGTGTGAAAATGGTCACAGAAGCAGCGGGCCATGTTTACAGCCACGAGAGGCGAGAAGGTTACATCAAAGCACAAATAGCAAGCAGACTACTGATGACAAGAAACCAAAGCAAAGAGAGTATGAAGGCATTGGTTACTTTCAAATAGACTACGGATAATAAAATATAATAATTTGAAACTTGAAACAGTAACATGTGTGCAAACGCTGGTTATGTTATAAATTCACAAATATGTACATTTAAAAATCCATTTGATGTAGGTAGGACTTATTATAAAAAAAAATTTATGCCAGAATATTGTTTTGCATGCTTAAAGACTACAATAAATTGCTACCAAATTACTCGATTTTCAATTTAGCCAGTTCACCCCCTAAATTGACACACCCTACTGGACAGCCATTCACAACCAACCCCGCTTCTAGGCAAGACACCACATACTATCGGGATCCCTCCCCTATCTCTAATCTTCCCCATCGCCTCCCTATACCTCTTGAAAAGTTCCTCACTCCTAACCTATCCTATGTAGCCCAAATAATACTACACTCCTTCTTCCTCCCCCCCCCCCCCCCCCCCCCCGCCTACACTCGCAGCCATCACCCGTGCTTTGTTCCTCCAGGTCTTTCACTTCCCTCAGAAACGTGAGGAACTGTCACCGGCCCGAGGGGCTTACACCCACGTGTGTATGTAATATATATAATATGTACTGTATAACAATTACAGAACAAAATATGGCCATGAAGGAAAACCAAAAGCACATACTGTAGTTATAACTGAACTGCTGATCCCTGACTAGCGCTGATCACCAGGCGGGCCGGGCCACCCACACCGGATGTAGTACACAAAATTGCGCACCGGGAAAGTTTTTATGACCAGTCAATACTATGGAGGGTAAACTTAATGAATTGTAAAATTCACTGAAAATAGGATGGTGTTGAAAAACTATACGTAGTTATAGGATAGAGTGCAAATGAAAACAACATATACGCCTGGCAGTGGGTAACCATACCAGGTAGACTACAGGGGTTCCCAAGCATTTTCCAGTGCGACCTCTTCTAGTACTGTCGCCTAACCAGTGCGACCCCAAGTCATTCCATATGCTGTATACCTGTATATGAAGAACCTTAGAATAAATACGGACATATTGATATACGTATTTAACTATAAAAACAGGTAAGGAAAATGTATTACATAATTGAGAAGTTTAAAAGTAAACACTGTCAGGCTACAACTCTGTCATGTTTAATATGTGACATGTTTATAGGATCACTTAATGGTTCTATACCTGGGGATATAATTACATGGTTAAGCAACACAACATGTTGTACGGATTTCGTATGTGACATGTATGCATCAGCATATAATTAATTTTCAATACAAGTTACGTCAGTCATTATTCATATGTAACGTGTGTGCATTAGCATTTAAAAACAATTCTGTGAACTGGGGATATAATTATGTGATTAAACAACATATCACGCAATTCTCTAAGTTTAAGTTTGATATGCGGTTACAGTAATCCTTTTTTTATAAACATCATTGACGGGAAAGCTGTCTCACAGATATAAGAGCTTCCAAATTGTATCAGGATCTTGATAGTTTGATTTTTAACCGCTGAATGTCAATTTGATAAATAACCCAAAATATTGATATGTCATCATAGATGGCAAAATTCATCCTTGCCAAGTTGTCAGCCTGTAATTCTGCTATTTCGAGGACAAAAGAGCCACAGTGTTTTACATCTGTCTTGAACAGAAACTGAACAAAATCGAAAGACTCAGAAAGCAAATCAGGGAGTCTGTCATTGAAATTTGCTGCCATTTTTTGTTGCGTACCGTGTCATCAGCGTTCGCCTTCCCTGGACTGAACATAAGAACATAAGAAAATAAAGAATCTGCAATAGGCACGTTGGCCTGTGCATGGCAACTCCTGTCGAGAGTTACTATCACTCTCTATCATCCATGAATCTATCCAGCCTCCTTTTGAAACTTTCCAGCGTTCCAGCACTTACTACAAGGTTGCTAAGCTTGTTCCACTCGTCCACCACCCTATTTGTGAACCAGTTTCTTCCTATCTCCCTCCTAAACCTAAACTTATCCAACTTATATCCGTTGCTCCGAGTCCTATCCTGCTCGGATATTATAAGAACTTTATCTATATCCCCTTTATTGATTCCTTTCACCCACTTAAATACTTCTATCATATCTCCTCGTACTCTTTGTCTTTCTAGGGAATGCAAGTTAAGTTTCTTTAACCTATGCTGATATGGATGGTTTCTAAGTCCCGGAATCATTTTCGTCATTCTTAGCTGCACCGACTCTAGTGAATTGATATCCATTCTATAATAAGGGCACCACAACTGAACCGCATAATCGAGGTGCGGCCTGACTAGCGCAAGATATAGTTGCAATAAGACCTCTGCACTCTTATTACTTACACTTCTAGATATAAAACCCAATACTCTGTTTGCCTTATTTCGAACATTAACGCACTGTTTTCTAGGCCGTAGGTCCGGGCTTACAAGTACCCCTAGGTCTCTTTCACAAGTCGACTTCTCTAGGTTGATGTTGTTTAAGGCTGTATACATTGTCAGTATTTGTTCTTCCAATATTAAGTACGCTGCACTTGCTGGTGTTGAATTTCATTTGCCATTTTTCAGACCACCCCTGCAGTTTATTTAGATCCTCCTGTAATGCATTTGCATCCTGCCCTGAATTAATCTGCCGCCCTAATTTGGTGTCATCCGCAAACTTGCTTATGTCACTGCTGATCCCAGTATCTAGATCGTTTATGTAGATTATGAACAAGAGTGGGCCTAGTACTGACCCCTGGGGTACCCCACTGGTTACACGGCCCCACTCATATTTAACACCATCTAAGCTGACCCTCTGCGTTCTATCGGTGAGCCATGATTTTATCCATTTTAAAACTTTCCCCTCGATACCATGAGCCTTAATTTTTCTCAGAAGCCTCTGATGCGGTACTCTGTCAAATGCTTTGCTAAAGTCTAAGAAAATAACATCGTAATTTTCGTCATTATCTATTACCTCGAAGTCTTTCCTAAAAAACCTCAGCAGATTTGTTAGACAAGATTTTCCCTTTGTAAACCCATGTTGCGAGTCGTAGATTAATTTGCTTTTCTCTAGATGCGATTGGATGCTATCTGCTATAATTGATTTAAGAAATTTCCCCACTACTGACGTCAAACTGATCGGCCGGTAATTTGACGTTGATACTGTCTCCCTTTTTTAATATTGGTACTACATTTGCCTGTTTCCACAAGTCTGACACAATCCCGGTGTCTAATGATTTTGTAAATAAATTTACAAGGGGTCCGCTAATCTGTTCCCTACACTCTTTCAAGACTCGAGGGAAAATTTCATCCGGCCCTGGGGATTTTGTCTTCTTTAGTTTATTTATCCTCTTAAGAACATCCTCTTTTCTGATAGTGATATTCTTTAATTTCTCTTCTTCCTTTCTCTCAAATTTCTTCTGTGAAAACTGATAAGAAGTAGTTGTTTAATGCTTTGCTTATTTCTTCACTGCCATTTATTACTTCTCCCCACCCTGACTTTAAAGGCCCAACTTTGTCCTTGACTTTTGTTCTATATACCTGGAAAAATCCCTTGGGATTCGTCTTGGATTCTCTTGCTATTTTGATTTCATAGTCTCTCTTTGCTTTCCTTACATTTTTCTTAACATTCCTAGATAGTTCATCATACCTATTTCTGAGCTGCTCCTCCCCTCCCTTTAATTTCTTATAAATTCCTTTCTTTATTCCTATGTCATGTTTAAGTTTTCTGGTCATCCACCTTAGCTCATTTTTATTTGACCTAATTTTTCTGTATGGTATGTTTTGTTCTTGTGCTGTATAGGGCATACTAGAGAATATATTATAGTCATGATCAATTGTTGTATCATCTAAGACCTCACCCCTTCCTACTGGGGACTGATGTGACTGTTCCCAGGAGACCTCACCTAGGTACCTTCTTAATCCCTGATAATCCGCCAACCGAAAGTTTGGGACTTGACCTGACTTGACACAAGGAGAGTAACTGCATTATTCCTTTGACCATAATTTATTGTCCCGACCTAAGGAGACAGCACCTGGGTCACGTTCTTCAGTCCTCGACACCTGGACTATGAGCTCTATTGGACCCCATCGACCCCATGACCTGTAGGCGACCTCTTACGACTTTTTTTTTTTAGATTGCCCCGGAGGGGGCTAGTTTTTGGGGCACCCCCTTACATCCTGTGCAAGGTGAAGCGCAGAAGAGTTTACAGCGTCCATCTGGGAAGCATGCTAAGTTCATGCTTGCCTTTATGACGTAAAAGCCTGAAGGTTCATAGGTTTTGTCAGCAAGTTACTTAAAGTGACAGAATGATGAGTGTGTGGGGGGAAATTTCCCGGTACATTTCATCTGTTTATGGCAAATCGTGGCAGGTCCCTAATAATGTCAAGTGCCAGGCCTGTCACCAGGAGGAGGGATATCTAGTCAGGGAGGGAAGAGGTGTTGGTAACAGCTGGGTTCCTGTAGCCCCTTATGATGCATCTTGCGGACCCTGTTTTTGGGAACCACTGACTAGTAGAGCAACGTGGTTAGATCTAAGTGGAATCCTTCCCAGCTTAGTATAGTCGCTTAAGACTATACTTAGGGTAATTAATGCATAACTTCCTTCCTAAATATACACGCCACTGCTTGCATAGGCTGCCCTCAGCCTGTTTGAATGAATTAGGAATATTGAAAAGTTTTGTATATATGGCAACTTATATTCTCAGTGTTTATTTACATCATGCAGTAACCTTTGAGGATGATGGAGAATAAGTAAAAACTGAGTCTTGCCATGGCCGGCTACTGGCTAACCCATACACCACTTAAATATATGACAACCATATTACACCTCGTAGCATAACCTTTGTTAAGTTGACATTTATATGACTTAAGCATTTCTTTTAATTTCCTTGTTATACTTGATTATACCGCCAATGTCATGAATATTCATTAAACAAATATCAGTAGTTACCTGTAATTAGGCTCTGCCACGCTTAATTACTTAAAATACAGGTTAATGACTATCGACTGTACAAGGGTCATTAAGGCAAATAAAACTCCCGCTAAGATTTAGACCCAGGACATGGAGGGTCTGTGGCCTCCACTTCGTCCCTTGTCTGCCACACTTCAGGTGGGAGAGGTAACGTTCTCCCTTCTCATAGCAGTGCTACATGGCCTCTGATGCCTAGTGTGGAGGATTAATTTCCATTTTTCCCTGTAATTAGGGTAGGTGAAGGCGACAGAGATATCATAACAAGTGTGACAGAAACTGTGAATATTGTTGGGCATTATCATGAGTGTGGTGTGAATAATATCATTATTTTTTTTTACGGGAACCAACGCACCCGGGCACAGGTCACTGACCCACATCGGGGCCCTGGGGGTGAAAATGTAATACTAATAATTCATAGTAAATAAAATTTATCATAAAAAGTAACATAATATTAATGGTAATAATAATAATAATAACACTGTGATAATAATAATAAATACAAGAATGAAAAAAAAATCAACAGTGAGAAACGTTATATGTATGTTGTGTTGTCATGTAAGAGAAACAATTGAGACCCTACTAGTGTGTGTAAATGAGACAGAAAGACAGATAAGCAACCTGGGACTTGGTCACAATTTTCTTGATACCATATGGACTGCAGGGTCCACCATTAGACAATACATTATGCTTCCAATATCTTCCCAGGCGGTAGTACCTCCCTGTTTGGTAGCTGCCTACTACCTACTACTGTAGGTAGTAGGTGACAGTGGTTGCACAAAGCAAGAATGAGTAAATATTAACTCACAGCCAGTATGAGTAAATCATGGTATTAAGCGACAGGCATCAAACGACAGCGTCTCTGTATGTGGACGTTAGGGGGAGTTGATAAGGAGCATTACAGACCAGCGTGTAGCAGCAGTCTCTCTGTACATGGACGTTGGGGGGAGTTGATAAGGAGCATTATAGAACAGCGTATAGCAGCAGCTTCTCTGTACGTGGACTTTGGGGGCGTTAATAAGTACAAAGGAAAACCATTACTAATTACTTGACACCAAAACCTTAAGTCACAACAATGCAAATGTCGTAATTTCTTGTTTGTTTGCTGTACATACTGCAGTTGTCGCTATTTCTGGACCAGGTCAGCTCACGGGTAATGAATATGAGGAGTTGTAAAGACCACATATCAAAAACCTGTTTATTTTAGAGCTTAACCTTTTCAGCCAGGTGATTTAATAAAGCTTACTTCATCATCCTCACTTTTAACATTTACCAGCCATAAGTCAAATGGTTATTAAGTTACGGTAAAAATTCCCATTAATGAAAATGTGTTGTGGCTCGCCCTGATGATGGTTCTCGGGGGGGGGGGGGCGGGCGGGAGGGCAGCAGCGGCCGTTGTTATAAAATTACTCCTTCACATTGTTGATCAATGAGGAAACCCATTATAAACTAACCCGCTTTAGAGGAGCTTATTATCTTATCTCTCTCTCTCTCTCTCTCTCTCTCTTTCTCTCTTTAAAAATCAACTGGCGTTTTTTTATATAGGGATAATTTGTTTTTATTGTTACAGCTTAATGAAAATTAATTCGTTTATGCTTAAAAAAAGAGAACTCCCATTTAGACGTCGTTTATTATCACATGATAACTAAATTATACCTAAAATAAGTTTGGTAAGAAGTTGAAGCGGTACACATAATGGCGGCAAACCAAGTGGTAAATGGTCGTGGTGGATTTATGTCTTATGAAAAACAGTGGTAAGGTTGTTGGTGACGTCACAGGGGGAGACGGAGCCAGGAACAGGTTGCCAACCAATCAGGAGCCACGTGGTGACGCCCAGTGAGGTAAAACCTTAACCTACATTTGACCTTTTGTTTTTCTTTTGTTTTGTCATAGTGTGTGAACAAGGTCAGGGCCTGATTCGTTTTCGATTTATCATCATTTTACGAAACGATGATGAGTTTTGTATCTCTTCAAAAGCTTACAAATCACAGCATCAGAAAGACGTTTGATTCTCTGACTTGAATTGACATAACATTTACTACCAATATCTATATATCTATATATATATATATATATATATATATATATATATATATATATATATATATATATATATCTATATCTATATCTATACAGATATATATATATATATATATATATATATATATATATATATATATATATATATATATATATATATATATATATATATATATATATATATATATCTTGATAAAATCCCACGGGAAAATGGAAACAACGGAGTACCTTAGCTTTCGTCTTTATTCAAGACATCTTCAGAGGCAACTGGATTACATGGACAGAGAGAGGCTTAAATATACAGGGTGACCTAAAAACATGAGGTCAGGTCAAAATGATGACATCCACTAATCCCCACACCAACACACGTAGAGGAGCTTAAGAGAAGGGTGGTGACGTGACTAGTCAAGTCAGATCAGAAAAAAGGGGACCCACAAAATAACTATCATACATCTAGATCAAAGGTTTTTAAAGCATTTTTAACCTTGGGCCACTGACAAATAAATTTATGTAACTTATCCACGTTTTCATTGTGGATTTTCATAAAATACATATATATATATATGTATATAATTTTGAAGTGAAATAAAATGACAAACCTTAAACACAACACCCGGATTTTATATATATTTAATAAGAGTAAATACAGGAAAGTAACTTTGTATTATGTAAGGAATCATAATTAAAACATCAGAATCTGAGGCTTTATGACGCTGCTCCTGGCCTGAGGACGGGGACCACCTGAACCAGTTGAAATTTAAATTCAGATTAAGGAAAGTGATCAACTTTTTATATCTGGGTTAGTTATGGCCCGTGGGGAGATGTCGCCTTCCATGACACTATGTTATTGTTCTGTTCCTTTTTTTGATTCACACCTCGTGCCTCACCCTCCGCGCCCTGTTGAACACGTTGCCTCTCTGTGGTGGGGGAGGAATGTTGTTCTCTATTGGTTTATAGGCATCACAGTCATAATTCGAGGTCACTTGCTGTTGTAGAGCCCGTCTCTCGTATGTAGTGGCTATTTTAACTCCTCGGCTCGTGTTCACCAGGAGGTACTGTCGTTATCCATATACTGTAGATTGCGCACCTGTGTTTGTTTACAGTATTTGTTTTAATCTAGAACTTGCCATTACAAATAACGTTGCAATTTGCAATAGATTGTCAAAAATCATCATGACCAATCAAACATGTGGAGAGTATTTGCTTTTGTGTGGTCAGTGTCAAGCTCAAAGTTATACCACTAACACCCACTAACATAATATAACACACCACTAACACCCACTAACAAGCTATAACATCACTAACACACCACTAATCTTCAAAACACATCACTAACAAATACTAACATAATAAATAACGCACACTAACCGACATAACACACCAACGACATACTGTAACACCCCACTAACACAATATAACACATCACCAACACCCACTAACATACTATAACACACCGCTAACACTAACTAACATATTATAACACCTCTAACATAACTTAACACACCACTAACACCTACTTATATACTATAACACCGATAAAAAAATTAATGGTTGCCCCTCGTGTAACGAGGATGGCCTGCCCTCGGGCCAACACAACAACCACCCCTGAGTTAACGAGTTACATGACCCAATGTCAAGGAACAGTCCGAGAACACCGGACAACTCCCCAACTGCACTGGCTAACCATCACCCCGGAACATGATCCTCAAATCGATTAACATCCAGGTTCCCAATTACTGTTGGGTAGACAGAGGCAAATGGCGTAAAGAAACTTGCCAATAGTTTCTCCCTGCCTGGGGATCAAACCCGGGTTTACTCGTTTGCGAGGCGAGCATGCTGATCATTACACCACAGGTCGCCACATCCTATAACACACCACTAACACCCACTAACATATGTCACGTGCCTGAGCGCTCGGGAACTCGCATAGAGTGAGGCATATGTTCACCCCTACATTTCACACAAGCTATTAACTTGTTAATTGTACTTATTATATTATTATTGTTCTTAGTTACTTAGGTTAATTGTATATTTATGTATGTTATTAATATGCATCATTGTCTTACTCTGTTAAGTCAAATCAAGAGTTGTATTAATTAATTATATAAACAATCCAGCAAATGTCCTGGATCACGTGATATGAGACGCTCTCCTCCACGGCGTGCCCCACGCTTCCGCAGTAGCAAAAAACCGTGGCATAGGGTAGACGTGTCCATTCGTTCTCTAGCCTTGACCCTTGTCTAGTGCCTTGTCCAGTCTTCTGCAATGCCCTAGGGGTATCAGGTATTAGTGACACGTTTAGTTAGGCCTAGGAAGGGATCCTGGTGGTAGGGAATCTCCTGTTTGGTAGGAAATAATCATTTTGTAGTGATTGTTGTATATATATATTTCGTATGTTTGTGTAATATATTTATGTAAAGTAATATTCGTTTGGTCTAACTCCTTACGGTATATTTTCGCCCTTCCGGCATCACTCTTATTTTATTATACAATTACTTATTCTCTTAAATTCTTGTTTGCTAGTCATTACTCCCTTTAGAACATAAATTGAATTAATTAATTATCTTCCCTTTTGTGATTCACTTATTTCAACTGTTCTTACTTATTCAAGTACATTTAGTTGAGTAGGTTTTTGGTGGGGATAATTATTGCCGTGTTCCCTATCTGTTCCTTTATTTGTTAATAACTTGGGGTAGGTTTCACTCCCCAGGTATAAAGGGTAGTGGGATCGCGACACATACTACTACTACTTTGCTGTCACTCCGATCCCTTCATCGTCGGTTGAGCTGAGGGGAGCCACGCCATGAGTAGTTGAGCCATATATTGTTTTATCGAAACTGAAAAATTCACGCATCTTGTGTTGAGGCACGAAATTTTGCACTTTACATGAAATATTTTTCCACCATTCATTCACTAGTTTGCAAAGTTCACGCTGGGCCGCCGCTTTCTTCTCGTGGAAGGTATCAGCTTTGGTCTGAGATTTAGGGTTGTTCTGTCGGTTAGTGAGAGCAGCACATTTACTATTGATGAGTACTTCGGGTCGTTTTCATCAAACCAATCCTGGTGTGTTCTTTTGACTTGGCCGAGGGTCTTGTTGCAGGTTTTTGTGATGACAGATTTGATGGGACCCCATTCGGCACTCGGATTTTGGTTGTTTGTTGTTGAGTTGCTTATCAGCCCATCATTGAGCTGTTCTCTGAAACCATTTGCGACCACTGGATCCTTAAGTCGCTTAGTGTTAAAATCTCTTCTCGAGGCTTGTTGCCTTCGCCGTTTTGGGGTGACGTGAATGGAGAGTTTGGCTTTAACGAGCCGATGATCTGCATCACAGTGGTCTGAGCCACGCATGTCTTAGGTGTTGAGGACATCTCGGTGATCTCTTTCTCTGACAATGATGTAGTTAATAAGATGCCAATGTTTGGATCGTGGGTGTTGCCAAGAACCCTTGAACTTCCCGACCTGCCTAAACAAGGTGATGATAATAGTGAAGTTGTGCTCAGCACACTTGCTGAGGAGGAAAAGGCCATTGGGATTACACTTGTCGAAACAGTTTCTCCCTATGGTTCTTTGCCATATGTCAGCATCACTGCCAACTCTGGCATGAAGTCACCAAAGAGCACAACCTTATCTTCTCTGGGGATAGAGGTTAGCACTCTGTCAAGGTCGACGTAAGAGGACTCCTTGATATCATCCTCTGCATCCAGTGTTGGGGCGTATGCACTGATGAAGACGCTCATTTGTGCCAGTATCCAGAAGGGTCCTGACATTCCATGCAGCGACCAAAAGAGGTTGATTAGTCTGATTTTTGCTTTGATCTGTGATTGTGATTATGTTTTCGACTGCATGAGGATGACCTTACTGGGTACAGATGCCCAGTCAGGTTCTTTAGGCGGGTTATGTTTAGGGCACCTTTTCTAGTTCCCTCCCCAAGTGGGGAAAGCAGAGTTGCTCATGATAAGGGCTGCTCAGTCACACAGACAGGACTGGATTGCACTGCTGCCTAGATACCAGTTCATAAATGACCTTTTTATCTGTGCCACCCATGTGCAGAGTTGTGACAAGAGACTCGTCCGTCGCCATAGCACTTTTGGGGGTATAGGGGTCTTGATGATAGAGAAGTATTTTGAACTGGATGATAGCTGGTCGTTAGTTGATTTATGTGGTGAGGCACGAGCGCAGGCTGCAACCACACATCTTGGCTCTACCCTTTCCTGATCCATTGCTACAAGTGTTGCAACGACTGGGGAGAGGGGAGAGTTGCAATAGACTCCCGATGGCCCAGTTTATTGGGTTTTGTCTTAGTAGCCTGTCCATCATGCATTGCCTTTATCCGCAGGTGTAGTCGTTGGGTTCCCATGTTGATCACCTCTTCCGCCTATTCTGCCGTTAGGATCTTACTGGAGCTCTGTAAGCATGTTTGCCTGATGCATTTGGGGTTTGGGGTTTAGTCCTGTGGCCTTATACCTACCTAGGTTAATCCGAAAAGCAGTGGGGCAGTGATTGGTAGACGCCAGGATGTGTCCACACGCCAGTGAGCCTATGCATCGTCTCTCTGGGACTCACTGCTGCTCTGAGATCCCTTACTGGTCTAGTCTGGGGTAGTGTGCCACGAGGAGGCACAACAGAAGTCTTTGATGGTGAAGAGGATGTGTACTGACAGGGGAAGACCTATACAAGGATGCTTCCCTGTTCGCCACGAGGGCTAGCCAACGGTGGTAGCTGAAAGCGAGAGGAAACAAGCAGAGCCTGAACCTTAACACTAACATAATGCTGCCCCGATATACGCATTACACTGCCTTTTGTGCTCACACACACAAACATACTATAACAACACTAACATACTATAACACACCACTAAGACACCACTGAGGCCAACTAACATACTACTACTACAACTTTGCTGTCACTCAAAATCGAGTATGACGATCACCCAGCTATGATACAATGATCTGAGTTATTAAGGTTGTCGTCACCTTCCTTGGTGAGTTCTGAAGTGACTCGAGAGGCCGATATGGGATCGGCAGAGTCGTCCACAGATGTGGCACGTGTTGAGGGCTACAACTAGTGTGGGAGGAGCAGCGGCAATGTCTTTCCGGGGCTGACACTTGTCTGCTTCGGTATGTAGTCGGGCTAATTCGAAAGTATTGCCATCTTCTCCTCTGATGATCATCAAAGTGTTATGGTGTGGAGTTATCGTCTCCCAGGTGAGGGAATCGATTTTGCACTTTTCAGATTAGTCTTAAAACTTTCCTCATACCTATACGATGCCCACCAGCATTACGTTTACCATTCATTAAGTGACTGTAAAGTAGCTGCTTTGGGAGCTTACTGCCGTCCATATGGGTAACATGGCCAGTCCAACGGAGTTATTCATGGATAATGGTAGCCTCGATGCTCCTACAGTTTTTGTCAGCGAGAATGTTGACATTGTTCTTTTGTCTTCCCAGTGAATTCGGAGGATCGAATGTAGACTACGTTGGTGAAAGTTTTCAAGTGCCTTGAGGTGCCTCCCGTATCTAATCCACATTTCCTTGCCATTTAGCAGGGTGGGGAGGACCACAGCTTGATATACATCCAACTGTGCAGATAATTTCAGCTCCCTTCAGATGAAGACACGATTACGGAGTTTGACACAGATTTGAGATGCACATGTGATCCTATGTTGAATGTTTTCATCGATGTCTATGGTGGTGGACAGGTGGGAACCGAAGTACTGAAAGTGGGTAATGTATGTATATTATGTATGCTGGATTATATATCATGTATGTGCTCCATTTATATATTATTTATTCAGCCTAGCTGGCAGCGTGTGGCAATGTTATTACCATATCCCACACGCTTAATTAATGTGCCTGGCGACGTATGGAAGCTGCTAATGTATCACTTGCCATACGTCGCCTATAGCAGTTGACCGGGAGCCTAGTCAAGAGAGAGTGCTGCTCTCCTTTGTGTACATACTCTTATCCAGTAAACCGAACCTACAAAACTATACAGGTGTTTGTGTTCTCTCCTGTATATAGAACTTATTATTCAGAACCTAACATGGCGCAGTGATCCGATCTTACTGGATAATTACGAGTGAAAGTGCAAAGTTTGTGGGGAAGCCAGCGTACGGACTCCTCTCTCGCTTGGGTCAACTCCCGCGCGTCATCCCTGCTCGAAGAATTTCGCAACTTTGAGCAGTGTCAGTGACAGTGATTTTCTGTGAAGTGTTTAGTGCATTGTGTGTTTCGTGCCATTCATGTGTGACCTTGTTCTAAAGGATTCCCAAGGTATACGGCACGTTCTGGGCATTTGTAAGGAGTAGAGTTCAGTGCACCCGTCTCTGACCGCGTCCTGAGGGTAACTAGACTGACTGGGAGTCGCCGCGCCTCCCCCTCCACCCCCTCACAGCGCCGCCTCCACCCCCCCCTCACAGCTGGGGCGAGACGCTTTGCCGGCCCGGGACACACACTCACACACATACACGTACTAACACTCGCTGACCGCGCGGCTTCCTTATATATATTTTATATATATAACCTACTTATCTGTGTATTTAATTAATTTTTTGTCTGAAATCTTGCTGATACGACGGGCTGACCGGTCAACACTGATTTAAGACATAGTACACAGAGGAAGTAGTTATGTCTCACGCCTTACGTAGCCGTGGACCCAGCGTCTGGATGACCCAGGCGGGTGATAGCCCCGCAGAGATGGATGACCAGGCCGGCCACGACGCTCCAGCCCCCACATCGCGCAGTCCCTCACCTCAATATTCAGCGTTGTCTCCAGAGATAATTGCTTTACTGAAGTTTATGAGAGATGAGAAACGCGAGGATGAAGCTCACAGACGTTTGGCGGATGAGCACAGAAGGCAAGCAGAGGCAGAACGAGACAACCAACGGAGATTGGAAGACAGTGAACGGTTTGAAGCCTTGATATCTCGCCTCACTGTTAACCAAGCCCCTGGCTCTAACACTGCCTCGGTACTGACTGGTTCAGATACCTCATCCATGCTTCCTTCACACCCCCCAGCCCCACCTAAAGCAGCAGCTCAAACGCCGCCCATCTTGAAGCCTGATGAGACTTTCCAGACTTTTCGTGAATGGCGGCGACGGTGGACTGATTATTCTACAATGGTGGATCTCCAGAGTTTGTCACAGCCTAAACAACTCATCCAGCTGCGTATGTGCCTGTCCTTGGAAATTCAGCGTGTCTTGGAACATACGTTGCAGGTACCCCCAACCTCTTTGCTGTCTGTAGAGGAGGTACTGGACGTTCTACAACGGCACATCAAAGGACAGCAGAATGAAGCTCTGCGCAGGAGGGAATTGTTTAGCTGCAGACAGATGGAGGGTGAGTCTTTTGATGCCTTTTACGTACGACTCAAGAGCGCCTCGGAAGAGGTAGATATATGTCCAGGCCACCACCAGCAGTGCGAGGAGACCCAGTTGAGGCAGGTGATCCTGATGGGTGTTAAGGACGAGGAACTTGTCCAACGCCTCACCTCCCTCGACTCTTCCTCTTCTCTTAAGGATGTGTTGACGATATGTCGCTCCTATGAGGCTGCCAGGTGTGCCACCTCTGCCATCCGTGCTCCCCCTACAGCTGTACGCGCTGTGTCCCGGTACAAGAAGGACAAGAAGTCTGTCCCTACGCCTTCGCCCACCACGTCCACGCCCGGTTTATTTTGCAACAACTGTGGTAAGCAGCACGGAACACAGGTGTGTCCAGCTGCTCAGGCTACCTGCAACAGTTGTGACCGTAAGGGCCACTGGTCACTCACAGTACGGTGCCCAGCCAAACGCGTCCAGTGCAATGTGTGTGGTCGTCTGGGCCACTATGACAAGTGTTGCCCTTCCAACAAACCCAAGGGACCGCGTCGGCGGAAGCTTCAGCCCCCTTCCACCAGAGAGGACCGCCCACAGCCTTCCAATCAGAGGCACGACGACTCCTGACAACGCTCGAGCCACATTAGGAATGTGTGCTCCCTCCCGCGTCCCAGGACCAAAGTCCCCCAGTACATCAGCGTCATCGTGACCTACGGCGGTGTGTCATCCCGTCTTCAGATGTTGCCCGACACCGGCGCTGATGCTACAGTCATCGGTCCCCAGCATTTGCAATGCTTAGGGCTCTCTCCAAGTGATCTAGGACCGCCCCCCAAGGATCTCCGCTTTATGGCAGATGGTTCACAGATGACCCCGGCCCTAGGTTCACTCTATGCACACGTCACCTTTGGCAACAGGTCGTGTCAAGCCTGGATTGATGTGCATAATGGCGTCCCGACTCCTTTGCTGTCCTACAGACATTGCCAAGAGTTGGCCATCATCTCCCAGGACTTCCCAACACCGATTCTCGAGGTAAAACACGCCAACAGGGTGCACGAAGGGAGCAGCAACTACCCTGCTGCCGCCCTACCCCTACCCTGGCCAGTGACACCTCTCCCTCGGTAGTTGTCCCTGCTGCTCCAAGTCTCCACGCCTTGGCTCGCCTCCACGACAGTCACTGTGGAGCCATGGCCACCAAACGGCGTGCAAGACAGACTGTGTTCCGGCCTGGCATCGACCCCGACATCTCCAATGCTGTCCAGGTGTGTAAGCCCCGCCACGTATTACAACCCAGCCAGCAGCAGGAACCCTTTTTGAGTGACGACAACCCCACCCGCCCCTTTGAGTCTGTGTCGGCCGACTTTTTCTGTGTGTCAGGAAAGTCCTTCCTTGTTATCGTCGACCGTCTCTCTGGGTGGCCGGTTGTCATCAAGTGCGGTAATGACACGACGTCTGCCGCCACCATCAGCAAGTTCCGCCACTACTTCCGTGACGTGGGCGTTCCTGTACGCCTGCGAACCGACGGAGGGCCTCAGTTCACAAGCCGGGACTTTGCTGTGTTCCTTGACCGATGGGGAGTCCGGCATGTGTTGTCATCGCCCCATTACCCGCAGTCCAACGGCCACGCTGAGGCTGCTGTCAAATCCCTGAAGCACCTCACCCTTAAGGTGGCCCCTTCTGGGAACATTGACTGCGAGGCCTTCGACAGGGGTCTTCTTGAACTCCGCAACACACCTAACTACACCGGACGCTCCCCTGCCCAGGTTTTGTATGGACGCCCCCTCCGTTCTTGTGTCCCTGCTCACCCTCAATCCTTCTCCAAGGAGTGGCAGGCCAAGACAGAGGATTGTGATCGCCGAGCCGCCGAACGTGCTCAGGACGTCGTCGCCCGCTACAATGACCACGCCCGTTCTCTCCCCAGGTTGAGTGTCGGCACCCAAGTCCGTGTTCAGGACCCGACCTCCCTACGTTGGGACAAAGTAGGCGTAGTCATGGGTCTCGGCAGGTCACGGGACTACCAGGTGCGGTTACCCAGTGGTCGTGTGTGGTGGAGGAACCGCCGTTTTCTCCGACCCGTAACAATGCCTTCTGCTGGCCCCGCCACCAGTGTTGAGTCCCATACCCTTCCCAGTGATGAAGTCCCTCGACGCTCAGAACGGATCCAAAAGAAAAGGTCCGCTCAAGACTTTGCTATGAGCGTATAGGGGGGAGGGAGGTGTATGTATATTATGTATGCTGGATTATATATCATGTATGTGCTCCATTTATGTATTATTTATTCAGCCTAGCTGGCAGCGTGTGGCAATGTTATTACCATATCCCACACGCTTAATTAATGTGCCTGGCGACGTATGGAAGCTGCTAATGTATCACTTGCCATACGTCGCCTATAGCAGTTGACCGGGAGCCTAGTCAAGAGAGAGTGCTGCTCTCCTTTGTGTACATACTCTTATCCAGTAAACCGAACCTACAAAACTATACAGGTGTTTGTGTTCTCTCCTGTATATAGAACTTATTATTCAGAACCTAACAGGTAACATTAGAGAGGGTAGTACTGTTAAGCTAGATGGATGCTGGAGGTGTGGTTGAACTAGGGGCAGGCTGGAAGAGAATCTGAGTCTTACGTACATTCACCTCAAGGCCGAAGTGTGCATACGCATCTGCGTAAGTGATCTCTTGTAGGTTGCTTTCAGTGTGAGCGACGAGGGAGAGAACATCTGCATACCGAAGTTCATTAGTGCAAGCTGTCGACACCTTTGTTCCAGCCTGGAGTCGTCTTAATGTTTAAAAGTCCCTCCACCCGGAACTGGATGTCCACCCTGCCTTCTAAATTGGCACTGGCACGAGTAAGAGAGGCACCCAAGAAAATGGAAAAGAGAGGTGGTGCCAGTCCACAATCTTGTTTTACCCCCCTTTTGGATGGGGAAGAACTCAGAGTATGAGTTGCCTCACAATGGCGATGAATTTTGGTGGGCAGCCAAACCAGTTTCCCTGTTGACCGAGTCAATGGCCTTAGTTAGGTCGATGAAGGCCATTTCCAGGTCATGCTGCTGTTTTCTGCCCTGTTTCTGAATCTGGCAAAGATCATGTCAGTGGTGCCACGTGATGGTCGAAAGCAGGGGTTCTCAACCAGGGGGGAATTCCCCCCAGGGGGGGGGAATTCAGGTTTTCAGGGGGTGGGAAACTGATTCGGGAGCAAGAGATATGTTCGATGAGAAATCAATCACAGAATTTTGGCCCTTGATGTGCGATTCCTACCCAAAAGTGGCAGAAAGAGCTATCCGTGCATTGTTTCCGTTTGTGTCGACATATCTTTGTGAGTCAGGCTTTTCAACTCTGTTGCAAATTAAAACGAAGCAACGTAGTAGATTAGAGGTAGAAAATGACCTGCGTTGTGCCCTTTCAAGCACTCCTCCGCGTATCCCAGAATTGGCGAAGAAAAAACAATCACAGGTTTCTCATTGACTGTAATCTTCATCTGAATAAAATTAATTACAAATTTACAATATCCTGGTATTCTATTGAACGTTTTGTTTATTACATTATGCTTCAGTTTAGTCTGTTAAATAATTCATTATAAATAAAAAAAACTATTTTACTTTTATTCAAGTTTTATAAATCCATCAACATGTTCAATTGGCATTTAATTTGTAAAACTCCACTATAAAAATAATCCATGTAAAATTGTAAATGTATATGTACTAATATGGAAAAAATAAAGGATTTTCAGTATTATATGCATATTATTTGGAATGCACTTTTTGAGGCAGACAATCTTGGAAAGGAGGTGGGAATGACATTCTGACATATGGTGAAAGGGGTGCATGGGGCAAACAAGGTTGAGAACCACTGGTCTAAAGACACATTGAGATTCTGGGAGGAAGTTTCCCGCCTCAGGAAGAAGTCTGTTTAGGAGGGCTCGGGAGATAATTTTGCTAGCTACGGGCAGCAGCGAGATCCCGCTGTAGTTGCCACAGTCTCACCGGTATCCTTTGTTCTTATAAATATTGACGATGGAGGCGTCTTTAAGACCGTGTGGGATTTTATTCAAGAGAGTGGAGACAGCTGGTAAGCAGAGTTCCTCCTGTTTTATGCACCTTGACTGGGATTCCATCAGGCTCTGAGGCTTTGTTATTTGTAATTTGTTTGATGGCAGCAGCTACCACATCCAGGGATGGAAGATAGCTGAGGTACGTCAGCTGTGGATACCGAGGGACCTGCTGGGTTGTTAGGACATTCACATCTGTGTTTAGGTTGAGTAGTGAATGGTAGTGCTCTTTCTAGTGCTGAAGGATGCCTTCTTCGTCTTTAATTAGGGAGTTGCCATCTGATGAGCGGAGGGAGGCTGCCATTAGTGATTTATGTTTTAGTGAAATTGAAAAATTAGCACATCTAGTGTTGTTTAGCAAAATTTTTGTGTTTCACATGCTTTATTTTAAACCAGTCGTTGTTTAGATTTCGAAGTTCACAGTGAGCCGCTGCTTTCTTCTGCCAGTCAGTTAAAGCAGCACGTTTACTATCGATGAGTACATTGATTTCCTGGTCATTTTCATCAAACTAGTCGTAGTGTATTCTTTCGATCTGGCCGAGGGTCTCTCTGCAGGTTTTTGCTATGACAGTGTCAAGAATATCCCATTCGGCAGTGGGATTTTGATTGTTTGTTGTTAGGTTGTTTATCAGCCCATGTTAAAGCTGTTCTCTGAAACCATGTGCTACCCCTGGATCCTCCAGATGCTTAGTGTTAAAACCTCTTGCGGAGGCTTGCTGCCTTAGCCGTTTTGGGGTGACTTGAAGTGAGAGCTTGGCTCTGACGAACTTATGATCAGTGTCGCAGTGGTCTGAGCCACGCATGGCTCGTGTGATTAGGATATATCTGCGATCTCTTTCTCTGACAGTGGTGTAGTCAATGAGATGCCAGTGTTTGGATCATGGGTGTTGCCACGAACCTTTGAACTTGTCGGCATGCCTAAATAAGGTATTGGTGATAGTGAGTTTGTGCGCGTAACACTTGCTGAGGAGGAGTAGGCCGTTGGGATAATATTTCCCTAGTCCATTTCTCCTTATGGCTCCCTGCCAAATGTTAGCATCTCTGCCAACTGTGGCATTGAAGTCACCAAGGAGCTCAACCTTATCTTCTCTGGGGATTGAGGTCGGCATAAAAGGCCTCCTTGATATCATCCTCTGCTTACAGTGTTGGGGCGTATGCACTGATGAAAAAGGCATGACACGAGTTATTTATTGGGACTCGGAGCATCCTGAGGTGCTCGTTGATCCCAGCAGGCATTTCAATTAGCCTGTGGAGGATGCATTGCGGATGGCAAAGCCGACTCCATAAATGCACTTCTTCTCCACAGCAGGCTTACCGATCCAGAAGAAGGTCAGCTCTTTTGCCACAAGGGCGGTTTTACTTTAAGGATCCCCATCTGTGCAAGTATCAAGAAGGTTCTTGACATTCCATGGACCGACCATAAGAGGTTGTATAGTTATTTTTTCGATCTTTGGTTATAATTGTGTTTTGAGTACACAAGGATTACTCTACTGGGCGCTGTTGCCCAGTCAGGGTGGTTCTTTAGGCATGGATTTTTAGGGCATCTTTTTTAGCCCCCTCACTGTGTGGGGTGAGTTGAGTAGCTCCTCAAAAGGGTTGCTCAGTCACACAGAAGGTCCGGATTGTACTGCTGCCTAAATTCCAGTGCATAAACGACCATCTTATCTGTGCTGCCCATTCTGCAGAGCTGTGACTAGAGACTCCCGGCAGTCATCTCTGCCTTTCCCCCTCGCCTCTCGTCCGTCGCCATAGGACGTTTGGTGGTATAGGAGTTTTGATGACGATGAGAAGTATGATGAGCTGAATGATGGCTGCGCATGAGTTGATTTATGTGGTGAGGCAGGAGTGCAGGCTGCAACCACACATCTTGGTTCTCCCTTTTCCTGATTCAGTTGTGCAAGTGTTGCAACGACTGGAGAGAGGGAGAGTTGCAAAGGACTGCCGATAGCCCAATTTGCTGGGTTTCGCCTTAGTAGCCTCTCCATCATGCATTGGGTGATGACCTGACCACCGTAGGGTCAAGACCTATTTAGGCGCTGCTCCTGCTGAGCAGCTCTCACCCTTGGCCAATGTTCGGCCCATTCTCCAAGTCCCTCTCCCCGACCCATCCTCACCACCGGGATATCAACATAATCAAAAGTGACATTTCGTTTCGGAAAGAAGTGGAACCAGTGTTGAACAGTTAAGAACAGTGTTTAAGCCAGTGAATTCAGTACTAGACAGTACCAGTGAGAGCCGTGACCCGCCAGTGAGATAAGCACCGCTGGGAACTGACCGCCATCTCCTGACAAGGAGGTGCTAATCAGTCCACTCTGAGAACAACAGTGGGTCGGCTTCACACGTGACTTCGAAATAACACAACACCACCCAGTAGGGTGGGGATAGGTCAACAACTGCAAATATGTTGCCTGTATAACAAGTGAACTACCGTGTGTTGAGCACTGTGTCGTGTGTAGGTGTAGGTGCCCGCCAGGCAAGGCCTATACCCTTGTGGTCACGCTCGGCCATGTGGTGAGGGTTTGTTTACACAAACACCCGTCCTCATAGTGTGCCAAGCTGGTTCGTTCTTTTGAAACTAAAATTGACTTTGATACTGTATCTAACCAGAAAAACAGACATGCTATTAAGAACAAGTGTAGTGTAATAAAAGTGTTTATAAACTGAGAAAACTCCTGTTACCTTAGTCCCCCCGACACCACACTCCCTCCGCGGGAGGCCCGCTCATGGCCTCCCCTCACACCGCTAATACGCTGTACAGTAGATGCCAATCTCCTTTGTCCTCTAAGAGGGTTACGCCTCCCAACCACCGCTGACTTCCTAGGAGTGCCAAGCAGTCCTCGGCCCTCTGACGTAGGCATATAAGTCGAGCCCTGTAACTCCACCATGTCTGAGTTGACTGGAGACCCAGCTGCTCGCTTTAACTCTCCTGATGCACTGAGTGAGCCAGGCGACTGTGGTGTTGACCTTGACACCAACGGAGAAGATGGCTTTCAACTAGTTCAGTCCAGGAACAAGCGGAAGGCCGAAAAGGCAGAAAGACTTAGAGACCATCAACTACAACCACAACCCCCCATGAGAGTAAGATTATACTTCCCTGAAGGTACATCACCTGAAGACAAGTATCTCTGGCTGAACGATGCGGAAGACAAATATCCTGAGGCTGAGTTTCAGTTCAGAGTCGGTACACAAGATCATGTTCTGATTAGAAACGACCCAGCAGTCATACAGGATCTCCTCACCAATAGCATAAGGGGAATAACCATGGAACAATCATCCCAACCATCGAGCAAGAAAACCATAATAATCATAGGGCTCGACCAGTACCAGACCCCTACACTACTAGAAGCCCATCCCTACATCAGAAGGACGAAGCGACTCAGGGGCAAGAATGCAGTCATTGCAGACTGGGTTGGCTCGGAAGACCCACCCAAGACCATTCGAGTCCGTGGTGCCTATCGGACTCTGAAGGTAACTCTCTATCAGCCCCCTAACCGGAGGTGTTACAACTGTCAGCACTGGGGCCATGTGGCCCGGTTATGCCCCTCGACTAAGCCGTGGTGTGGTCTCTGCTCAAGGCAACATGCAACACAGGTTTGCAGAGATACAGTTGCTCAAGGGGGTGTCATCCAACAGAAGTGTATTAACTGCAAAACAGTTGGAGTTCCTGTATGGCACCCTAACTGTTCTAGAGCTCCTACACCCCTTCAGCGCCCAGACCCGCCACCCAGGCAGGTCTCAAGAAACACTAATGCTGCTAGGGTACTCCCTACGGCCAACCCCTGGCCTGCCCTCCCCACCAAAGCTCCAGGATCATCACCAGCAGTCATCGAAAGATCAGCATGGGGCAACACAGACGTACCGACACAACAGGTAGCTGCCAACACACTCCATGAACACGCACATCGTGAAGAGATCAATGATTTGAAAAATGAAATTAAAGAACTCAAAGCTCAGTTTACAGCTCAAGCTCAAGCTCAAACTGAAATGTTTAGGAGCCTCTGTGATACACTAAAGGAAAAAAACACCACCAACACAGTGCAGCAACTTCGGAAAAATTACAGTCAAACTGAAGACATTCAGATGTCAGTACCAGATGTGGAAACTCAAGACCCACCAGGAACTAGTGTCCACGCAGAGGAAAATAGTGATACTGGTAACAGTTCTACTGATGCCTCTGTGGACATGGTCAGTGAAGATGAACAAGCACAAACAGAAAATGGTGGTGATGTCGAGTGTAACCAAAGTGTGTTGTTGTCTGCCACTGAAATACAACAATTGTTGAGCCGTACATGCTCCAGAAATGTTTCCAAAAGGTTAACTGGCCTACTGCCTGCCGAAGGGACAGGCAGCGCAGAAAAGAACAGTATCATACAGTGCCTTTTGCTTCTTTCCAAATACATTTCATAATGGCCAGTGTTAATACCAGACAAAATTCCAAATACATTTCATAATGGCCAGTGTTAATACCAGGCAAAGATACAGAGCGGTGAAGGTGATGAGTTGGAACATCTCATCCCTTAGAAAACGATACCCTGACCTACACCACAAAGTTGTGACTGAGGACATCGATATTGTGTGTCTGCAGGAGTGTCTCACACCTAATGGTAAGCCCCCACCCAGTCTGCCCAATTATGTGTATTATGATCCTAGTTCTACTCACACATGTTTGATGTATGTTAAGAAGTCACTCCCGCATGTACCTCTTGTATCCAAAAAGACTACCAACCTTCAGTACCATGGGATCACTATCCACCTGGGCAACTCCACACTCAACGTGCTAAACGCCTATGCTCCCTCAGATCAGCTTCAATACACAGATCTCCCAGACTTTTTACACACTGAGCCCACTGTCCTAATGGGTGACCTGAATACTAGACACAAGAAATTAGGTGACTCCACCACTAACACCAATGGTAGGAGACTTATCTCACTTCTCAGCGCATATGAAGATGTTCAAATTATAGGTAATAATGAACCAACACACATCTATGGCGGGGGTCTAGACAAATGTATTGGCTTTAATCTATCATACACAACTCATAGCTCTGATGTTGTCACTGATCTTATGTCTGACCACAGCCCAATCCAAGCTAGTATACATGTAGCCAATGACACCCCCACTGGTGGTAAACTCAACAGACGTAGAATCACAGTCAAGCAAGAACATGAAAGCCAGTTCATAGACTTCATCCATGACTGGTACAAGGACTACAAGCCTGACAATTACCAAAGTTTCCATGACGATCTGATAGATAGGACTTATGTATACTTCACCAACAATGCCTCCACCAAAAAAAGGAGAAAACGTGGTCAGCATAATGGGAACAGGCAACAGCAGTGCTATAATGACCCTGAGCTGAAAAAACTCAGGGCTAGGGTCAGGAGGGTGGGTAAGGGTTACAGACAATTTAGAACACCTCAAATGTTACAATTGTATCAAGCTTCCCTTGCTGCTGTCAGGGAACGTGTAAACGAACTCAGACAAAATGCATGGGAGACATATGTCAACAGCCTGAACCAACACACATCCCTCAGCAAAGCCTGGAAAGACATAAACATAATCAGAGGTAAAAACAGAAGACACGTCTCCCATCCAAACCCTCTGCAAAAGTCGAATGAGCTAATAACAAAGTGGGCTCATGTGTCGAGCTATGACATGTTACCAGCTAGGACTCGGGGACTCCTTGATGCGAAGTCTGTAGAGAGAAGTAATCTTATTAGCTTTATGCTGGGCAAACAGCACGATGAGTGTGATGTTCCATATACTGAGTGGGAGCTTGACGCCGCCCTCGCCAGGGGTAGGTCTACTTCCCCTGGAGAGGACGGAGTCACCTACAACATCATTAGACTACTAAGGCGCGTGCCAGGCAATCCATTGTTGGTATTGTACAATATGAGTCATGCCGAGGGCCAACTACCCACATCATGGACCAGCAGTATTGTTGTACCAATACCGAAACCAGGACAGCCTGATGCCTTTCGTCCCATATCACTAACCAGCTGCCTGTGTAAAACCTTTGAGAGGATGGTTCTTGGCAGACTCTTATATAGAATCAGAGAACACATGTCTCCTAACATAAATGGCTTCACCCATGGTAAAGGTGTACATAATTGCATCACCACATTCCTAACTGTGCATGGTGATGAAAGGCACAGATACACCACATTTCTTGACCTAAAAGCTGCATTTGATATTGCCAATAGGCAACTGATATTGTACGAACTAGCCAAAATGGATATAGGAGGTAGGCTGTTACACTGGATAAGTGGTTACCTAACCAACAGAAGGGCTGCTGCACTGTTTCAGGGTTACAAAAGTGAAGTTAAAGATATGCAACTTGGTACCCCTCAAGGTGGAGTACTTAGCCCCACTTTGTTCAATGTTCTTATGAATGCATTATTAAATTTAATACCAGACAACCCCAGCAATATCTCAATCAGCTATGCTGATGATATTCTTATACATACTAAAACTCATCGTGAAATGCAAACCACCCTGAACCATGTATACGCAGCCTGTGAGAACCTCGGTCTTATTATCTCCACTGACAAAACTAAGGTGTTCAACAAACAAGCTGGGAACCGCAAACGCGGCCCCGCCAAGTTCAAGATAGGTAACAACACTATTGACTATGTTTCTTCTTTTAAATATCTTGGTGTTTCCGTCCCTTGTACCCTACCTGCCATACAACAGCTAACCCGCCAATGTACTGACAGACTGAGACCTCTTAGAAGTGTAGCGGGGTACAGCCCGCACTATGGTGCTAATATTAGAATTGTTAAAACAATGTACCTAGGCTATATAAGATCTCTGATAGATTACCACGCACCAGCCCTGGTCCTTCGTGACGGGAAAGGCGTTGACAAGCTCGAGAAAATGCAAAATAAAGCCCTCAGAATTATCCTAGGATGTCCCATGAGCACTAAAGTACTTAATATGAGGAAAGAACTAGGTATACCCAGTGTTAAAGATAGAATAATTGAAGTCAACCTCATGATAGCCCTGAGGCTTCTGCGTGGTGATCCTGATAACATTGTTTCCTTAAAATTGCTAGAATGTATGAACCATGGGACTACTGAGTCTAAATGGATCCAAACTACAGCTACACATATGAAGATATTTGGACTAGACCACCTGTACAAAGTTGAGACACAACAGCGCTTCCTGCCACCCTGGCGGACAGTTCCCTTCGATATCACAATACCGACGTATCCGCCTAAAAAATTAATTATACAAAGCATTTATCTCCAACACACTGCCAAATTGAGAGCTCTTGAACACATACACACTCTACAGACTGATGATAATATCACACAGACCATCTACACTGATGGATCTCTAAACACCGCCTGTGGGAGGGCTGGAAGTGCTATTGTTGTGACTCAACCTGACGGTAATATAATTGAGAAAGGAGTTAGAATTAACAACTGGGCATCCACTCTACAAACTGAATTAGTTGCCATACTCACAGCTATTAAATTCATTGAAACCACTGTTACTGACAGTCTCATCATCACTGACTCTCTATCCTCACTACTTGCCCTTGGTACCCTCGACTCAGGTTGTCACGATCTTGTCTCTGAAGCCAGACACAAATATGCGTGCCTTGTTGACCGGGGTGTCAGGGTCAAACTGTTGTGGATCCCCTCTCACATAGGCCTCATAAAACATGACAGAGTTGATGCCCTCGCCAAACTCGCGTCTAACAAAGACACCGTTGAATACAATTTGGGTCTGTCAAAAAGAACCCTTAAAACTGTAATTAGGAAAGAACTTATTGATGAGTTTGACGCAAGTAGACAAGTGCAAACAGGCACTAGTCGATCCATAGTTTACCATGATGAGATGTATCAAGTGAAACATGTATATGGAGCAAGTAACAAGATCACTAGATTACAAGATGTTGTAACCGCTAGATTAAGGTTAGGATATAAGTACCTTTGGCAGTATGTTCCTCAAGCAGATGTAAACAAAACTAAATGTAAAGTGTGTGGCCATACATATGGCCACACACTTGAACACTACGTCCTCGACTGTGTGAAGATAGAACCTTTTAGGGACAGGTCCAAGCACACTGTGTGTGAAATGGCACAACACTTCATCTCTAATGGCAAGATAGCCGACATATTAAGATTGTATCCACTTTTTTGCACTTAGTAACTATATCAGTTCTCATGTACAGAACCAAATACGCAATGTGCTTGAATACCTCCCACGTAAATGTGAATAACAAAGTGTGAGGCCAGACATACTGCCTCACACGCCTGTTCTCACGCATTTGTGAATAAGTTACCCTTTATGTATAGAACTAAACAAATAATGTAAATGAAATACTGTGTAACTTTCAGTGCCATAATATCCTGACAACCGGGGTTAATTATTATGACCCTTTGTAAACCCTACTCTGTAATCCTTTTGCGCTACCGCTCACAGGATGAGTGTGGGGTGCACAATAAAGTAGCCGCTGCAAGCGGCAAAATCAAAATCAAAATCAATCATGCATTGCCTTTGTCTGCCTATGTAATCGTTGTGTTCCCATGTTGATCACCTCTTCCACTTATACCGCCTTTGGGACCTTACTGGAGCTCTGTAATCATATCTGCTTGAGGCGGTGCTCCACCACAGATTTTCCATTCGAGGTTTACTCCCGTAGCCTTATACCTACCAAGGTTTATCCGCATGGCAGCCGGGCAGTGGTTGGTAGGCACCAGGACGTGTCCACGTGCCAGTGGGCCTACGCGCTGTCCACTTGGGGCCCACTGCTGCTCCAAGCTCCCCTGCTAGTCTAGCCTGGTCCCACGAGGCACCCAGTTACCGTGCCTTGCCACGAGTAGGCCAGCAGAAGTCTTGATGGTGAAGAGGCTGTGCACTGGCAGGGGAGGACTTATGCAAGTTGCTTTCCTGTTCGCCACGAGGGCTAGCCAGCGGCGGTAGCTAATAGCGAGAGGAAGCAAGCAGTGATTGCACCTTAACACTAACATAATGCTGCCACACTTGACGTATTACACCACCCTGTGCACACTCGCACTACTACTTTGCTGGCACTCGGATTCGAGTATGACGATCATACATTCTCCTGGAGAGAGTAGAGATGGCTGGAAAGTAGAGGCCCTTCTGCTTCATACACCTCGGCTGGAGGGAGGGAGGGGGGGGGGGGGCTGTGTTATGAGTGGTTGACCCAAAAAATGTTTTAGTAGAATTAAAAAATTCGCGCATCTTGTGCTGATCTGCAAGTTTTTGCGTTTCACACATACACACACACACACACACACCATCATACTATCACACACCAACAAACTAACACTCACCAACACAGTAACATTTTCCAACACACTATCACACACCAACACACTAACACACTAACACTCACCAACATAGTAACACACACCAACACACTTAACATAATATCACACACAAACTCACTTACACTCACCAACACACTAGCACACTTCAACAAACTAGCACACACTATCACACACCAACACACTTAACTTACTATCACACACCAACACACTATCACATACTATCATACACCAACACACTATCACATACTATCACACACCAACACACTAACAGACTATCACATACCAGCTCACCAACATTAACTATTACACACCAAGCACACTAATACATACTATCATACATCAACACACTAACACACACCATCACACTAACACACACTCGCACACTGACACACACACCATCACACTAGCACACACCAACACACTAACACACACTATCACACAGCAGCACACTAACACACACCAGCACACTGACACACACACTAACACACACACCAACACTAACACACACTATCACTCACCAACACACTAACACACACTATCACACAGCAGCACACTAACATACACCAGCACACTGACACGCACACACTAACACACACACACCAACACACTATCACGCAACAGCACAGTAACACAACTAACACACACCAACACGGTAACACACACTAACAGACAATGACCCACATTAACACAACCACACAGTAGACGTTGATGCTAGTCCCCAATGTGCTGTTTATACTAAATCAATAAGATACAAGGTTTCAACTTCCTCACTGACGTTTCTCACGCTGGAGGCAACAAATGGCCTCCAGTGAAACATTACTGCTCATAAATCCGGTTCCTTTATTACGAATTTTCACTTGGCATAGTTTACTTGGACCATCGAGCCTCACTGTGTTGTTGTGAACCTGACTAATGATGCAGGTGTGAGTGTGACTGTTAAACGTAAGTGTTACTGTGGCATACACATGTTTTGTGCGTTCATGTCTAACTAATCTATTAACATTCTTTTCATCAGTTTTCGAATCGGTGGACGAGGGGCACAATTAGGATGTGGTATATCTCGACTTTAGCAAAGCCTTCGACAGAGTCCCCCCACGAAAGACTAATTAGAAAGGTAGAAGCACATGGCATCAAAGGTAATATCCTTAAATGGATTAGGGCGTGGTTACAGGACAGGAAACAGGGAGTGAGCATTAATGGCACTAAGTCCCATTGGAGCAACGTCACAAGTGGAGTTCCCCAAGGCTCAGTACTTGGACCATTATTATTTATTATATACATAAACGACATACTGTAGATATCGGCATAGACAGCAATATAAGCAAATTTGCTGATGACACTAAAATAGGACGTGTTATTAAATCTGACGAGGACTCCGCAAAACTACAGGAAGATCTAAACAAATTTTTCGAATGGTCTGAAAAATGGCAGATGAAATTCACCAAGGACAAATGTAAGGTACTCAGTATAGGCGATGTAAACAGGGATACCAGATACCAGATGAACAACGATGCCATAGAGAAATCCGACTGCGAGAGAGATTTAGGAGTAATGATAAGTAGGAACCTTAAGCCAAGTAAACAATGTGTTTTTGCTCGTAACAAGGCTAATAAAGTACTTGGGTTCATACAAAGGAGTGTTAGTTACAAGACTAGCGAGGTCATCCTAAAACTGTATCTTGCTCTTGTGAGACCACACCTGGATTACGCAGTTCAGTTCTGGTCACCGTATTACAGAATGGATATAGAATCCTTGGAAAGAATTCAGAGGAGAATGACAAGACTAATCCCGGGCATTAGGAACCTTGAGTATAGGGACAGGTTAAAGCATCTTAATTTATACTCCCTGGAGAGATGTAGAGCGAGGGGCGACCTGATAGGGTTGTTTAAGTGGAAGGCAGGGCTAAACAAAGGGGACATTACAAAGGTACTCAAACTATCCAACCAGGAGCGAACTCGTAACAATGGTTTTAAATTAGACAAATTTAGATTTAGGCGTGAAATAGGTAAACACTGGTTTGGAAACAGAGTAGTGGATGAATGGAACAAGTTGCCAAATATCATCATTAACTCGAATACGCTGAATAGCTTCAAACATAGGTTGGATGCTTATATGAGCAATAGGTGTTGGGTGTAAACGGGACTGCCCAGTATGGGCCAATAGGCCCGCTGCAGTTTCCTCCATTCTTATGTTCTTATGTTCTTATTAGAGAAACGTGTATTTTCGAAATTGAAATATAACCTCAATATGTTTTGTTTCTACTGGAATTTGTTTAGCTAAAGTGACATATGATACGTATACCTAATGCTAAAATTTGATGGTCGTATTTTAGTTACAAGTTCGTGTGTTGCAAGTAATTTTGGCTTCTGTAAATTGTTCGTCTCCATTACGTTAAGATATGTGGGAACCCAGTACTAGGTAAATATTTATATTTTTTGTAAAGTATACGGAAAATATGAGAAAGAGGACTTAACCCCTTGATGACGATGTCAATCTCCTGGGATTAGGTCAATGTGCTATGACCCAAAGATATTTGGACTTAATATATAGTTAATATATTAATGTCAGTAGATAGAATAGAAGCAGCTCTGACTTATACAAAAGTAACAACATTGGTCACCAGATGTGTTCAACAAATAATGAGAACAACTAATTTACCTCGCCCCCGACAGGAATTTATGAGGTATTGGAAAGACCTTGTCTGTGTGCGTCTGTGTCCTCACCATTGCCAATAATGTACATAACATTAGTTATGTTTGCACCAGATCTGATCAACTCATGGATGAACAACGTTGGGTATACAGTTAGCAGGAATCTTTATAGCAAGTCAGGGTCGTCATCATCAAATGTTCCACAATCTTTTTTTTTCGCGATGAGACACTTATGAGACAGTATGTACAATCACACCTAATTAAATTTTTCTTTACGGTAATGAAATTCATGTGAATTCATGTAATTTGCCATGGCAGTAATTAAGCCGACACAGGCTGAGTATTCGTTGCAATACTACTGCAAGAAATTATGTAACCAGTGATTTAACGAAATCCCTAAAACTTTTAGTAGCTTAAAAATGTAATTACTGTTAGACTAGGTTAGGTAATTACATATAACTACCAAAAAGTTTTGGGATGTCATGAAATCATTGGTTACGCAAATTCCCTGTTACATTATATACAGGTAATTATATATATATATATATATATATATATATATATATATATATATATATATATATATATATATATATATATATATATATATATATATATATATATATATATATATATATATATATACAGAGGAGGGTGAGATCAAGTCCACAGAGGTCAAGTATAGGTAATGACCCTACTATTCTTCACAAAAGCACCGCAGCGGTCGGTAGTCCAGTCAGAGGGAGAAACTGACCCAACCTTCTCACCTGGTTACATATCTTAATTAAAAAATTGTCCAATTTGTACATACCATTACTCAAATTCATGTTAACGCATTCGGTATGTTTAATGAGACTAGATTCTATAATGTTATCAGCATATACCTGGAAAACGCCCACCTACAGTGATTTATTTGCATATATATATATATATATATATATATATGTATATATATAATTCATGTAGATCCACAATGAAAACGTGGATAAGATAAATCTTGATAAGTTGCCTCTGAAGACGTCTTGAATAAGGACGAAAGCTAAGGTGCTCCGTTGTTTCCCTTTTTGCGTGTGATATTATCAGATGATATATATATATATATATATATATATATATATATATATATATATATATATATATATATATATATATATATATATATATATATAAATTATTCTTCAACTTCGTGATACAACAACACAGTACTAGATATAATAATTACCAACATGGGGGAACAGGAAATAATTGGAAGACAAATATTACTTAACTTAATTGTTGTTGATTAGTCTGTGAGTTAATTTAATTCAAGTTTTAACGACCTTACGTGTTGAAGCACAGTGAATTGTAATAAACAGATTACTTCACGACAAACAATTGGACTTTGCATCGGGGCAAGTCACCTCTGGCAGTACACTTGTTGTACATCTCTCAAGATAATGCTCAGGCGATATTATATGAATACGATTCTTCATGTATCTAAATACTAACAGTTTGTATGATCTTTAGAGTTATTTTAGTTATGACAGTTTAGTATTCTTACATTGCTGTAAGTACCTTAAATGTTGGTTTACTTCTTTTTTGTAAATTATATACCGTTAAAATTATAGTAATCCATCGTTAATCCCGACTGAGGATACACTAACTACGAGGGCATGAAGCGATACCCCCAAACTAATATCACTAAATGGTAAAATCATTAATCCAGCGAGCTCGTCGCTATAAGTGAATATTTTGTAGCTAATATCCTAATGCATTTACAATGTAATTTAACTTCACATTAAATTTAATGAATCAGGTGTTTAATTAACAAAACTGAGCGAAATAAGTGTCTCTTTATCAGAAGTGTGTTGTGGTGATGACATGACGCGCAGGAGCCTCGACGCCCTCACCACCCTGCAACACACATGGCTTTTGACCTCACCACCTATGGTAGATATAATACTGTAGCAACACACTACCCGTGGTAGATATAATGCTGTGGCAACACACTAATTGTGGTAGATATAATACTGTGGCAACACACTACCTGTAGTAGATATAATGCTGTGGCAACACACTGCCTGTGGTAGATAAAATACTGTGGCAACACACAACCTGTAGTAGATATAATGCTGTGGCAACACACTACCTGTGGTAGATACAATACTGTGGCAACACACTACCTGTAGTAGATATATTGCTGTGGCAACACACTTCGTGTAGTAGATATAATGCTGTGGCATCACACTACCTGTGGTAGATATAATACTGTAGCAACACACTACCTGTAGAAGATATAATGCTGTGGCAACACATTATCTCAGGAAAATATAATGTTGTGGCAACACCCTACGTGTGGTAGATGTAATACTGTGGCAACACCCTACGTGTGGTAGATGTAATACTGTGGCAACACACTATCTATAGTAAATTTAATGCAGTGGCAACACACTACCTGAAGTAAATATAATTCTGTGGCAACACACTACCTGTAGTAAATATAATGCTGTGGCAACACACTACCAGTAGTAAATATAATACTTTGGCAATACACTATCTATAGTAAATATAATGCTGTGGTAACACACTACCTGTGGTAGATATAATACTGTGGCAACACACTATCTATAGTAAATTTAATGCTGTGGCAACACACTACCCGAAATAAATATAATACTGTGGCAATAGGGTGTGTCATAGGAGAGAAGATCAGCTAAAACTAATGGCCCATCACTTTTTTGGTAGATTTTGGTGTATGTAAGCAGAAAATAATTTCAGTTTCAATATTTTGCAGCCTTTTGCTAGGTAAATTTTCGCGTGAAATTTATCGAAAATCTAACGTACAGCTGCATTAGTGCATTACAATTAAATAGTGAACATTGCTTTCTGACTTCATTCTTTAACAACCCAACTAACGATATTTTTTTCTGTTTCAGATTCTGATGCATTTATAAGTTGATAATATTTGCGATGACTGCTTGTGTCAGGACGAGGAACCAAAAATCCAGCCATCTCAGTCACTATCTTGGGTCTGGGAGAGAGCTCCTGAAGTCGGAGTTGCCTACATTGAGAGATGCTTTGAGGTACGGTGTTTTAATCAGGCAAATCAGTGAAAAGAACCAAAGAACTTACACAAACAAAGACATTGCCAGTGATATGACCAAAGCTGTCTTGGCACAGTACACTCTGGCTAACGCTCAGTTCAAGCCTCCAGTCATAACAAGTCAGAAGAAGATTAGTGAGAGACTGCTAGCCAGTTGGGAAAAGGCAAGAGATATCTCTCTTGGGAGAGGAAAACTTGCAGTTAAGGACAGCTTTGCCAAGCAACTGGACCAGTTATTTGACATAATTACTTGCAAGTGCCCAATTGTTTTCTGTCCTGAGTTTGGATGCGATCGTGACTGTAAATCCGAGGCCCACATCTCCTGTATTTGCAAGCGTGAACTGAAGATTCCTGTGATCGAACTGGCATTTGTCAAAGCACAGAGAGAGAAGACTGGCAGTATAGGGGCTCTCATGATTTCTAGCCAAGATATTCCGGAGTCCAAGAGACAGGAGGCTGCCACAGAGAGACAGAAGAGGAGAAGAGTTGCCGAGGAAAAGAGACTTGAGAAGGCCCAGGGTGAGGTATAAAAGGCCGATGATTGGATTCAACTGATTCAGAGTTTAATGACTTCCCCATGGCTGATCCGAGTGCTGACCAGGAGAATGGTGACTTTGTCCCTAACCCAGAAAATAATGATCCCAAACCTTCCAGGCATAAGATTCGAAATAGGAAAGATATCCCGAGCATAGCTCTGGCCAGCATGCGACACCACACTGGTCTCAGAGAAACTGCAGAGATAGCAACAGCTGCCTGGATTGACGGTGGTTTGATAACACCTGATGATGTTCACCTGGTGATAGATCATAACAAAGTAAGGAGAGCTCAGGAGAAACTTGTCAGTAACCTAGAAGAGGAGTTTGATAAGGGGATAAGAGAAAATGGAATCAATTGTTTGTTCTTTGATGGGAGAAGGGATGACACTAAAGTGTTCATGAAAGTTGGAGATTCTGACAAGTTGTTCCCTGCCATGGTGAAGGAGGAACACTACTCCTGCTGCAGTGAACCAGGAGGGAAGTATTTGTGGCATTTCACTCCAGAGAAAGATGACATCACGAAACCAGCTGAGATAGTGGCAGAAACATTGTGAACTGGCTCAGAGAGAGGAACGTAGACCAGACCCTGCAGGCCATTGGAGGGGACAGCACCAACACGAACACAGGGTGGCAAGAGGGGGTCATACAGTGGATAGAGCGGAAGATTGGGAGGAAGCTGGTCTGGATTGTTTGTGACCTCCACACCAACGAGTTGCCACTCAGACATCTGATCCAGGAGCTGGATGGCAAGACTCTTTCAAACAACAGATGGTCTGGTCCTCTTGGCAAGATGCTGGACTCTGCCACTGAGTTAGAAATAAATCCGAGCTTTGAAAAAATCACAGTTGGCCCTCCACTCGTTGAGCTTGCACATACTGTCATTGACGACCTGAGTACTGACCAGTACTATGGTTACATGATTTGCAGTGCCATCAAAACTGGGGTCATGCCTGATAGACTTGCTTACCTGCAGATAGGTCCAGTCTCACATTCTAGGTGGCTCACAACGGCTCTCAGGTTCTGCAGAATTTGGGTCGCTCATCATAAACTGAAAGGGAACCAGCTTCACAACCTGAGACTTATTGTCCAATTCATCGTGAGTGTCTACTTGCCAAATTGGTTCAACACCAAGGTCAAGTCATCGTTCTCCGAAGATCCGAGGCATGTTCTCTTCCAGCTTGAGCTCCTGAGGAGTCAGCCAAGGAAGGTTGTTCAGATTGTGGAGCAGACTGTGAGGAGATCTTCCTGGTATGCTCATCCCGAGGCAGTTCTGCAGACAATGCTCTGCAGTAAGGATGAGGAGGAGAGAAGAGTGGCAGTCAAAAAGATCTTGGATATGAGACTTATGAGAGGATCTGGGCATGACGAATCAGTTGGTGACGATTCCTTCATGGTCAGGAAGACTCCTGAAGTCAATCTAGGTGCCAAGACCCTCACTGATCTCATAGATCTGGATAACATCCAGGCTGGCAGTGATCCCCCGCTTACCTGCAGCCTCACCAATGTTCAAGTCAGAGCTTTCCTGGACAACCCCATGCATGTCCCTGCCTGGCCCTCGCACACCCAGAGTATAGAGCGTTGTGTACAGCAAGTGAGCGAGGCCAGCAGTCACGTGTACAGCCAGGAGAGGAGGGAAGGCTACATCAGAGCTCAGGTGGTCAGCAGGGAGGTGATGAGTAGAAACAGAAGCAAGAAAGACATGTTCTCTATGGTGTGCAGCAACACCGGGTCGTAGTAGTAAAACCGGTTTTTGTATTTGATGATTTTGTTTTCTAAAGGAATATTAAATTTAATAAATGTGTCAAGATCATTCGTTTCACTATTCTGGATCATTTTCATCCTAATAAATTAACCTGATACATTTACTTTACTTTAAATAAGCTATTTAGTGGTGTTGGTAAAAGGGTGGGAATACTGAATTTTCATAAGATTTCAAGTTAAAATTTACCTAGCAAAAAATGAAAACTTTTCAAATCTGAAGATATCACATGATTCTGCACATAGACCTACATCATTAATACCATGGGCCGATTTTTCAAACTCAAAAAAAAAAATCGCCTCCGTATGACACACCCTACTGTGGCAACACACTACCTGTAGAAAATATAATGCTGTGGCAACACACTACCTGTAGTAAATATATTACTGTGGAAACACACTACCTGTAGTAAATATAATATGGGGCAACACACTATCTATTGTAAATATAATGCTGTGGCAACACACTACCTGTGGTAGATATAATGCTGTGGCAACACACTACTTATGGTAGATCTAATGCTGTGGAACACACTACCGATGGTAGATATAATACTTTGGCAACACACTACCCGTAGTAGATATAATGCTGTGGCAACACACTACCTGTGGTAGATATATTGCTGTGGCAACACACTACTTATGGTAGATATAATGCTGTGGCAACACACTACCTGTGGTAGATATAATACTGTGGCAACACACTACCTGTGGTAGATATAATACTGTGGCAACACACTACCTGTGGTAGATATAATGCTGTGGCAACACACTAAATATGCTAGATATAATGCTGTGGCAACACACTACCTGTGGTAGATATAAACTGTGGCAACACACTACTGTAGAAATATAAACTGTGGCAACACACTACCTGTCGTAGATATAATGCCGTGGCAACACACTACCTGTGGTAGATATAATGCCGTGGCAACACACACCTGTAGTAAATAAATGCTGTGGCAAGCACCACCTGTGGTAGATATAATACTGTGGCAACACACTACCTGTAGTAGATATATTGCAGTGGCAACACACTACCTGTGGTAGATATAATACTATGGCAACACACTACCTGTAGTAGATATAATGCTGTGGCAACACACTACCTGTAGTAGATATAATGCTGTGGCAACACACTTCCTGTGGTAGATATAATACTGTGGCAATACACTATCTATAGTAAATATAATGCTGTGGCAACACACTACCTGTGGTAGATATAATGCTGTGGCAACACACTACCTCTGGTAGGTATATTACTATGGCAGCACACTACGTGTAGTAGATACATTGCTGTGGCAACACACTACCTGTGGTAGATATAATGCTGTGGCAACACACTACCTGTGGTAGATATAATGCTGTGGCAACACACTACCTGTGGTAGATATAATACTGTGGCAACACACTACCTGTAGTAAATATAATGCTGTGGCAACACACTGTCTTTAGTAAATATAATTCTGTTGCAACACACTACGTGTGGTAGATATAATGCTGTGACAACACACTATCTATAGTAAATATAATGCTGTCGCAACACACTACCTGTGGTAGATATAATACTGTGGCAACACACTACCTGTAGTAAATATAATGCTGTGGCAACACACTACCTGTGGTAGATATAATTCTTTGGCAACACACTACCTGTGGTAGATATAATTCTGTGGCAACACACTACCTGTGATAAATATAATACTGTGGCAACTTACTACCTGTGGTAGATATTATACTGTGGCAACACACTACCTGTGGTAGATATAATACTGTGGCAACTTACAACCTGTGGTAGATATAATACTGTGGCAACACACTACCTGTGGTAGATATAATACTGAGCCAGCACACTACTTGTGGTAGATATAATACTGTGACAACAAAATTCTTGTAGTAAATATAATGCTGTGGCAAAACACTACCCGTAGTAAATATAATGCTGTGGCAACACACTACCTGTGGTAGATATAATACTGTGGCAACACACTACCTGTAGTAAATATAATGCTGTGGCAACACACTACCTGTGGTAGATATAATGTTGTGGCAACACACTACTTATGGTAGATATAATTCTTTGGCAACACACTACCAGTGGTAGATATAATACTGTGGCAACACACTACCTGTAGTACATATAATTCTGTGGCAACACACTACCTGTGGTAGATATATTGCTGTGGCAACACACTACTTATGGTAGATATAATGCTGTGGCAACACACTACCTGTAGTAGATATAATACTGTGGCAACACACTACCTGTAGTAGATATAATGCTGTGGCAACACACTACCTGTGGTAGATATAATACTGTGGCAACACACTACCTGTAGTAGATATAATGCTGTGGCAACACACTACCTGTAGTAGATATAATGCTGTGGCAACACACTACCTGTAGTAAATATAATGCTGTGGCAACACACTACCTGTAGTAAATATATTGCTGTGGCAACACACTACCTGTGGTAGATATAATGCTGTGGCAACACACTACCTATAGTAAATATAATGCTGTGGCAACACACTACCTGTGGTAGATATAATACTGTGGCAACACACTATCTATAGTAAATATAATGCTGTGGCAACACACTACCTGTGGTAGATATAAAACTGTGGCAACACACTACCTGTTGTATATATAATGCTGTGGCAACACACTACCTGTGGTAGATATAATGCTGTGGCAACACACTACCTGTGGTAGATATAATGCCGTGGCAACACACTACCTGTAGTTAATAAAATTCTGTGGCAATGCACCACCTGTGGTAGATATAATACTGTGGCAACACACTACCTGTAGTAAAGATAATACTGTGGCAACACACTACCTGTGGTAGATATAATACTATGGCAACACACTACCTGTAGTAAATATAATGCTGTGTAACACATACCTGTAGTAGATATTTTGCTTTGGCAACACACTTCCTGTGGTAGATATAATACTGTGGCAACACACTACCTGTAGTAAATATAATGCTGTGGCAACATACTACCTGTGGTAGATATATTGCAGTGGCAACACACTACCTTTAGTAAATATAATGCTGTGGCAACATACTACCTGTGGTAGATATATTGCAGTGGCAACACACTACCTGTGGTAGATATAATGCTGTGGCAACACACTACCTGTGGTAGATATAATACTGTGGCAACACACTACCTGTAGTAAATATAATAATGTGGCAACACACTACCTGTGGTAGATATAATAGTGTGGCAACACACTACCTGTAGTAGATATATTGCTGTGGCAACACACTACCTGTGGTAGATATAATACTATGGCAACACACTACCTGTAGTAAATATAATGCTGTGCTAACACACTACCTGTAGTAGATATATTGCTGTGGCAACACACTACCTGTAGTAAATATAATGCTGTGTTAACACACTACCTGTAGTAGATATATTGCTGTGGCAACACACTTCCTGTGGTAGATATAATGCTGTGGCAATACACTACCTATAGTAAATTTAATGCTGTGGCAACACACTACCTGTGGTAGATATAATGCTGCGACAACACACTATCTATAGTAAATAAAATGCTGTGGCAACACACTACCTGTGGTAGATATAAAACTGTGGTAACACACTACCTGTAGAAAATATAAAGCTGTGGCAACACACTACCTGTGGTAGATATAATGCCGTAGCAACACACTACCTGTGGTAGATATAATGCCGGGGCAACACACTACCTGTAGTAAATAAATGCTCTGGCAAGCACCACCTGTGGTAGATATAATACTGTGGCAACACACTACCTGTAGTAAAGATAATACTGTGGCAACACACTACCTGTGGTAGATATAATACTATGGCAACACACTACCTGTAGTAAATATAATGCTGTGTTAACACATTACCTGTAGTAGATATATTGCTGTGGCAACACACTTCCTGTGGTAGATATAATACTGTGGCAATAAACTTTCTATAGTAAATTTAATGCTGTGGCAACAGACTACCTGTGGTAGGTATATTACTATTGCAGCACACTACGTGTTGTAGATACATTGCTTTGGCAACACAATACCTGTGGTAGATATAATGCTGTGGCAACACACTACCTGTGGTAGATATAATACTGTGGCAACACACTACCTGTAGTAAATATAATGCTGTGGCAACACACTACCTGTGGTAGATATAATACTTTGGCAACACACTACCTGTAGTAAAGATAATACTGTGGCAACACACTACCTGTGGTAGATATAATAGTGTGGCAACACACTACCTGTAGTAGATATATTGCTTTGGCAACACACTACATGTGGTAGATATAATACTATGGCAACACACTACCTGTAGTAAATATAATGCTGTGTTAACACACTACCTGTAGTAGATATATTGCTGTGGCAACACACTTCCTGTGGTAGATTTAATACTGTGGCAATACACTTTCTATAGTAAATTTAATGCTGTGGCAATACACTACCTGTGGTAGGTATATTACTATGGCAGCACACGATGTGTTGTAGATACATTGCTGTGGCAACACACTACCTGTGGTAGATATAATGCTGTGGCAACACACTACCTGTGGTAGATATAATACTGTGGCAACACACTACCTGTAGTAAATATAATGCTGTGGCAACACACTACCTGTGGTAGATATAATACTTTGGCAACACACTACCTGTGGTAGATATAATTCTGTGGCAACACACTACCTGTGGTAGATATAATACTGTGGCAACTTGCAACCTGTGGTAGATATAATACTGTGGCAACACACTACCTGTGGTAGATATAATACTGAGCCAGCACACTACTGTGGTAGATATAATACTGTGGCAACAAATCTTGTAGTAAATATAATGCTGTGGCAAACACTACCGTAGTAAATATATGCTGTGGCAACACACTTCCTGTAGTAAATATAATGCTGTGGCAACACACTACCTGTGGTAGATATAATGTTGTGGCAACACACTACTTATGGTAGATATAATTCTGTGGCAACACACTACCCATGGTTGATATAATACTGTGGCAACACACTACCCCTAGTAGATATAATGGTGTGGCAACACACTACCTGTGGTAAATATAATGCTGTGGCAACACACTACTTATGGTAGATATAATGCTGTGGCAACAAACTACCTGTAGTAGATATAATAAAGTGGCAACACACTACCTGTGGTAGATATAACACTTTGGCAACTCACTACCTGTAGTAGATATAATAAAGTGGCAACACACTACCTGTAGTAAATATAATGCTGTTTCAACACACTACCTGTGGTAGATATAATACTTTGGCAACTCACTACCTGTGGTAGATATAATAATGTGGCAACACACTACCTGTGGTAGATATAATACTGTGGCAACACACTACCTGTGGTAGATATAATGCTGTGGCAACACACTACCTGTGGTAGATATTTTGCTGTGGCAACACACTGCTTGTGGTAGATATAATACTACGGCAACACACTACGTGTAGTAGATATATTGCTGTGGCAACACACTACCTGTAGTAAATATCATGCTGTGGCAACACACCACCTCTAGTAGATATAATGCTGTGGCAACACACTACCTGTAGTAGATATAATACTACGGCAACACACTACGTGTAGTAGATATATTGCTGTGGCAACACACTACCTGTAGTAAATATAATGCTGTGGCAACACACTACCTGTAGCTGATATAATACTGAGGCAACACACTATCTATAGTAAATTTAATGCTGTGGCAGCACACTACCTGTAGTAATTATAATTCTGTGGCAACACACTAACTGTAGTAAATATAATGCTGTGGCAACACACTACCTGTAGTAAATAAAATACTCTGGCAACACACTACCTGTAGTAGATATAATAATGTGGCACACACTACCTGTGGTAGATATAATGCTGTGGCAACACAGGACCTGTAGTAGATATAAAGCTGTGGCATCATACAACCTGTGGTAGATATATTGCTGTGGCAACACAATACCTGTAGTAAATATAATGCTGTGGCAACACACTACCTGCAAAAAATATATTACTGTGGCGACAAACTACCTGTAGTAGATATAATAATGTGGCAACACACTACCTGTAGTAAATATAATACTCTGGCAACACACTACCTGTAGTAGATATAATAATGTGGCACACACTACCTGTGGTAGATATAATACTGTGGCAACTTACTTCCTGTGGTAGATATTATACTGTGGCAACACACTACCTGTGGTAGATATAATACTGTGGCAACCTACAACCTCTGGTAGATATAATACTGTGGCAACACACTACCTGTGGTAGATATAATACTGAGCCAGCACACTACTTGTGGTAGATATAATACTGTGACAACAAAATTCTTGTAGTAAATATAATGCTGTGGCAAAACACTACCCGTAGTAAATATAATGCTGTGGCAACACACTTCCTGTAGTAAATATAATGCTGTGGCAACACACTACCTGTGGTAGATATAATGTTGTGGCAACACACTACTTATGGTAGATATAATTCTGTGGCAACACACTACCCATGGTTGATATAATACTGTGGCAACACACTACCCCTAGTAGATATAATGGTGTGGCAACACACTACCTGTGGTAAATATAATGCTATGGCCACACACTACTTATGGTAGATATATTGCTGTGGCAACAAACTACCTGTAGTAGATATAATAAAGTGGCAACACACTACCTGTAGTAAATATAATGCTGTTTCAACACACTACCTGTGGTAGATATATTACTTTGGCAACTCACTACCTGTGGTAGATATAATAATGTGGCAACACACTACCTGTGGTAGATATAATACTGTGGCAACACACTACCTGTAGTAGATATGATACTGTGGCAACACAATACCTGTGGTAGATATAATACTGTGGCAACACACTACCTGTGGTAGATATTTTGCTGTGGCAACACACTGCTTGTTGTAGATATAATACTATGGCAACACACTACGTGTAGTAGATATATTGCTGTGGCAACACACTACCTGTAGTAAATATCATGCTGTGGCAACACACCACCTGTAGTAGATATAATGCTGTGGCAACACACTACCTGTAGTAGATATAATACTACGGCAACACACTACGTGTAGTAGATATATTGCTGTGGCAACACACTACCCGTAGTAAATATAATGCTGTGGCAATACACTACCTGTAGTTGATATAATACTGTGGCAACACACTATCTATAGTAAATATAATGCTGTGGCAGCACACTACCTGTAGTAATTATAATTCTGTGACAACACACTAACTGTAGTAAATATAATGCTGTGGCAACACACTACCTGTAGTAAATATAATACTCTGGCAACACACTACCTGTAGTAGATATAATAATGTGGCACACACTACCTGTGGTAGATATAATACTGTGGCAACACAGGACCTGTAGTAGATATAAAGCTGTGGCATCATACAGCCTGTGGTAGATATATTGCTGTGGCAACACAATACCTGTAGTAAATATAATGCTGTGGCAACACACTACCTGTAAAAAATATATTACTGTGGCGACAAACTACCTGTAGTAGATATTATAATGTGGCAACACACTACCTGTAGTAAATATAATACTCTGGCAACACACTACCTGTAGTAGATATAATAATGTGGCACACACTACCTGTGGTAGATATAATACTGTGGCAACACAGGACCTGTAGTAGATATAAAGCTGTGGCATCATACAACCTGTGGTAGATATATTGCTGTGGCAGCACACTACCTGTGGTAGATATAATACTGTGGCAACACACTACCTGTAGTAGATATAATACTGTGGCAACACACTACCTGTGGTAGATATAATACTGTGGTAACAAACTACCTGTAGTAAATATAATGTGTGGCAAAACACTGCCCGTAGTAAATATAATAATGTGGCAACACACTTTCTGTAGTAAATATAATGCTGTGGCATCACACTACCTGTGGTAGATATAATGCTGTGGCAACACACTACTTATGGTAGATCTAATGCTGTGGAACACACTACCGATGGTAGATATAATACTTTGGCAACACACTACCCATAGTAGATATATTGCTGTGGCAACACAATACATGTGGTAGATATAATGCTGTGGCAACACACTACTTATGGTAAATAAAATGCTTTGGCAACACACTACCTGTGGTAGATATAATACTGTGGCAACACACTACCTGTGGTAGATATAATACTGTGGCAACACACTACCTGTGGTAGATATATTGCTGTGGCAACACACTACTTATGGTAGATAAAATGTTGTATCAACACACTACCTGTGGTAGATATAAAACTGTGGCAACACACTACTTGTAGAAAATATAAAACTGTGGCAACACACTACCTGTCGTAGATATAATGCCGTAGCAACACACTACCTGTGGTAGATATAATGCCGTGGCAACACACCACCTGTAGTAAATAAAATGCTGTGGCAATGCACCACCTGTGGTAGATATAATACTGTGGCAACACACTACCTGTAGTAGATATATTGCAGTGGCAACACACTACCTGTGGTAGATATAATACTATGGCAACACACTACCTGTAGTAAATATAATGCTGTGTTAACACACTACCTGTAGTAGATATATTGCTGTGGCAACACACTTCCTGTGGTAGATATAATACTGTGGCAATACACTATCTATAGTAAATATAATGCTGTGGCAACACACTACCTGTGGTAGATACAATGCTGTGGCAACACACTACCTCTGGTAGGTATATTACTATGGCAGCACACTACGTGTAGTAGATACATTGCTGTGGCAACACACTACCTGTGGTAGATATAATGCTGTGGCAACACACTACCTGTGGTAGATATAATGCTGTGGCAACACACTACCTGTGGTAGATATAATACTGTGGCAACACACTACCTGTAGTAAATATAATGCTGTGGCAACACACTGTCTTTAGTAAATATAATTCTGTTGCAACACACTACGTGTGGTAGATATAATGCTGTGACAACACACTATCTATAGTAAACATAATGCTGTCGCAACACACTACCTGTGGTAGATATAATACTGTGGCAACACACTACCTGTAGTAAATATAATGCTGTGGCAACACACTACCTGTGGTAGATATAATACTTTGGCAACACACTACCTGTGGTAGATATAATTCTGTGGCAACAAACTACCTGTGATAAATATAATACTGTGGCAACTTACTACCTGTGGTAGATATTATACTGTGGCAACACACTACCTGTGGTAGATATAATACTGTGGCAACTTACAACCTGTGGTAGATATAATACTGTGGCAACACACTACCTGTGGTAGATATAATACTGAGCCAGCACACTACTTGTGGTAGATATAATACTGTGACAACAAAATTCTTGTCGTAAATATAATGCTGTGGCAAAACACTACCCGTAGTAAATATAATGCTGTGGCAACACACTTCCTGTAGTAAATATAATACTGTGGCAACATACTACCTGCAATAAATATAATGCTGTGGCAACACACTACCTGTGGTAGATATAATGTTGTGGCAACACACTACTTATGGTAGATATAATTCTTTGGCAACACACTACCAATGGTTGATATAATACGGTGGCAACACACTACCCCTAGTAGATATAATGGTGTGGCAACACACTACCTGTGGTATATATATGCTGTGGCAACACACTACTTATGGTAGATATAATGCTGTGGCAACACACTACCTGTAGTAGATATAATACTGTGGCAACACACTACCTATAGTAAATATAATGCTGTGGCAACACACTACCTGTGGTAGATATAATACTGTGGCAACTCACTACCTGTGGTAGATATAATACTGTGGCAACACACTACCTGTGGTAGATATAATACTGTGGCAACACACTACCTGTGGTTGATATAATACTGTGGCAACACACTACCTGTGGTAGATATAATACTGTGGCAACACACTACCTGTGGTAGATATATAGCTGTGGCAACACACTACCTGTGGTAGATATAATACTATGGCAACACACTAGCTATAGTAAATTTAATGTTGTGTCAACACACTACCTGTGGTAGATATAATACTATGGCAACACACTACCTGTAGTAAATATAATGCTGTGGCAACATACTACCTGTGGTAGATATATTGCAGTGGCAACACACTACCTTTAGTAAATATAATGCTGTGGCAACATACTACCTGTGGTAGATATATTGCAGTGGCAACACACTACCTGTGGTAGATATAATGCTGTGGCAACACACTACCTGTGGTAGATATAATACTGTGGCAACACACTACCTGTAGTAAATATAATAATGTGGCAACACACTACCTGTGGTAGATATAATAGTGTGGCAACACACTACCTGTAGTAGATATATTGCTGTGGCAACACACTACCTGTGGTAGATATAATACTATGGCAACACACTACCTGTAGTAAATATAATGCTGTGCTAACACACTACCTGTAGTAGATATATTGCTGTGGCAACACACTACCTGTAGTAAATATAATGCTGTGTTAACACACTACCTGTAGTAGATATATTGCTGTGGCAACACACTTCCTGTGGTAGATATAATGCTGTGGCAATACACTACCTATAGTAAATTTAATGCTGTGGCAACACACTACCTGTGGTAGATATAATGCTGCGACAACACACTATCTATAGTAAATAAAATGCTGTGGCAACACACTACCTGTGGTAGATATAAATCTGTGGTAACACACTACCTGTAGAAAATATAAAGCTGTGGCAACACACTACCTGTGGTAGATATAATGCCGTAGCAACACACTACCTGTGGTAGATATAATGCCGGGGCAACACACTACCTGTAGTAAATAAAATGCTGTGGCAATGCACCACCTGTGGTAGATAATATACTGTGGCAACACACTACCTGTAGTAAAGATAATACTGTGGCAACACACTACCTGTGATAGATATAATACTATGGCAACACACTACCTGTAGTAAATATAATGCTGTGTTAACACATTACCTGTAGTAGATATATTGCTGTGGCAACACACTTCCTGTGGTAGATATAATACTGTGGCAATAAACTTTCTATAGTAAATTTAATGCTGTGGCAACAGACTACCTGTGGTAGTATATTACTATTGCAGCACACTACGTGTTGTAGATACATTGCTTTGGCAACACAATACCTGTGGTAGATATAATGCTGTGACAACACACTACCTGTGGTAGATATAATACTGTGGCAACACACTACCTGTAGTAAATATAATGCTATGGCAACACACTACCTGTGGTAGATATAATACTTTGGCAACACACTACCTGTAGTAAAGATAATACTGTGGCAACACACTACCTGTGGTAGATATAATAGTGTGGCAACACACTACCTGTAGTAGATATATTGCTGTGGCAACACACGTCCTGTGGTAGATTTAATACTGTGGCAATACACTTTCTATAGTAAATTTAATGCTGTGGCAATACACTACCTGTGGTAGGTATATTACTATGGCAGCACACGATGTGTTGTAGATACATTGCTGTGGCAACACACTACCTGTGGTAGATATAATGCTGTGGCAACACACTACCTGTGGTAGATATAATGCTGTGGCAACACACTACCTGTAGTAAATATAATGCTGTGGCAACACACTACCTGTGGTAGATATAATACTTTGGCAACACACTACCTGTGGTAGATATAATTCTGTGGCAACACACTACCTGTGGTAGATATAATACTGTGGCAACTTACAACCTGTGGTAGATATAATACTGTGGCAACACACTACCTGTGGTAGATATAATACTGAGCCAGCACACTACTTGTGGTAGATATAATACTGTGACAACAAAATTCTTGTAGTAAATATAATGCTGTGGCAAAACACTACCCGTAGTAAATATTATGCTGTGGCAACACACTTCCTGTAGTAAATATAATGCTGTGGCAACACACTACCTGTGGTAGATATAATGTTGTGGCAACACACTACTTATGGTAGATATAATTCTGTGGCAACACACTACCCATGGTTGATATAATACTGTGGCAACACACTACCCCTAGTAGATATAATGGTGTGGCAACACACTACCTGTGGTAAATATAATGCTGTGGCAACACACTACTTATGGTAGATATAATGCTGTGGCAACAAACTACCTGTAGTAGATATAAAAAAGTGGCAACACACTACCTGTGGTAGATATAATACTTTGGCAACTCACTACCTGTAGTAGATATAATAAAGTGGCAACACACTACCTGTAGTAAATATAATGCTGTTTCAACACACTACCTGTGGTAGATATAATACTTTGGCAACTCACTACCTGTGGTAGATATAATAATGTGGCAACACACTACCTGTGGTAGATATAATACTGTGGCAACACACTACCTGTGGTAGATATAATGCTGTGGCAACACACTACCTGTGGTAGATATTTTGCTGTGGCAACACACTGCTTGTGGTAGATATAATACTACGGCAACACACTACGTGTAGTAGATATATTGCTGTGGCAACACACTACCTGTAGTAAATATCATGCTGTGGCAACACACCACCTCTAGTAGATATAATGCTGTGGCAACACACTACCTGTAGTAGATATAATACTACGGCAGCACACTACGTGTAGTAGATATATTGCTGTGGCAACATACTGCCTGTAGTAAATATAATGCTGTGGCAACACACTACCTGTAGCTGATATAATACTGTGGCAACACACTATCTATAGTAAATTTAATGCTGTGGCAGCACACTACCTGTAGTAATTATAATTCTGTGGCAACACACTAACTGTAGTAAATATAATGCTGTGGCAACACACTACCTGTAGTAAATAAAATACTCTGGCAACACACTACCTGTAGTAGATATATTAATGTGGCACACACTACCTGTGGTAGATATAATACTGTGGCAACACAGGACCTGTAGTAGATATAAAGCTGTGGCATCATACAACCTGTGGTAGATATATTGCTGTGGCAGCACACTACCTGTGGTAGATATAATACTGTGGCAACACACTACCTGTAGTAGATATAATACTGTGGCAACACACTACCTGTGGTAGATATAATACTGTGGTAACAAACTACCTGTAGTAAATATAATGTGTGGCAAAACACTGCCCGTAGTAAATATAATAATGTGGCAACACACTTTCTGTAGTAAATATAATGCTGTGGCATCACACTACCTGTGGTAGATATAATGCTGTGGCAACACACTACTTATGGTAGATCTAATGCTGTGGAACACACTACCGATGGTAGATATAATACTTTGGCAACACACTACCCGTAGTAGATATATTGCTGTGGCAACACACTACATGTGGTAGATATAATGCTGTGGCAACACACTACTTATGGTAAATAAAATGCTTTGGCAACACACTACCTGTGGTAGATATAATACTGTGGCAACACACTACCTGTGGTAGATATAATTCTGTGGCAACACACTACCTGTGGTAGATATATTGCTGTGGCAACACACTACTTATGGTAGATAAAATGTTGTATCAACACACTACCTGTGGTAGATATAAAACTGTGGCAACACACTACTTGTAGAAAATATAAAACTGTGGCAACACACTACCTGTCGTAGATATAATGCCGTAGCAACACACTACCTGTGGTAGATATAATGCCGTGGCAACACACCACCTGTAGTAAATAAAATGCTGTGGCAATGCACCACCTGTGGTAGATATAATACTGTGGCAACACACTACCTGTAGTAGATATATTGCAGTGGCAACACACTACCTGTGGTAGATATAATACTATGGCAACACACTACCTGTAGTAAATATAATGCTGTGTTAACACACTACCTGTAGTAGATATATTGCTGTGGCAACACACTTCCTGTGGTAGATATAATACTGTGGCAATACACTATCTATAGTAAATATAATGCTGTGGCAACACACTACCTGTGGTAGATATAATGCTGTGGCAACACACTACCTCTGGTAGGTATATTACTATGGCAGCACACTACGTGTAGTAGATACATTGCTGTGGCAACACACTACCTGTGGTAGATATAATGCTGTGGCAACACACTACCTGTGGTAGATATAATGCTGTGGCAACACACTACCTGTGGTAGATATAATACTGTGGCAACACACTACCTGTAGTAAATATAATGCTGTGGCAACACACTGTCTTTAGTAAATATAATTCTGTTGCAACACACTACGTGTGGTAGATATAATGCTGTGACAACACACTATCTATAGTAAACATAATGCTGTCGCAACACACTACCTGTGGTAGATATAATACTGTGGCAACACACTACCTGTAGTAAATATAATGCTGTGGCAACACACTACCTGTGGTAGATATAATACTTTGGCAACACACTACCTGTGGTAGATATAATTCTGTGGCAACAAACTACCTGTGATAAATATAATACTGTGGCAACTTACTACCTGTGGTAGATATTATACTGTGGCAACACACTACCTGTGGTAGATATAATACTGTGGCAACTTACAACCTGTGGTAGATATAATACTGTGGCAACACACTACCTGTGGTAGATATAATACTGAGCCAGCACACTACTTGTGGTAGATATAATACTGTGACAACAAAATTCTTGTAGTAAATATAATGCTGTGGCAAAACACTACCCGTAGTAAATATAATGCTGTGGCAACACACTTCCTGTAGTAAATATAATACTGTGGCAACATACTACCTGCAATAAATATAATGCTGTGGCAACACACTACCTGTGGTAGATATAATGTTGTGGCAACACACTACTTATGGTAGATATAATTCTTTGGCAACACACTACCAATGGTTGATATAATACGGTGGCAACACACTACCCCTAGTAGATATAATGGTGTGGCAACACACTACCTGTGGTATATATATGCTGTGGCAACACACTACTTATGGTAGATATAATGCTGTGGCAACACACTACCTGTAGTAGATATAATACTGTGGCAACACACTACCTATAGTAAATAAAATGCTGTGGCAACACACTACCTGTGGTAGATATAATACTGTGGCAACTCACTACCTGTGGTAGATATAATACTGTGGCAACACACTACCTGTGGTAGATATAATACTGTGGCAACACACTACCTGTGGTTGATATAATACTGTGGCAACACACTACCTGTGGTAGATATAATACTGTGGCAACACACTACCTGTGGTAGATATATTGCTGTGGCAACACACTACCTGTGGTAGATATAATACTATGGCAACACACTTCCTGTAGTAAATATAATGCTGTGTTAACACACTACCTGTAGTAGATATATTGCTGTGGCAACACACTACCTGTAGTAAATATAATGCTGTGTTAACACACTACCTGTAGTAGATATATTGCTGTGGCAACACATTTCCTGTGGTAGATAAAATGCTGTGGCAATACACTACCTATAGTAAATTTAATGCTGTGGCAACACACTACCTGTGGTAGATATAATGCTGCGACAACACACTATCTATAGTAAATATAATGCTGTGGCAACACACTACCTGTGGTAGATATAAAACTGTGGTAACACACTACCTGTTGAAAATATACAGCTGTGGCAACACACTACCTGTGGTAGATATAATGCCGTAGCAACACACTACCTGTGGTAGATATAATGCCAGGGCAACACACTACCTGTAGTAAATAAAATGCTGTGGCAATGCACCACCTGTGGTAGATATAATACTGTGGCAACACACTACCTGTAGTAAAGATAATACTGTGGCAACACACTACCTGTGGTAGATATAATACTATGGCAACACACTACCTGTAGTAAATATAATGCTGTGTTAACACATTACCTGTAGTAGATATTTTGCTGTGGCAACACACTTCCTGTGGTAGATATAATACTGTGGCAATACACTTTCTATAGTAAATTTAATGCTGTGGCAACAGACTACCTGTGGTAGGTATATTACTATTGCAGCACACTACGTGTTGTAGATACATTGCTTTGGCAACACAATACCTGTGGTAGATATAATGCTGTGGCAACACACTACCTGTGGTAGATATAATACTCTGGCAACACACAACCTGTAGTAAATATAATGCTGTGGCAACACACTACCTGTGGTAGATATAATACTTTGGCAACACACTACCTGTAGTAAAGATAATACTGTGGCAACACACTACCTGTGGTAGATATAATAGTGTGGCAACACACTACCTGTAGTAGATATATTGCTGTGGCAACACACTACATGTGGTAGATATAATACTATGGCAACACACTACCTGTAGTAAATATAATGCTGTGTTAACACACTACCTGTAGTAGATATATTGCTGTGGCAACACACTTCCTGTGGTAGATTTAATACTGTGGCAATACACTTTCTATAGTAAATTTAATGCTGTGGCAATACACTACCTGTGGTAGGTATATTACTATGGCAGCACACGACGTGTTGTAGATACATTGCTGTGGCAACACACTACCTGTGGTAGATATAATGCTGTGGCAACACACTACCTGTGGTAGATATAATACTGTGGCAACACACTACCTGTAGTAAATATAATGCTGTGGCAACACACTACCTGTGGTAGATATAATACTTTGGCAACACACTACCTGTGGTAGATATAATTCTGTGGCAACACACTACCTGTGGTAGATATAATACTGTGGCAACTTACTTCCTGTGATAGATATTATACTGTGGCAACACACTACCTGTGGTAGATATAATACTGTGGCAACTTACAACCTGTGGTAGATATAATACTTCGGCAACACACTACCTGTGGTAGATATAATTCTGTGGCAACACACTACCTGTGGTAGATATAATACTGTGGCAACTTACTTCCTGTGGTAGATATTATACTGTGGCAACACACTACCTGTAGTAATTATAATTCTGTGACAACACACTACCTGTGGTAGATATAATACTTTGGCAACACACTACCTGTAGTAAAGATAATACTGTGGCAACACACTACCTGTGGTAGATATAATAGTGTGGCAACACACTACCTGTAGTAGATATATTGCTTTGGCAACACACTACATGTGGTAGATATAATACTATGGCAACACACTACCTGTAGTAAATATAATGCTGTGTTAACACACTACCTGTAGTAGATATATTGCTGTGGCAACACACTTCCTGTGGTAGATATAATACTGTGGCAAAACACTTCTATAGTAAATTAATGCTGTGGCAATACACTACCTGTGGTAGGTATATTACTCTGGCAGCACACGACGTGTTGTAGATACATTGCTGTGGCAACACACTACCTGTGGTAGATATAATGCTGTGGCAACACACTACCTGTGGTAGATATAATACTGTGGCAACACACTACCTGTGGTAGATATAATGCTGTGGCAACACACTACCTGTGGTAGATATAATACTGTGGCAACACACTACCTGTGGTAGATATAATACTGTGGCAACACACTACCTGTGGTAGATATAATACTGTGGCAACACACCTGTGGTAGATATAATACTGTGGCAACACACTACCTGTGGTAGATATAATTCTGTGGCAACACACTACCTGTGGTAGATATAATACTGTGGCAACTTACTTCCTGTGGTAGATATTATACTGTGGCAACACACTACCTGTAGTAATTATAATTCTGTGACAACACACTAACTGTAGTAAATATAATGCTGTGGCAACACACTACCTGTAGTAAATATAATACTCTGGCAACACACTACCTGTGGTAGATATAATACTGTGGCAACACACTACCTGTGGTAGATATAATACTGTGGCAACACAGGACCTGTAGTAGATATAAAGCTGTGGCATCATACAACCTGTGGTAGATATATTGCTGTGGCAACACAATACCTGTAGTAAATATAATGCTGTGGCAACACACTACCTGTACAAAATATATTACTGTGGCGACACACTACCTGTGGTAGATATAATACTGTGGCAACACACTACCTGTAGTAAATATAATACTCTGGCAACACACTACCTGTAGTAGATATAATAATGTGGCACACACTACCTGTGGTAGATATAATACTGTGGCAACACAGGACCTGTAGTAGATATAAAGCTGTGGCATCATACAACCTGTGGTAGATATATTGCTGTGGCAGCACACTACCTGTGGTAGATATAATACTGTGGCAACACACTACCTGTAGTAGATATAATACTGTGGCAACACACTACCTGTGGTAGATATAATACTGTGGTAACAAACTACCTGTAGTAAATATAATGTGTGGCAAAACACTGCCCGTAGTAAATATAATAATGTGGCAACACACTTTCTGTAGTAAATATAATGCTGTGGCATCACACTACCTGTGGTAGATATAATGCTGTGGCAACACACTACTTATGGTAGATCTAATGCTGTGGAACACACTACCGATGGTAGATATAATACTTTGGCAACACACTACCCGTAGTAGATATATTGCTGTGGCAACACACTACATGTGGTAGATATAATGCTGTGGCAACACACTACTTATGGTAAATAAAATGCTTTGGCAACACACTACCTGTGGTAGATATAATACTGTGGCAACACACTACCTGTGGTAGATATAATACTGTGGCAACACACTACCTGTGGTAGATATATTGCTGTGGCAACACACTACTTATGGTAGATAAAATGTTGTATCAACACACTACCTGTGGTAGATATAAAACTGTGGCAACACACTACTTGTAGAAAATATAAAACTGTGGCAACACACTACCTGTCGTAGATATAATGCCGTAGCAACACACTACCTGTGGTAGATATAATGCCGTGGCAACACACCACCTGTAGTAAATAAAATGCTGTGGCAATGAACCACCTGTGGTAGATATAATACTGTGGCAACACACTACCTGTAGTAGATATATTGCAGTGGCAACACACTACCTGTGGTAGATATAATACTATGGCAACACACTACCTGTAGTAAATATAATGCTGTGTTAACACACTACCTGTAGTAGATATATTGCTGTGGCAACACACTTCCTGTGGTAGATATAATACTGTGGCAATACACTATCTATAGTAAATATAATGCTGTGGCAACACACTACCTGTGGTAGATATAATGCTGTGGCAACACACTACCTCTGGTAGGTATATTACTATGGCAGCACACTACGTGTAGTAGATACATTGCTGTGACAACACACTACCTGTGGTAGATATAATGCTGTGGCAACACACTACCTGTGGTAGATATAATGCTGTGGCAACACACTACCTGTGGTAGATATAATACTGTGGCAACACACTACCTGTAGTAAATATAATGCTGTGGCAACACACTGTCTTTAGTAAATATAATTCTGTTGCAACACACTACCTGTGGTAGATATTATGCTGTGACAACACACTATCTATAGTAAATATAATGCTGTGGCAACACACTACCTGTGGTAGATATAATACTGTGGCAACACACTACCTGTAGTAAATATAATGCTGTGGCAACACACTACCTGTGGTAGATATAATTCTTTGGCAACACACTACCTGTGGTAGATATAATTCTGTGGCAACACACTACCTGTGATAGATATAATACTGTGGCAACTTACTACCTGTGGTAGATATTATACTGTGGCAACACACTACCTGTGGTAGATATAATACTGTGGCAACTTACAACCTGTGGTAGATATAATACTGTGGCAACACACTACCTGTGGTAGATATAATACTGAGCCAGCACACTACTTGTGGTAGATATAATACTGTGACAACAAAATTCTTGTAGTAAATATAATGCTGTGGCAAAACACTACCCGTAGTAAATATAATGCTGTGGCAACACACTTCCTGTAGTAAATATAATACTGTGGCAACATACTACCTGCAATAAATATAATGCTGTGGCAACACACTACCTGTGGTAGATATAATGTTGTGGCAACACACTACTTATGGTAGATATAATTCTTTGGCAACACACTACCATGGTGATATAATACTGTGGCAACACACTACCCCTAGTAGATATAATGGTGTGGCAACACACTACCTGTGGTATATATATGCTGTGGCAACACACTACTTATGGTAGATATAATGCTGTGGCAACACACTACCTGTAGTAGATATAATACTGTGGCAACACACTACCTGTGGTAGATATAATAGTGTGGCAACACACTACCTGTAGTAGATATATTGCTTTGGCAACACACTACTGTGGTAGATATAAAACTGTGGCAACACACTACCTGTAGTAAATATAATGCTGTGGCAACACACTACCTGTAGTAGATATAATGCTGTGGCAACACACTACCTGTGGTAGATATAATACTGTGGCAACACACTACCTGTAGTAAATTTAATGCTGTGGCAACACACTACCTGTGGTAGATATATTACTGTGGAATCACACGACGTGTTGTAGATACATTGCTGTGGCAACACACTACCTGTGGTAGATATAATGCTGTGGCAACACACTACCTGTGGTAGATATAATACTGTGGCAACACACTACCTGTAGTAAATATAATGCTGTGGCAACACACTACCTGTGGTAGATATAATACTTTGGCAACACACTACCTGTAGTAGATATAATGCTGTGGCAACACACTACCTGTGGTAGATATAATACTGTGGCAACACACTACCTGTGGTAGATATATACTGTGGCAACACACTACCTGTGGTAGATATAATACTGTGGCAACACACTACCTGTGGTAGATATAATACTGTGGCAACACACTACCTGTGGTAGATATAATTCTGTGGCAACACACTACCTGTGGTAGATATAATACTGTGGCAACTTACTTCCTGTGGTAGATATTATACTGTGGCAACACACTACCTGTAGTAATTATAATTCTGTGACAACACACTAACTGTAGTAAATATAATGCTGTGGCAACACACTACCTGTAGTAAATATAATACTCTGGCAACACACTACCTGTAGTAGATATAATAATGTGGCACACACTACCTGTGGTAGATATAATACTGTGGCAACACAGGACCTGTAGTAGATATAAAGCTGTGGCATCATACAACCTGTGGTAGATATATTGCTGTGGCAACACAATACCTGTAGTAAATATAATGCTGTGGCAACACACTACCTGTAAAAAATATATTACTGTGGCGACAAACTACCTGTAGTAGATATAATAATGTGGCAACACAATACCTGTAGTAAATATAATACTCTGGCAACACACTACCTGTAGTAGATATAATAATGTGGCACACACTACCTGTGGTAGATATAATACTGTGGCAACACAGGACCTGTAGTAGATATAAAGCTGTGGCAACATACAACCTGTGGTAGATATATTGCTGTGGCAACACACTACCTGTGGTAGATATAATACTGTGGCAACACACTACCTGTAGTAGATATAATACTGTGGCAACACACTACCTGTGGTAGATATAATACTGTGGTAACAAACTACCTATAGTAAATATAATGTGTGGCAAAACACTGCCCGTAGTAAATATAATAATGTGGCAACACACTTTCTGTAGTAAATATAATGCTGTGGCAACACACTACCTGTGGTAGATATAATGCTGTGGCAACACACTACTTATGGTAGATATAATGCTGTGGCAACACACTACCGATGGTAGATATAATACTGTGGCAACACACTACCCATAGTAGATATATTGCTGTGGCAACACAATACATGTGGTAGATATAATGCTGTGGCAACACACTACTTATGGTAAATAAAATGCTGTGGCAACACACTACCTGTGGTAGATATAATACTGTGGCAACACACTACCTGTGGTAGATATAATACTGTGGCAACACACTACCTGTGGTAGATATATTGCTGTGGCAACACACTACTTATGGTAGATAAAATGTTGTATCAACACACTACCTGTGGTAGATATAAAACTGTGGCAACACACTACTTGTAGAAAATATAAAACTGTGGCAACACACTACCTGTCGTAGATATAATGCAGTAGCAACACACTACCTGTCGTAGATATAATGCCGTGGCAACACACAACCTGTAGTAAATAAAATGCTGTGGCAATGAACCACCTGTGGTAGATATAATACTGTGGCAACACACTACCTGTAGTAGATATATTGCAGTGGCAACACACTACCTGTGGTAGATATAATACTATGGCAACACACTACCTATGGTAGATATAATACTGTGACAACACACTATCTATAGTAAATATAATGCTGTGGCAACACACTACCTGTGGTAGATATAATACTGTGGCAACACACTATCTATAGTAAATATAATGCTGTGGCAACACACTACCTGTGGTAGATATAATACTGTGGCAACACACTACCTGTAGTTAATATAATGATGTGGCAACACACTACCTGTGGTAGATATAATACTTTGGCAACACACTTCCTGTGGTAGATATAATTCTGTGGCAACACACTACCTGTGGTAGATATAATACTGTGGCAACTTACTACCTGTGGTAGATATTATGCTGTGGCAACACACTACCTGTGGTAGATATAATACTGTGGCAACACACTACCTGCAGTAAATATAATGCTGTGGCAACACACTACCTGTGGTAGATATAATGTTGTGGCAACACACTACTTATGGTAGATAACATTCTGTGGCAACAAACTACCAATGGTTGATATATTACTGTGGGAACACACTACACCTAGTAGATATAATGGTGTGGCAACACACTACCTGTGGTAGATATAATGCTGTGGCAACACACTACTTATGGTAGATATAATGCTGTGGCAACACACTACCTGTAGTAGATATAATACTGTGGCAACACACTGCCTATAGTAAATATAATGCTGTGGCAACACACTTCCTGTGGTAGATATAATATAGTGGCAACTCACTACCTGTGGTAGATATAATACTGTGGCAACACACTACCTGTGGTAGATATAATACTGTGGCAACACACTACCTGTGGTAGATATAATACTGTGGCAACACACTACCTGTGGTAGATATAATACTGTGGCAACACACTACCTGTGGTAGATATAATACTGTGGCAACTCACTACCTGTGAGTAGATATTTTGCGGTGGCAACACACTGCTTGTGGTAGATATAATACTATGGCAACACACTACCTGTGGTAGATATATATCTGTGGTAACACACTACCTATGGTAGATATATTGCTGTGGCAACACACTACCTGTGGTAGATATAATGCCGTGGCAGCACACTACTTATGGTAGATATAATGCTGTGGCAACACACTACCTGTAGTAGATATAATACTGTGGCAACACACTACCTATAGTAAATATAATGCTGTGGCAACACACTACCTGTAGTAGATATAATACTATGGCAACACAATACGTGTAGTAGATATATTTCTGTGGCAACACACTACCTGTAGTAAATATAATGCTGTGGCAACACACTACCTGCGGTAGATATATTGCTGTGGCAACACACTAACTGTGGTAGATATAATATCGTGCCATCACATTACCTGTACTAAATATTATGCTGTGGCAACACACCACCTTTAGTAGATATAATGCTGTGGCAACACACTACCTGTAGTAGATATAATACTATGGCAACATACTACCTGTAGTAAATACAATGCTGTGGCAACACACTACCTGTAGTTGATATAATACTGTGGCAACACACTACCCGTAGTAAATATAATACTGTGGCAACACACTACCTGTGGTAAATATAATTCTGTGGCAACACAGGACCTGCAGTAGATATAAAGCTGTGGCATCATACTACCTATGGTAGATATAAGGCTGCGGCAACACACTACCTGTGGTAGATATAATACCGTAGCAACACACTACCCGTTGTAAATATAATACTGTGGCAACACACTACATGTAGTAAATATAATGCTGTGGCAACACACTACCTGTAGAAAATATATTACTGTTGCGACAAACTACCTGTAGTAGGTATTATACTGTGGCAGCACACTACCTGTGGTAGATATAATACTGTGGCAACAAACTACCTGTGGTAGATATAATACTGTGGCAACACACTAACTGTGGTAGATATAATACTGTGGTAACAAACTACCTGAAGTAAATATAATGTGTGGCAAAACACTACCTGTAGTACATATAATACTGTGGCAACACACTTTCTGTAGTAAATATAATGCTGTGGCATCACACTATCTGTGGTAGATATAATGCTGTGGCAACACACTACTTATGGTAGATCTAATGCTGTGGAACACACTACCGATGGTAGATATAATACTGTGGCAACACACTACCCGTAGTAGATATAATACTGTGGCAACACACTAACTGTGGTAGATATAATACTGTGGCAACAAACTACCTGTAGTAAATATAATGTGTGGCAAAACACTACCCGTAGTAAATATAATGCTGTGGCAACACACTACCTGTAGTAAATATAATACTGTGGCAACACACTTTCTGTAGTAAATATAATGCTGTGGCACCACACTACCTGTGGTAGATATAATGCTGTGGCAACACACTACTTATGGTAAAAATAATGCTTTGGCAACACACTACCTGTGGTAGATATAATACTGTGGCAACACACTACCTGTGGTAGGTATAATACTCTGACAACACACTACCTGTGGTAGATATAATACTGTGGCAACACACTACCTGTGGTAGATATATTGTTGTGGCAAAACACTACTTGTGGTAGATATAATACTGTGGCAACACACAACCTGTGGTAGATATATTGCTGTGGCAAAACACTACCTGTGGTAGATATAATGCCGTCGCAACACACTACCTGTTGTAAATATAATGCTGTGGCATCACACTACCTGTAGTAGATATAATCCTGTGGCAATACACTACCTGTGGTAGATATACTACTGTGGCAACACACTACCTGTTGTAGATATATTGCTGTGGCAACACACTACCTGTGGTAGATATAATACTGTGGCAACACACTACCTGTGGTAGATATAATACTGTGGCAACACACTACCTGTGGTAGATATATTGCTGTGGCAACACACTACCTGTGGTAGATATAATGCCGTCGCAACACACTACCTGTAGTAAATATAATGCTGTGGCATCACACTGCCTGTAGTAGATATAATACTGAGGCAACACACTACCTGTGGTAGATATAATACTGTGGCAACACACTACCTCTTGTAGATATATTGCTGTGGCAACACACTCCCTGTGGTAGATATAATACTGTGGCAACACACTACCTGTGGTAGATACATTGCTGTGGCATCACACTACCTGTAGTAAATATAATGCTGTGGCAACACACTACCTGTAGTAGATATAATGCTATGGCAACACACTACCTGTGATAGATATAATACTGTTGCAACACACTACCTGTGGTAGATATAATGCCGTGGCAACACACTACCTGTAGTAAATATAATGCTGTGGCAACACACTACCTGTAGTAGATATAATTCTGTGGCAACACACTACCTGTGGTAGATATAATACTGTGGCAACACACTACCTGTGGTAGATATATTGCTGTGGCAGCACACTACCTGTGGTAGATATAATACTATGGCAACACACTTCCTCTTGTCGATATATTGCTGTGGCAATACACTACCTGTGGTAGATATAAGACTATGGCAACACACTACCTGTTGTAGATATATTCCTGTGGCAACACACTACCTGTGGCAGATATAATACTATGGCAACACACTACCTGTAGTCAATATAATGCTGTGTTAACACACTACCTGTTGTAGATATATTGCTGTGGCAACACACTTCCTGTGGTGATATAATACTGTGGCAACACACTATCTATAGTAAATTTAATGCTGTGGCAACACACTACCTGTGGTTGATATAATGCCGTCGCAACACACTACCTGTAGTAAATATAATGCTGTGGCATCACACTGCCTGTAGTAGATATAATACTGCGGCAACACACTACCTGTGGTAGATATAATACTGTGGCAACAAACTACCTCTTGTAGATATATAGCTGTGGCAACACACTACCTGTGGTAGATATAATACTGTGGCAACACACTACCTGTGGTAGATATAATGCTGTGGCAACACACTACCTGTAGTAAATATAATGCTGTGGCAACACACTACCTGTAGTAGATATAATACTATGGCAACACACTACCTGTGATAGATATAATACTGTGGCAACACACTACCTGTGGTAGATATAATGCCGTGGCAACACACTACTTGTAGTAAATATAATGCTGTGGCAACACACTACCTGTAGTAGATATAATTCTGTGGCAACATACTACCTGTGGTAGATATGATACTGTGGCAACACACTACCTGTGGTAGATATATTGCTGTGCAGCACACTACCTGTGGTAGATATAATACTATGGCAACACACTACCTCTTGTAGATATATAGCTGTGGCAACACACTACCTGTGGTAGATATAATACTGTGGCAACACACTACCTGTGGTAGATACATTGCTGTGGCAACACACTACCTGTAGTAAATATAATGCTGTGGCAACACACTACCTGTAGTAGATATAATACTATGGCAACACACTACCTGTGATAGATATAATACTGTGGCAACACACTACCTGTGGTAGATATAATGCCGTGGCAACACACTACTGTAGTAAATATAATGCTGTGGCAACACACTACCTGTAGTAGATATAATTCTGTGGCAACACACTACCTGTGGTAGATATAATACTGTGGCAACACACTACCTGTGGTAGATATATTGCTGTGCAGCACACTACCTGTGGTAGATATAATACTATGGCAACACACTACCTGTTGTCGATATATTGCTGTGGCAATACACTACCTGTGGTAGATATAAGACTATGGCAACACACTACCTGCTGTAGATATATTCCTGTGGCAACACACTACCTGTGGTAGATATAATAGTGTGGCAACACACTAACTGTAGTAGAGATAATGCTGTGGCAACACACTACCGGTGGTAGATATAATACTATGGCAACACACTACCTGTAGTAAATATAATGCTGTGTCAACACACTACCTGTTGTGGATATATTGCTGTGGCAACACACTTCCTGTGGTGATATAATACTGTGGCAACACACTATCTATAGTAAATTTAGTGCTGTGGCAACACACTACGTGTAGTAGATACATTGCTGTGGCAACACACTACCTGTGGTAGATATAATGCTGTGGCAACACACTACCTGTGGTAGATATAATACTGTGGCAGCACACTACCTGTGGTAAATATAATGCTGTGGCAACACACTACCTGTAGTAAATATAATGCTGTGGCAACACACTACCTGTGGTAGATATAATACTGTGGCAACACACTACCTGTAGTAAATATAATGCTGTGGCAACACACTACCTGTGGTAGATATAATACTGTGGCAACACACTACCTGTGGTAGATACAATGCTCTGGCAACACACTACCTCTGGTAGATATAATACTGTGACAACACACTACCTGTGGTAGATATAATACTGTGGCAACAAACTACCTGTAGTAAATATAATGCTGTGGCAACACACTACCTCAAGTAAATATAATACTGTGGCAACACACTACCTGTAGTAAATATAATGCTGTGGCAATACACTAGCTGTGGTAGATATAATGCTGTGGCAGCACACTACTTATGGTAGATATAATTCTGTGGCAACACACTGCTGATGGTAGATATAATACTGTGGCAACACACTGCCCCTAGTAGATATAATGCTGTAGCAACACAATTACTTATGGTAGATATAATGCTGGGGCAACACACTACCTATGGTAGATATAATATTGTGGCAACACACTACCTGTGGAAGATATAATACTGTGGCAACACACTACCTGTGGTAGATATATTGCTGTGGCAACACGCTACCTGTGGTAGATATAATACTATGGCAACACACTACCTGTGGTAGATATAATACTGTGGTAACACACTACCTGTGGTAGATATATTGCTGTGGCAACACACTACCTGAGGTCGATATAATGCTGTGGCAACACACTACTTATGGTAGATATAATGCTGTGGCAACACACTCCCTGTGGTAGATATCCTACTGTGGCAACACCCTACCTGTGGTAGATATAATACTGTGGCAACACACTACCTGTGGTAAATATAAAACTGTGGTAACACACTACCTGTGGTAGATATATTGCTGTGGCAACACACTACCTGTGGTAGATATAATGCCTTGGCAGCACATTACCTGTGGTAAATATAATGCTGGGGCAACACACCACCTGTAGTAGATATAATGCTGTGGCAACACACTGTCTATAGTAAATATAATTCTGTGGCAACACACTACCTGTGGTAGATATAATACTGTGGCAACACACTATCTATAGTAAATTTAATGCAGTGGCAACACACTACCTGTAGTAAATATAATGCTGTGGCAACACACCACCTGTAGCAAATATAATGCTGTGGCAAGACACTAGCTGTAGTAAATATAGCACTGTGGCAACACACTGCCTATGGTAGATATAATACTGTGGCAACACACTACCTGTAGTAAATATAATGCTGTGGCAACACACAACCTGTAGTAAATATATTACTGTGGCAACACACTATCTGTGGTAGATATAATGCTGTGGCAACACACTACCTGTGGTAGATATAATGTTGTGGCAACACACTACCTCTAGTAAATATAATACAGTGGCAACACACTACCTGTAGTAAATATAACACTGTGGCAACACACTACCTATGGTAGATATAATACTGTGGCAACACACTACCCCCCGTAGTAGATATAATGCTGTGGCACCACATTACCTGTGGTAGATATAATGCTGTGGCAACACACTACTTATGGTAGATATAATACTGTGGCAACACAGTACCTGTAGTAGATATAATGCTGTGGCAACACACTACTTATGGTAGATATAATACTGTGGCAACACAGTACCTGTAGTAGATATAATGCTGTGGCACCACATTACCTGTGGTAGATATAATGCTGTGGCAACACACTACTTATGGTAGATATAATACTGTGGCAACACAGTACCTGTAGTAGATAAAATGCTGTGGCAAGATCATTGTGTTTATTACTTAGAACAAACCGTACAAGCATTAACAGCCCAGAAGCTCTTCATCATAAGACAGACAGGCGCTTCGTCCATACCTGAGGCTGTTGTTGAGCGATTATCAAAGACGGATTCACTTTCTTAGGTTTGTTTATTAGATCTAAGTTAAATGAACTTTCAGCCTGACACAAGGAGTCCTTCGGCCCTCGTCTTCTGGGTACTATTGGGCGCAAGTGTTGGGGGTAATATATTGACCTTCACGAAATATATATACATATTTTTTATAATACCGAACCATCAGGTGAGATTAAAGGCGGTATGGAGGAGAAACTTTCAGAATTTAATGTATACTACGTCCACAACAATAATTTGTTTAATGTCAAGGTTATTTAACATTTTGACGCTTGTGTGGATAAAATATATTTTTATAATCCGATTATCTTATTAGCGTGACTTTTTGCCTGTATGTAAATATTGTGTAGGTTGGTTATGATGGTGAACTGACAGTGTTGTTGAGGGTGTTGCGAGAGTCGCGTTCAGTGACGCTCAACTCAGTGTGACGGTGAACAGTTAAATTGAAGAAACATGAATGATGAGAGAATAATGTCGTGTAAGTAAGGAAACACCTTTGGCTCACATCTTATATTTTTTGATTGTGACTTTTATTACCGGGGACCGTAATTGGTTTACTGTAAGTCGTATAAGTTATTAGAGGCAGCAGACAATCTCCAACGAATCATAAACATGCGTTAACTTCTTCTTACATAATATGGAAATAAAATATTTTATAATATGTCAGTTTATTTTCTGTTTCTGATATATGAGTTAAGACGTACTGGCTGCGGCCATCCCTTCTTGATGTAGAATCGTGCAGAAATTTCACACTTAACAGTTTATCTTATAATTTACAAGTTTAACGTCAGCTCTTTCAATGAGATTTTTATCATATACTGTACATTTTCTGTCATATTATTATTATGACAAATTGTATCTACGTTTAAGAAGAGACAGTAATACTGATAATACACTTTTAACTTAAGATATATACTGCCATAGTTTATTCAAGTTATTCTACACTAGGAGGAAACTTGTATACAGTTAGCACACAAGGGGAGGATATATATATATATATATATATATATATATATATATATATATATATATATACGTATATATATAGGCCTATATATATATATATTTCACAACTTTACTGCTGTTGATTAGTCTGTGAGTTAATTTAATTAGTTTTAATGACCTTACGTGTTGAACCATGGTGAAATTTTTATAAAAAATTTGAACTCGGGAATTTTGTGTCAACAATACGAAGAACACCGCCACACAGCTCCCCGTGACGGTGATCTTTCTTCCAGCATCAACATCAAAGGAACATCCTGAGAGTGTTGTAGGAAAAGATCAACGCCTTCATGGCCAGAGATCAAAAGGAACCTTGTTAACGTCGCCTAGACAACAACATCTTTAAGAGAAAGAAGAGAGAAAAATTATATTTTTTAAACACTTTCACGGTGTAACAGTCTAGACTCACTGGGTCCAACTCCCCTTATATTTATGTCAACCCAGATAAATTATCTTGTGTCTCTCTGTTGTTGTTGAATTCTACATATATACTAACTTTCTTCCATTTTATGCTGTTTATCTTTGTACATGAAATGTCACCCTGAACATACTTTAACTCCTATGGCAAAGTACCTTTGTATCAACGCAATATGCACCCAACATGTTAGGGGTGTCCCCCCCCCCCCCCCCATCAGTAAGATCCGGTAGTTGTGCTCTACTCGTTTTCAGTAACAATGCTGTACACTATTATTATTTTTTATTAAATAAGGAAATACAACTACTGCCAATTGACTTATATTAATAAATATAATTTTGATAAAATGTAAGCCTAGATGACATATCATAAAATAATAACAAAAATAGAACAAAGTTGAAGTTAAAGGTTTGGGTGATTGTCTGGGACCCACATCTGAAGAATTAAGGTTTCCTCGGGAGGGAAACACGTGCTCAGGGAGACACTTAGGTTATAAGGAATCAAGGAGAAGGATGGTAAACAGTTTGAAATAGGTGGTGTGAGTGAACATAAAGACAAGATGTAGGAGTCAAAGATTCTTGTCTCAGGTGCACGGTGGAGCTTCTTGATGCCACTTTTCCTCCTCTGCTTTCCCGATAAAATGTAATTTTTCTGACATCGTTAACAAGGTTCCTTAGATCTCTGGCCATGAAGGTGACCATCTTTTCCAACAACATTCTAAGGATGTTCTTTTGATGCTGATGCTGGAAGAGGAAACATTACAGACGCGGGGAAGGGGCGAGGTTTTTGTGTATATATATATATATATATATATATATATTATATATATATATATATATATATATATATATATATATATATATATATATAATATATATATATATATATATATATATATATATATATATATATGCTGATAACCACCAGGAAAGAAGAAAACACGAAGTTCCCAAGCGCTTTCGTGTAATTCACATCTTCAGGGGTGAGTACAGACTAGATAGAGTAATGCAGAACAAGATGAATATATACAGAGGAGGGTGAGACCAGGTCCACAATGGTCAGGTAATGACCCTACTAATCTTTAAATGGCACACAACGGTTGGTGGTTGGGTCAGATGGGACAGTGACCCGCCCTCTCACCTGATCACAAATCTTCTTAATTACAAAGTTGTCCAGCTTGTACAAGCCGTTACTCAAATTCATGTTGAATGCTTCGGTATGTTTAATAAGACTAGATTCTATGATGTTCCTACTATCAATTGAATTACATGGTAATATTGAGGAGGCATTATCCCAGTCAATGCAATGCTTGTTATCCCTCAAATGAACAAACAGAGCATTGGATTCCTGGCCTGTCCTGACACTGTATTTGTGTTGTTTAATTCTAGTTACAAGATCTTTACCTGTCTGGCCTAAGTAAAACATATTACATTCCTTGCAAGGAACTTTATAAATGCAACCAATTGTGTTGTTGGGGGAGTTCTTGATTAACATTTGTTTAACAGTGCATGAGTTTTTAAATGCCACATTGACGTTCCAAGATTTTAGCTGTGCCGGAATGTGTGAGAAATTTTTGTGAAATGGTAATATTAAGATATTCTTATGGTCATGGGTGGGCTTGGGATCAGTTCTATAAAAAGTTTTCTTAGTAATGTTTAAGCATTTGTCTATGAAAGATCTAGGGTATTTAAGGTTTGAGCCAATATTATATATATATTTGTATTCCTCATCGATGAATTCCGGACTGCAAATTCTCAAGGCACGTAAAAACATTGTTGTAAATACTGACTGTTTGACTTTATTATGGTGGGCAGAATAATAATGAATGTATGAACACACATTGGTTGGTTTTCTATAAATACTGAACTTGAAAGTGTTACCCATTCTGTGTATCAGACAGTCTAGGAATGGCAATTTACAGTCTTGCTCTAATTCCACAGTGAATTTGATCGAGGGGGCTAAGTTGTTAAGTTGTGGTAGGAAAACTTTTAGGTCCTCATTACATGGCCAGAGACATAATACATCATCAACATATCTAAACCAGACTCCTTATTAGAAATAGTGATTGGACTAAGGATGCCAATAACAACTGTGTAGTGAATCTCTCCTCTAAACAACTAGACAATGATACCTTGTGTGCCCTCGGCTATGGTTTTAAGTTTTGATGGTTCCAACAAGGGAGTCGACAGTGTTGACATAGCCAAAGCATTTTGCAATTTGGAGAAATTCAGTAATTTGACAAGTGAAGAAGTGAACATGTGTAAAGGTGTTGTGTATGCATCTATGTCCAAGCCTTGTGTTTCAAACTGTCCAGAAAGATTCACCAAAGCACTCCAAGCCCTTAAGAAAAATAAGGATCTACATGTCACTAAAGCAGATAAAGCCAACACAGTAGTGATTTTAAACAAAGATGACTATATCTCAAAAATGAATGACCTTTTATGTGACACTACAACATATTCTAAACTCATAAATAATCCTCTCAACACTGTCAACACCCAGTTCAACAAAAAACTTAAGTCCCTATTGAGAGGCAAAGCTACTCTCATTAAACATCTTACTTCAACGTCCCCTCCACTGCCTTACATGTACGGTTTAATCAAGACCCACAAGCCCAATAACCCAGCAAGACCCATCATTAGCTCTGTTGGGTCAATCTCTTATAAACTATCGAAATGGTTAGTTTCCTTACTAAACCCCCTAGTTGGCAACATTTCTAACTCCAATATCAAGAACAATATGGATCTGGTTGATAAACTCAATAACTTGCACATTAATCATGATTTTAAACTGGTCAGCTTTGATGTAACGTCACTTTTTACAAAGGTCCCAGTTGATGATTTACTAGAGTTCCTCATAGATTCCCTGGATAACATTTCACTGCCCGTCTCGAAAGATGACTTCATCGAACTCATCAAACTATGTATTAAGGATTGCAAATTCGAATTCAATGGGGAATATTATGCTCAAAAATTTGGTATGGCAATGGGTAATCCACTCTCACCTGTATTAAGCAACCTATATATGGAATTCTTTGAAAAGAAACTATTAAGTAATATTTTACCACCCTCAGCAGTCTGGTTTAGATATGTTGATGATGTATTATGTCTCTGGCCATGTAATGAGGACCTAAAAGTTTTCCTACCACAACTTAACAACTTAGCCCCCTCGATCAAATTCACTGTGGAATTAGAGCAAGACTGTAAATTGCCATTCCTAGACTGTCTGATACACAGAATGGGTAACACTTTCAAGTTCAGTATTTATAGAAAACCAACCAATGTGTGTTCATACATTCATTATTATTCTGCCCACCATAATAAAGTCAAACAGTCAGTATTTACAACAATGTTTTTACGTGCCTTGAGAATTTGCAGTCCGGAATTCATCGATGAGGAATACAAATATATATATAATATTGGCTCAAACCTTAAATACCCTAGATCTTTCATAGACAAATGCTTAAACATTACTAAGAAAACTTTTTATAGAACTGATCCCAAGCCCACCCATGACCATAAGAATATCTTAATATTACCATTTCACAAAAATTTCTCACACATTCCGGCACAGCTAAAATCTTGGAACGTCAATGTGGCATTTAAAAACTCATGCACTGTTAAACAAATGTTAATCAAGAACTCCCCCAACAACACAATTGGTTGCATTTATAAAGTTCCTTGCAAGGAATGTAATATGTTTTACTTAGGCCAGACAGGTAAAGATCTTGTAACTAGAATTAAACAACACAAATACAGTGTCAGGACAGGCCAGGAATCCAATGCTCTGTTTGTTCATTTGAGGGATAACAAGCATTGCATTGACTGGGATAATGCCTCCTCAATATTACCATGTAATTCAATTGATAGTAGGAACATCATAGAATCTAGTCTTATTAAACATACCGAAGCATTCAACATGAATTTGAGTAACGGCTTGTACAAGCTGGACAACTTTGTAATTAAGAAGATTTGTGATCAGGTGAGAGGGCGGGTCACTGTCCCATCTGACCCAACCACCAACCGTTGTGTGCCATTTAAAGATTAGTAGGGTCATTACCTGACCATTGTGGACCTGGTCTCACCCTCCTCTGTATATATTCATCTTGTTCTGCATTACTCTATCTAGTCTGTACTCACCCCTGAAGATGTGAATTACACGAAAGCGCTTGGGAACTTCGTGTTTTCTTCTTTCCTGGTGGTTATCAGCATATACCTAGATCACGCGCACCTACAGTGATTTACTTGCATATATATATATATATGCTGATACCCACCAGGAAAGAAGAAAACACGAAGTTCCCAAGCGCTTTCGTGTAATTCACATCTTCAGGGGTGAGTACAGACTAGATAGAGTAATGCAGAACAAGATGAATATATACAGAGGAGGGTGAGACCAGGTCCACAATGGTCAGGTAATGACCCTACTAATCTTTAAATGGCACACAACGGTTGGTGGTTGGGTCAGATGGGACAGTGACCCGCCCTCTCACCTGATCACAAATCTTCTTAATTACAAAGTTGTCCAGCTTGTACAAGCCGTTACTCAAATTCATGTTGAATGCTTCGGTATGTTTAATAAGACTAGATTCTATGATGTTCCTACTATCAATTGAATTACATGGTAATATTGAGGAGGCATTATCCCAGTCAATGCAATGCTTGTTATCCCTCAAATGAACAAACAGTGCATTGGATTCCTGGCCTGTCCTGACACTGTATTTGTGTTGTTTAATTCTAGTTACAAGATCTTTACCTGTCTGGCCTAAGTAAAACATATTACATTCCTTGCAAGGAACTTTATAAATGCAACCAATTGTGTTGTTGGGGGAGTTCTTGATTAACATTTGTTTAACAGTGCATGAGTTTTTAAATGCCACATTGACGTTCCAAGATTTTAGCTGTGCCGGAATGTGTGAGAAATTTTTGTGAAATGGTAATATTAAGATATTCTTATGGTCATGGGTGGGCTTGGGATCAGTTCTATAAAAAGTTTTCTTAGTAATGTTTAAGCATTTGTCTATGAAAGATCTAGGGTATTTAAGGTTTGAGCCAATATTATATATATATTTGTATTCCTCATCGATGAATTCCGGACTGCAAATTCTCAAGGCACGTAAAAACATTGTTGTAAATACTGACTGTTTGACTTTATTATGGTGGGCAGAATAATAATGAATGTATGAACACACATTGGTTGGTTTTCTATAAATACTGAACTTGAAAGTGTTACCTATTCTGTGTATCAGACAGTCTAGGAATGGCAATTTACAGTCTTGCTCTAATTCCACAGTGAATTTGATCGAGGGGGCTAAGTTGTTAAGTTGTGGTAGGAAAACTTTTAGGTCCTCATTGCATGGCCAGAGACATAATACATCATCAACATATCTAAACCAGACTGCTGAGGGTGGTAAAATATTACTTAATAGTTTCTTTTCAAAGAATTCCATATATAGGTTGCTTAATACAGGTGAGAGTGGATTACCCATTGCCATACCAAATTTTTTAGCATAATATTCCTCATTGAATTCGAATTTGCAATCCTTAATACATAGTTTGATGAGTTCGATGAAGTCATCTTTCGAGACGGGCAGTGAAATGTTATCCAGGGAATCTATGAGGAACTCTAGTAAATCATCAACTGGGACCTACCACAACTTAACAACTTAGCCCCCTCGATCAAATTCACTGTGGAATTAGAGCAAGACTGTAAATTGCCATTCCTAGACTGTCTGATACACAGAATAGGTAACACTTTTAAGTTCAGTATTTATAGAAAACCTACTAATGTGTGTTCATACATTCATTATTATTCTGCCCACCACAATAGAGTCAAACAGTCAGTATTTTCAACAATGTTTTTACGTGCCTTGAGAATTTGCTGCCCGGAATTCATTGATGAGGAATATAAATATATATATAATATTGGCTCAAACCTTAAATACCCTAGATCTTTCATAGACAAATGCCTGAACATTACTAAGAAATCTTTTTATAGAACTGATCCCAAGCCCACCCATGACCATAAGAATCTCTTAGTATTACCATTTCACAAAAATTTCTCTCAAATTCCTTTACAACTAAAGACCTGGAACGTCAATGTGGCATTTAAAAATCAAGCACTGCTTAACACAATTGGTTGCATTTATAAAGTTCCTTGCAAGGAATGTAATATGTTTTACTTAGGCCAGACAGGTAAAGATCTTGTAACTAGACTTAAACAACATAAATATAGTGTTAGGACAGGCCAGGACTCCAATGCTCTGTTTGTTCATTTGAGGGATAACAAGCATTGCATTGACTGGGATAATGCCTCCTCAATATTACCTTGTAATTCAGTTGACAGTAGGAACATCATAGAATCTAGTCTCATTAAACATACCGGAGCATTCAACATGAATTTGAGTAATGGCATGTACAAACTGGACAATTTTGTAATTAAGAAGATTTGTAACCAGGTGAGAAGGTTGGGTCACCTAACCCTCTGACCTAACTACCGACTGTTGAGGTGCTATTTAAAGATTAGTAGGGTCATTACCTGACCATTGTGGACTCGATCTCACCCTCCTCTGTATATATACACCTTGTTTTGTACTTCTCCTTAGTCTGTACTCACCTCTGAAGATGTGAATTACAGGAAAGCGCTTGGGAACTTCGTGTTTTCTTCTTTCCTTGTGGTTATCAGCATATATATATATATATATATATATATATATATATATAATATATATATATATATATATATATATATATATATATATATATATATATATATATATATATATATATGTAACCGGTCGGAATTTACTGGACTTTAATTTCTCACTTGACTTGGGGTTTATTTAAAATTAATAGATGGTAATGGCAGTGGAAGCGCCCCTTTGAGAAAAATCCCGAACCAGCACAAGAACACTTAAATCTACTAAACAAAATAAATTGTCCGTGACCCGTGGAAGGATAGCATCTGTGACTGGGATGAATGAGACACACTGTAAAATTTAGACACTTATATTCCCTCCAACACTACAAACACAATCAAATAATGGTACACCAATATGCGCACCTCTCAACTTGAACTTAAAACACTACTCTGGGGAATAAAAGTTATACATGATATAAAAATTATTAGAAACTCAGGCAACAATAAATTTGAAGTATTAAGAACTGTTGCGTGCACACATGAAACAGGCCTTAAAGGCTTTCACACAATAATATCAGTCACTTAGGTATTAAAAAAATAGAAATTAACTACTCTACAATGAGTAGGCCTTAAGGGCACTCAACAAAATTATATGTCACTGAGGAATGGTAATAAAAATGAGAAATTAAATACTCTACAATGAATAGGCCTTAAGGGCACTCAACAAAATTATAGCACCTCAACAGATGCACACTTCCTAACCTAACCTAACCACTACTCTGGGGAACAAGGTTATACCTGAGATCAGAATTATGAAGAACAATCAGAGGCATTAAAAGAATCAAATCACAGTATCACTCTGGTTCCACTTGATGGCACAAACATTCAAAACAATATTATCAAAATTATCTAGAAACTATTAAACTACACCCGTAATAAGGGAGGGAAAATGTTCCTCCAGGTATCTCCTAGAGACCTAGACTCACGGTCTCAGTGTGTGACCATTAGTCTACTCAGATAGCCTCAGTGTACTCCCAGTGCGTCCATAAAGCGGCGGGAGTGAGCCAATCAGACCTTGTACAGTTGAGAGAAGCTTTAGCGTCCCGTTAGCAAGAGGGTTTCGCTAGCAGCTCGGGACACGTGGTGATGTGCCCGGAGTGGTAAGAACTGATCACCCACTGCTGGTCCCGGGTCGTTTAGTTGTCGGGAGCACTCGTTCACTCAAGAGATCCTTTGCTACCCCGCTAAACAGTGACAGGCCTACTTTGCTCGGTCCAATGGCGACAATCGCCACCCTCAATCTCAAACGGCAGTCAATCTCTCGCAGTCAACTCCGGGTCAACTCCAGTCAAGTGGGTTCTCACGGAAACCCTGAAATGAACTCACTGTTAGCTCTAGTTTACTTTATCACTGCCCTATCTAACCCTGTCTGAGATCGAATGAGACTTACTTGTTACTCTGCAATAATGCAACACAGGTGACTAGGCCACGTGACTATTCCTGGGACAAGCGCGCAGAGACGTCTTGTCTCTGTGAATGCTCTCCGGGACTGGGGGAGAGGCCTCGTCGCGTTCTCTCAAGGCGTGAGCTTAGGCCTACGTGACTTATTTTCCGCCTAACTAATAACTCCTTGGGACACCCGTAACATTATTCAGACTGCTAAACGATCTATAATAATTTAAAATTCAATAATAGTCCCTTACTTCATGACTCGCATCATTATTCAATCGGTAAACTACATTTAATATCATATAGGCCTAATTCCACCATCTCCCGCTAGGGGGGGGGAAGCGCTCTCTCCCCTCCCATGACCTTGAACGCTCAGTGTTGCCAATGGCGGGGCATTCGAAATTACTCTGAAATTTCTGAATATTACATATATATATATATATATATATATATATATATATATATATATATATATATATATATATATATATATATGCAAGTAAATCACTGTAGGTGCGCGTGATCTAGGTATATGCTGATAACCACCATATATATATATTTCATTAGCCCAATAAAGCATGCGGACTTCTACATACAATCAACACCTCAACCTGCTTTATTGGGCTAATGAAATATATATGGATCCTCGTGTTTCGAAGCCGGATTTGGTAAAACGGTACTCTGACCACCAACGTGATAAGGGTAGTCCCCATTAGAGGTTCACCGCGCCATAAGCTCGTTGAACAGGCTTTGTGTGAAATATAACAGAGTCTAGGACTGCTTTTAGTATCCTGGTGGTCCAGTAGGTAGAGTTCCCCGGTCACAGTCATGGGCCCGTGGGCCATGGGTTCGAATCCTGGTGGGTTGAGGTGTTGATTGTATGTAGAAGTCCGCGTGCTTTATTGGGCTAATGAAATATATATGGATCCTCGTGTTTCAAAGCCGGATTTGGTAAAACGTTACTCTGACCACCTAAGTGATACGGGTAGTCCCCATTAGAGGTTCAATTGACAGTAGGAACATTATAGAATCCAGTCTCATTAAACATACCGAATCCGTCAACATGAATTTGAGTAATGGTATGTATAAGCTGGCTAATTTCGTAATTAAGAAGATTTGTAATCAGGTGAGAAGGTTGGGTCATCTTACCCTCTGACCTGACCATCTACTGCTGCGGTGCTTTTTGAAGATGAGTAGGGTCACTACCTAATAACCTGATTATTGTGGACTTGATCTCACCTTCCTCTACTGTATATATATTGGCCTTGTTATGTATTTCGCCTTAGTCTGTACTTACCCCTGAAGATGTGAATTACACGAAAGCGCTTGGGAACTTCGTGTTTTCTTTTTCCTTGTGGTTATCAGCATATATATATATATATATATATATATATATATATATATATATATATATATATATATATATATATGTATATATATGTATATATATATATATATACATATATATATATATATATATATGTATATATATATATATATATATATATATATATATATATATATATATATATATATATGTATATATATATATATATATATATATATATATATATATATATATATATATATATATATGTATATATATATATATATATATATATATATATATATATATATATATATATATATATATCTTGATAAAATCACACGGGAAAATGGAAACAACGGAGTACCTTAGCTTTCGTCTTTATTCAAGACATCTTCAGAGGCAACTGGATTACATGGACAGAGAGAGGCTTAAATATACAGGGTGACCTAAAAACATGAGGTCAGGTCAAAATGATGACATCCACTAATCCCCACACCAACACACACGTAGAGGAGCTTAAGAGAAGGGTGGTGACGTCCATGTAATCCAGTTGCCTCTGAAGATGTCTTGAATAAAGACGAAAGCTAAGGTACTCCGTTGTTTCCATTTTCCCGTGTGATTTTATCAAGATTTATCTTATCCACGTTTTCATTGTGGATTTTCATAAAATATATATATATATATATATATATATATATATATATATATATATATATATATATATATATATAGATATATATATATATATATATATATATTATATATATAGTATCATGATATATATATATATATATATATATATATATATATATATATATATATATATATATATATATATATATATATCATGTAGATCCACAATGGAAACGACGTGGATCAGATAAATCTTGATAAAATCATAAAGGGAAAAGGGAAACAATGGAGCACTTTAGCTCCATTGTTTCCCTTTTTCCTGTCTGATTTTTTCTCTCTCTCTCTCTCTCTCTCTCTCTCTCTCTCTCTCTCTCTCTCTGTGTTGTTGATATTGTATGGCTACTTTAAAATATAAGTATTAACTGTACAAATAACATGTATGGCATTCATTCTATAAATTCCTGTGTATATTCACTGACCTTATATGTTATTTTTTAGTTACATAATCGTGTAGGTTATGGTTACAGAGGCGCCTGTTAGGGACACTACAAACAGGTGTAAGCAGAAACCCACTTGTTTGGTGGGTTATTGAGGAGGTGGAGGTGAGGGTCAGTACTCCAGGAAGTCCACTTGTTTCGCACGACACTGAAACAAGTGTACACTAATTGACACTATAAAGTGAACTGTTTTGTGCAGTACGTGACTTGAATACTAATTCTTAACTGTACGGCGTAACACCCGCGGCGTACCCACGGGAGGCCCCCAAAAATATATATGTTAATATTACTTTTACTAGTAGTAGTAGTAGCAGTAGCAGTAGGGAGGGAGCCGTCACAGGTGGCCACAGTGGATATCGCCGGGACCCAACCACAGGATGATATCCGAAATGATAGCAGTGAGTCTACTCAACCTGAAAATGTAGTACTAATAAATGCTGCTCCCTTAGTAGCAGATGTCCACGAGGTGAATGAGAGACAGCCACCTCAGTGGAATGGTATGTCGATGAAAAATGCAGACATATGGGTCAAAGAAACCTACTCAGAAATTGTCAAGTGGTCGCCCCCTAACTTATTTGAACCACCCAAGTGTGTGGCCACCAAAGAAATGATTCGGGAGATGACTCGCCTCATGACTGATTACACTCAGGACCGCTTCCTCGCCCCTTTAGCTCTTCAAATACTGGCATTAATACCACATCTATTTTGTCAGAGGACACACACAAAGACTAAGTACAAAGAAAATGTGGCAGCAATGAAGAGAAGACTGGCAATGTGGCAGACTGGGGCCCTTGATGATCTCCGATGTGAAGCAAGAACACTGCAGGAGAGACTAAAAATTACGGGTGACGGAAAGCAAAACACAGATGATGTGGCAAGAAAATTTGGAAACAAAATGCGTGTGGGAAAAGTGTCTCTTGCGGTAAGATCTCTCACAGAGGAATCCTCCGGTGGGGTGATGCCAATAAACAGAGAGACATAAAAACTACTGAAAGAGAAACATCCCCCTGCAAGCGAAGACGAAGGCATCAGGTTCCAGGGTGACTATATCCCACCAAATGCTGTCCTGTTCGAGAAAATAACAGGAGAGATGGTGTGGAAAATGGCACTGAAGACTCGAGGAGGAGCCGGCCCTTCAGGTCTGGATGCAAACTGTTGGAGAGTCATCCTCAGCACAAACAAGTTTGGCCCTGTAGCAAGCGATCTCTGCACTGCCATTGCCTTCCTTGCAAGAAAGCTTGCATCCTCTTGCTGCCATCACCTCCAGGCCCTGACGGCCTGCCGCCTAATTCCTCTGGAAAAGAAACCAGGATGTACTGTAGACCTATAGGGGTGGGGGAAGTGCTGAAGCGGATCATCGGCAAATGCATAATGGAGGTGGTGAAGGATGATGTCAGGGCAGCAGCAGGGAACCTACAAGTGTGTGCTGGCCACTAGGCTAGCGGGGAGGCCGCCATTCACGCCATGAGATTGGTATTTGAGCAGCGTGATTGTGAGGCCATTCTCCTGGTGGATGCTTCAAACGCATTCAACATACTTAACCGCAAGGCTGCACGGCACAACATCAAGATCAAGTGTCCAAGCTTTGCGATGTATGTTGAAAATTCGTATTGGAATCCATCAGACGTCTACATAGTAAACAACAAGGCGCTAAGAGGTGATACCATCATACAGTCAACCAAGGGAACAACACAGGGGGACCCCGTTGCAATGGTAATGTATGCAATTGGCCTATCAGTGCTCCAACATGAAATAAAATTTGAAACAACTGGGGTCAAACAAGTGGCATATGCTGATGACCTTATAGGCGCAGGAAAAGTGGAGGGCATCAAAAAGTGGTGGGACTTGGTAACATAGCGAGGTCATCAAATAGGGTACCACCCAAACGCCAGCAAGTCCTTCCTCATCGTGAAGCCAGAACATTATGAACGGGCAATTGAGATTTTTGGCGGAAGTGAGGTCAAAATAACTAAGGACGGCCAAAGACATCTAGGCCCAGTAATTGGCACTGCGGACTTCAAGACCGAGTACGTAGCGGGAAAGGTGAATGAGTGGGTGAGTGAAATCCAAGCTCTGTCTGAGATTGCTAACACAGAGCCACATGCAGCTTTTGCTGCATTCACCCATGGAGTCAGCATCACTGGAACTACCTGATGCTTACTATCCCTGATATCGGACCCCTCCTCCATCCTCTGGAAGAAGTTATCAGTGTCAATTTCATTCCTAAATTAGTGAAACACCCTGACTTAACCCCAGCAGAAAGATCACTTCTTACACTTCCACCAGGACTGGGAGGGATGGGACTAACCAATCCAGAGGAGATTGCTGCCACCGAACATCAAAATTCACTTAAACTCACTGCAGCCCTCACGGACCACATAATAGCCCAGAATGCAACAGGGGAGGTGGATACCAGTGAAGTAACTAAGATTCGTAGGTCCATTACGACAGATCGACAGCACTGCCAAAATGATAAGTTGCAGCAACTGTTGCTGCAGGTACCAGAAAATTTGAAAAAAAAAGTAGCTATAGCGCAGGAGGTGGGCGCCTCGAACTGGTTAACTACGTTACCGATAAGGGCAAATGGATTCAGCCTTAATAAACAAGAATTTACAGATGCCATTGCTCTAAGGTACGGTCGGCCAGTAGAAGGATTGCCCTCCCAATGCGTGTGTGGCTCTTCCTATGATGGCGATCACGCCATGGTGTGCAAGAAAGGGGGCTTCATATGCATGAGGCATGACGAGGTAAGGGACCTCACCGCAAATATGTTGAAGGAAACCTGCCTGGATGTCATTGTAGAACCGACTTTCCTTCCATTGGATGGTGAGATCTTCCAACACAGGACTTCAAACACATCTAACGAAGCCCGTGTGGACGTCAGTGCTCGAGGATTCTGGACGCGGGGTCAGCGAGCTTTCTTCGACATCAGCATTTTTTATTCCATGGCCGCATGTCACCGTAATCTAGCTCTCGATGCTGCACATAGGAGGAACGAGAACGACAAGAGAAGGGCATATGGGGAGAGAATTCAAAACGTTGATTAAGGCAGCTTCACTCCTCTAGTGTTCACAACTTCTGGTGGGATGGGACCAAGTGCAAGATGTTTCTACGCCAGACTCGCGGAGGTGATTTCCGAACAGAAGCAGCAGCCCAGAAGTTATATTACAGCCTGGATGAGAAGTCGACTGTCTTTCTCTCTCCTTCGGTCGGCTTTGCTCTGCCTCAGGGGAACGAGAGCTTCTGCCCCAACTCCGACAACTGCTGCAGATATTGACTATGAGGCTAATGTCACTGAATGCCGCATAGATCTGCGGCTCAACTAATTTAACACAGATAGGATAGCTACTTATGTATTAGGATATTTAATATTAAGGTAATTAAATGGTGGCGAAGGTGTGGCTATTGGGGGAGGCTGGAGGCCACGATAAAAAAAAAAAAAAAAAAAAAAAAAAGGTAGTAGTAGTAACATTAGTGAAACACTTTCACTTAACCCCAGCAGAAAGGTCACTCCTTGAACTACCACCGTGACTGGTAGAAATAGGAATGACCATTCCAGAGGAGCTTGCTGCCACTGAAAATCAGAACTCAGTCAAGCTCACGGCAGCCCCCACTGAGTACATAATAGCTCAGAAAGCAACAAGTGAGGTGGATACCAACGAATTAAACAAGATTCCACGGTCCATTACGACAGAACGACAGCACACCCAAAGTGATAAACTGCAACAACTGATGCTGCAATTGCCAGAGAACTTGAAAAAAAAAGGTAGCTATAGTGCAGGAGGTGGGCGCCTCAAACTGGCTAACAACGTTACCGATAAGGGCAAAAGGTTTCATCCTAAATAAACAAGAATTCACATATGCCATTGCTCTAAGGTACGGTTGGCCAGTAGAAGGTTTGCCCTCCCAATACGTGTGTGGCTCTTCCTACGACAATGACCACGCCATGGTGTACAAGAAATGGGGCTTCGTATGAATGAGGCATGACGACGTAAGGGATCTCACAGTAAATATGTTGAAGGAAATCTGCCACGACGTCACGGTGAGAACCTCCACCACAGGACTTCAAACTCATCTAATGAAGCCTGTGTGGACGTCAGCGGTCGAGGATTCTGGAAGCGTGGGACAGTGAGCCTTCTTTGATGTCAGGATATTCGACCCTATGGTCGCATGTCACCGTAACTTGTCTCTTGAGGCTGCACACAAAAGGAACGAGAACGACAATATCAGGGCGTAGGCGAAGAGAATTCAGAATGTGGATCAGGGCAGCTTCACACCTCTGGTATTCACAGCCTCCGGTGGGATGGGACCAAGCGCAAGTCGCTTCTACACAAGACTGGCGGAGGTGTTGACTGAGCAGAAGCAGCAGCCCAGAAGCCACATTGCAGTCTGGTTGACATGTCGACTGTCCTTCTCTCTGCGCAGGCGTACTATGCTTTGCCTCAGGCGAACAAGGTCGTCGGCCCCAAAGCAAACAAGAGTCGCAGATATTGATTATGAGGCAACTGTCACTGAATTTCGCATAGATCTGCGGCTTAACTAACTCAACACTCGATTCCGAGTGACAGCAAAGTAATAGTAGTAGTAGTGTGTGTGTGTGTGTGTGTCACTGTTTTGTTATACGGCTTTGTGTTCATGTAAATAATTATGTTCATGAGTATACTTATAAATGCATAATTGCGAATCTAAATGTTAAGGAAAATATGATTTTTGGGGCACTTTTCACAGAGAATTAATGGTCGAGGAACCCTGAAAACTTTCTATCAATCAATCTCAATCCTGGCTGACACGTCCCCCCCCCCACACACACAGGCTCATAATCGTTTAAACATCCTCACATATTCTGATAATTCTCAATATCTTCATCTCTCTCTCTCTCCCTTTTCCTTAAGTCCACTCTTCGTAAACTATCATCTTTCCTCCGTGTCCTTCTCGTTTTCATTTCTTCATTCATTCGTGTGTGTGTGTGTGTGTGTGTCCTCCACAATCTGAATCACAATACTAACCATTCTCTTTGTGCTTCTGATGTTCTTTATATGACGTTCTCTCCTTCCTGCCACTTGTTGATGGCTGTCTCCTCTCTCAGTTATTGTACACGTCTCTCTCTCTCTCTCAACTATCTATCTATCTATCTATCTTTCAATCTATCTATCTATCGATCTATCTGTGTACACAAGCACACCAGGCGACACACACACGTGTTAATGAAGCAAACCAACAAGAAAATAAATGAAAAAGTACGTATTATCCAAGTAACCAACAGTACACAACAACAGCAACATACAATGGTACACCAAACAACAATATTAAACAAAAACAACCAATAGTACATAACACAACAACAACAACCAACTGTAAGCTACAGAAGAACACAACAATCTACTACACAACACACACTAAATATAACCTTATGACTAACTGATGTACAATACTTGACTACACTTGTATATATCTCTGTAATATAAGCCACGTGTCATTAATAGTATGGGAACAATATATGTTTGTGGTGTGAGGAAGTGATATATAATTACTGAGGGAACGTTTTAATATGTGTATTAGTATTTCCCATGATCTTGGTGGTAAATATATAAGATAATGAGAGAAGCATTACATAAATTATACGGTGCGTGTTCCAGTCCTGCGGTGTTGTACTTAAATTTGATCAAGTATATTTTATTCCTTTTATAACAGGTTTATGTCCATAATAAAGGGTTAATTTAATTTGAACTATGATTAATTAGTGAAATATTTTGGATTTTAATAAATATTGTAGGAACGGTTAATCTATAAATTTTTTAAGATAAATGGGTCAGGACTGCTGATAGAGAATTTGTATATATTTGTATGGCATATTGGGAATACTTTCTGATGTTTGTACTGATATATTTCAGATACTGTGATATTCCTTTGACAATATTCAAACGATGAATGTTTTATACACTGGGATATAAATACTTTACCTACATTCACACAATTTCTCAGGTGAGTAAAGGAAAGGTTGAAATGTTGCATTAAGTGTTTATGTTGATCTGATTCCGGAAGATCACTTATTGGTTGTTGTCTTAAGGATCATTTCTGTGTACAGTGTAGATACGTTTGAGTGAAGTTACTGAAATATTTTACTCACAGTTATTGTATGGATTGTGCTGTTCTGTGCTGTGTTGATGCGAAGATGTGATATATTTACTATTGCTGTCCTGTAGAGTGTGTTGTGCTGTGTTGACTGCAGTGTGATGTGTTGATTTCACTTACGCTGTGCCGTTAAGATTGTGTCTGTGTTGCTGTGATGATTGACGTTGTACTACAATAACTTTTGCTGTTTTCTTTCCATCTAATTATGCAGTGTTCCTCGCACTAGGGTGTGTTAACTTCTGCTACGGTGCTTGAGATAAATGATTTCTCTTTGCTGTGCTGTGTAGTATGTGCTGCGTTATATGGGCTGTGCTGTGTGTTCTGGTGCTGTGGTAGAGCTGATGACCTGTGTTGACTTTTGATGTAACACGTTTGGTTATTCAGGGTAGTGATTGTTTATATAATTCTGCACTGACGTATTTTTTTGTACACTTTATATTGCATTGACTTATTTTGAGCTCTGCTGTGTTAAATCATCCTGTCTTGTGTTAATTATATTTTGTTGTCTGGACTATCCTGGTGTATGCTGACCCGTGCTGTGTTGACACTGACAGGGCTCGTGTTGGGACTATATGGATAATTTGATGTGTTGTGTTGACTTGTGTGATTTGACTAACATCGTTTACACCTGACATGCAGTGTTGACCTGGCCATAGTTCAGCAGACAAGTGCCTGTGATTACTGACCTGAACTATTCTATGTTAAACATAATCATCCAACAGAGAGGAAGCTGTGTTGTGTTGACGTGTTGCTTCCTCTGCTATGCTATGTAGAATAAAAAAAAAATAAAGTGACAGGACCTCTTATACCTTGAACTTACCTTTAGTGTAGGAAATAGCTAGTAGTGTTATAAAGAGTGTCACTGAGGATAAAGTTCACTGTTTATAGTAGAATTCAACCCTCCAAACAGAAATACAGAATGATGCGAGTGAAATGCATCCAGCAACACTGCTGCTGCTCCAAGATTCGAGCTCACACCGCTCACCTGACCCACGAGAAGCCAGCAGTGACAGGCCAGGTTCAAAGGACTGGGCCATTCGTGGTCCAGTTGGCAGCTCACTCACTAGATATCTGAGCTGTGTAGATTCGAAACCTTTAGAGGAAATAGTATTGATTGTAAACTCGGACCTCGGAAGGATTTCTTTTTGATATAAATAGTTTGAAATGAATGTCGATGGAAAGAGAAGGTGTTAGTTGGACGACAGTGTAGGCGACACAAACCATCACAAATAATGTAAAAAAAAAAAAAAAAGTCTCTCCCCACAAGGTGGAAATACTCGGTGAAGAAAAACCAGTCAAAATATATCAAACGTAGAGGACAACATGGGCACATGGAGGACAACATGAGCACATGGAGGACAACATGGGAACGAGGAGGACAACATGGGCACATGAAGGACAACATGGGAACGGGGAGGACAACATGGGCACATGGCGGATGACATGGGCACAGGGAGGACAACATGGAAACGTGGAGGACATCTCTCCAGCCGGATTCGTTATTATAAACTTTAAATAGATTTTGTTTATTTTTTACTATGAGGGGATTTTGTCCGTTGTGGGTTTTGTCCGGTGGTGTTTTTGTTCGGTAGGGTGGGGTTAATGTCCGGTGGGGTTAATGTCCGGTGGGGTTAATGTCCGGTGGGGTTAATGTCCGGTGGGGTTAATGTCCGGTGGGGTTAATGTCCGGTGGTGTTTTTGTCCGCGGGGTTCTTGTCCGTATCCTCTCCAGCCACGGTCTATCATCAACATCCACGTTCTGGACACCATCATCAACAAACAGGTTATGGACACCATCATCAACAAAAGCTTCTCTCTCCTCTACAGTTATGAAGATGGTGGTTTACAATAAACCAGGTCAACCGGTGACCAAGTGATCAACGTTGCTATGAAGTCTTGCGTCATCTGGCGAGAGACAGACGTGTAGTCTCCCTTGGATAAGGCATTCGACAACGTCTAGTATTCTTGAACAAAAGCCTCCTAGCCAAGCTGTCTTTGTTCAATATGGATCCAACCTTATCATTCACGAGGGAATAGTTTTCTCTCTGGGCGCTCAGTTTCGGTATTGCTGATGGTGCAAATTGCACGTCGTGTTTATTGTGTTAACTTGTATACAAAAAGAGACAGACATCGTCCTTTGTTGACAGCACAGCAGCACTCGTGTCACTAGCAGTAGGTGGCAGGAAGGGAGATGTTGAAGGGTTGAGATAAGGTAGAGGAACAACACTGTCACTACCAGCAGGGAGGGAGAGTTGAGAGGCTCACAATACTGATGTGTGGGGTTGACTAAGGCCACCAGCTGTATGCCTCTTGTTACACTATACAAACAAGTTTTACTTTAACGATAAAAATATATAATATTTAACGTTACTCTTCACACTGAAATATTAAAGTCAAAATAGACAGACGCACTAATACCATAGGCATAAATTGTCTCATAATGAAATAAAGGATTCATCTAGATATAACCTAGAGAAGAAATATTTAATGGATTTATATGAAAAACAAATTTACTAACTCATTTTAAAAGAATTATCGTTGTTATTGTGTAAAAAATAATTCAGAGGAAGGGAGAGAATACTTGAAACTTTATGGACAAGGATAATATATATCCTTGAATAATACATCACCAACATTACTTTAGTCTGAATATGACGTGTTATTTATCTGTCTGTCTTTATTTACACAATAATCTTACTCAATGTGATCAGTTTTGTGATACACCAGAAGCTCTGGCAGGGGTTTTACGTTTCACCGAATTCTGAAAATATTTGACAAGATTTACAACCTTTGAACACTGACAACTTTATTTCATAAGACGCGTGGAGGAGGAAGAGACTGGGGGGAGGTGGAGAAGAGGGGGATTGGAGAGAGAGAGTGAGGAAGGAGAGAGGAGAAGAGGAGGAGGAGGAGGAGGAGGAGGAGGAGGAAGGGAAGGAGGAGAAAGGGAGTAGAAGAAGAGAGGAAGGGGGAGAAGAAGAGAGAGAGGGAGGAGGAAGAGAAGAGAAAGAGAGGGAGAGGATGTGCAGGGGTAAAGTACTCGTTCATCCCTATACTACACAACAACTATCACCACCACATTGGCTATACTACACAACAACTATCACCACCACCTTGGCTATGATACACGTCAACTATCACCACCACATTGGCTATACTACACGTTAACTATCACCATCACATTGGCTATACTACACAACAACTATCACCACCACATTGGCTATACTACACAACAACTATCACCACCACAATGGCTATATTACACAACAACTATCACCACCACCTTGACTATACTACACAACAACTATCACCACCACCTTGGCTATACTACACAACAACTATCACCACCACCTTGGCTATACTACATAGCAACTATCACCACCACTTTGACTGTAATAAACAACAACTATCACCACCACCTTGGCTATACTACACAACAACTATCACCAACACCTTGGCTATACTACACAACCACGATCACCGCCACCTTGACTATACTACACAACAACTATCACCACCACCTTGGCTATACTACACAACAACTATCACCACCACCTTGACTATACTACACAACAACTATCACCACCACCTTGGCTATACTACACAACAACTATCACCACCACCTTGGCTATACTACACAACAACTATCACCACCACCACCTTGGCTATACTACACAACAACTATCACCACCACCTTGACTATACTACACAACAACTATCACCACCACCTTGGCTATACTACACAACAACTATCACCACCACCTTGGCTGTACTACACAACAATGATCACCACCACCTTGGCTATACTACACAACAACTATCACCACCACCTTGACTATACTACACAACAATTATCACCATCACCTTGGCTATACTACACAACAACTATCGCCACCACCTTGGCTATACTACACAACAACTATCACCACCACCACCTTGACTATACTACAGAACAACTATCACCACCACTTTGGCTATACTACACAACAACTATCACCACCACCTCTTCTATACTACACAATATAGTGGAGGTAAACACTGACAAGTCCTGGACGATGAGTTTAATATTTTCATTTCGTGAGCGAGCGAGCGAGGATGATTGTATTGTAAATGAAGGAGGCAGAAGAACACTGAACAGGCTGGAGGAGGAGTACCTCTAGGCACTACAGTTAATGGGAGGCGAAGGGACAGGTGAGCACTGTATTGTGTCAGAAGCAGAAGGTGAACATTTTTAATGTTTATCAATGGTCCTCCTTTGGGTTATCTGACCTTCCCTTCCAACATTGATTGGACTGCTTTCGGCTGTGTTCCTACCCTCCCCTTCCTGCTTCCAACTGCTGTTCCTTACCCTCCTTGCTTTAAGTTAATGTTTCCCTCTCCTTTTCCCTCATTATCCCTACCACTCTTTAGGTTTCTTCTACCCTCACGTAGTTATTCCTGTACTCCCAGGGGCCCCTATCCTCCTTGGGGTGATAATTCTCTCTGGGGCCCTTATCTTTCCCGATCTCCCTATCCTCCCTGAGCCCTTTATACTCCCTGGAACCCTTTTCCTCCCTGGGCCCCCTATCCTCCCTGGGCCCCTAAACTTCCCTCATCCGCTCCGACTCTTTCTATTCTTGCCTGTGTTTCCATGAATTATCTCGCTCTTCCTGAATTTCCTACTTCCTAACCTCCACTTCCTATCCCTCCTTCCTCTTAACTCCCAGAACTGCCTCTGTAATTACCGTCTTCCGCTGCACTTCCCAGTCTGTCGCCGCTGACTGAGTAAAGGTTCTTGGTAATAAGTGTATCGTATTTTGAACGTCAATATAAGAACAAAAAACTCAGACCGGATGTCTTCCTCATGGATAACAACACCTAAGAACCTTCTAATAGCATTCTATAACTTCTAGATACATTTTCTCGTCCCAAGAATTTGTTCTGTTACAATTAAATAATAAATAATTTCAGTAACTCCACTGCAGTACAGAAATACTGTTGTATCTGCTGTCATGCATTAAATATCTTAAATAAAGTGTATTAGACAACCAAGACAACCAACATGACAACCAAACGGAATAAGGACTCACTACCCCCCCTTAATTTCTCTACCACAGAGAGTTCTGTCTCTCCTGATTTCTAATTGTTGGTGGAATTATGTAATAATTACTAATATTGTTACGCACTTATAGACCTTACTTGTTGAACGCACGTAATGACATCATAAAGTCAACGAGTTCCTCGCGGCACCTGGGGACGGACTACGGGAAGGGAGACTGTACGCTGTACAGTCAATAGAATTCTTAACATGTATTATTCATTATCAGTATGGGCCAATAGGACCGCTGCAGTTTCCTCCATTCTTATGTACTTCATGGTAACATGAAATATAGCTGTGGAATGACCTTTGCCACTATCAATAATAGTAAATGTGTGATTTTATCAAGATTTATCTTATCCACGTTTTCATTGTGGATTTTCATAAAATATATATATATATATATATATATATATATATATATATATATATATATATATATATATATATATATATATATATATATATATATATGTAACCGGTCGGAATTACTGGACTTTAATTTCTCACTTGACTTGGGGTTTATTAAAGATTATTAGATGGTAATTGCAGTTGAAGCGCCCCTTAGTGAGAAATCCCGAACCAGCACAAGAGGGCTTAACTTTACTAAACAAAATGAATTGTCCGTGACCCGTGGAAGGATAGCGTCTGTGACTGGGATGAATGAGACACACTGTAAAATTTACACTTATATTCCCTCCAACAATACAAACACAATCAAATAATGGTACACCAATATGCTCACTTCTTAACCTGAACTTAAAATAATACTCTGGGGAATAAAAGTTATACATGATGTTGAAATTATTAGAACCTCAGGCAATGCCTCATTAGAGGATAATAAGTTTAAAGTATTAAGAAATGTTGCTTGCACACATGAACCAGGCCTTAAGGGCTTTCAACAAAATATCAATCACTGAGAAAATGGTATTAAAAAAATAAGAAATTAATAACTCTACAATGAATAGGCCTTAAGAGCACTCACCAAAATTATATCTAGCACTAAGAAAATGGTATAAAAATCAGAGCTTATTAACTCCACCCAGAATAGGCCTTCAGGGTGCCCAACAAAATTATATTATCCCAAAAGATACACACCTCCTAACCTAACTTAAACACTACTCTGGGGAACAAAGGTTATACCTGAGATTGAGATTATAAAGAAATATTAAATGCATACAGCATACATTAGTAACTGAAAAAATTGTATTAACTACACACAAAAATATTGTCACTATTATTAAGAAGTTACTGAGTCCACCAATTCCCTTGAACCATGCTTCCTAACCTAACACACACACAGATTCCACCTGCACTCCGTAGTCGTTTAAGGCACAACCAACAGGCACCCGTAGTTTAAGGCCCAAATCAGCCTTTCTCCACCTTGGAAAGTGTACCTCTAAACTCCACTGACTCTTGGCCCCAGTGTGTGACCCTGTATCACTCAGCTGGCCTCACTTTACCTCCAGTACATCCATGAAGCGGAAGGGAGTGAGCCAATCAGACCTTGTACAGTTGAGAGAAGCTTTAGCTTCCCGTTAGCAAGAGGGTTTCACTAAGCTGCTTGAAATATGTGGTATTGTGAGCCGAGGTAGAGGAGAGCTGATGATCCCAACGATCGTCCCGTCGTCAGCTGGGCACCCAGACGGCTAGATTCACTCAAGAGATCCTTTGATACCCCGCTAAACAGTGACAGGCCTACACTGATCGGTCCAACGGCGACAATCGCCAATCCTCAATCATCAACGGCAGTCTCAAACGGCAGTCAATCTCTCTCAGTCATCACTCTCGCAGTCAAGCAGTCAATTTCTCTCAGTCAAGTGGGTTCTGACAGAAACCCTGAAATGAACTCACTGTTAGCTCTTGTTAACTTTACCACTGCCCTATCTAACCCTGTCTGAGATTGAATGAGACTTACTTGTTATACTGCAATAGTGCAACACAGGTGACTAGGCCACGTGACTATTTCTGTGACGGACGGGCAGGGACGTCTTGTTGATCCAAATGCTTTCGCGTTACTGAGAGCTAGCCAGCCTCGTGTCCTCTCAAGGCGTTAGCTTAGGCCTACGTGACATATTTTCCGCCTAATTAATAACTCCTTGGGACACCCGTAACATTATTCAGACTGATAAACGATCTATAATAATTCCAAATTCAATAATTGTCCCTTAACTTCATGAATCGCATCATGATTAATTCGGCAAATTACATTTAATGTCATATAGGCCTAGTTCCACAACCTCTCGCTATGTGCAGGGAGCGCTCTCTTCCCTCAGACGACCTTGAAACTCAGTATCGCCAATGGCGTGGCGTTTGAAATTACTCTGAAATTTCTGAATATTACATATATATAAATATATATATATATTATATATATATATATATATATATATATATATAAATATATATATATAATATGCAAGTAAATCACTGTAGGTGCGCGTGATCTAGGTATATGCTGATAACCACCAGGAAAGAAGAAAACACGAAGTTCCCAAGCGCTTTCGTGTCTGTACTCACCCCTGAAGATGTGAATTACACGAAAGTGCTTAGAAGTTTTCAAATCATCTTGTGTCACAGAAAGACTTCTTGTTGAAGCTAGTTTGATTAAGGAATTAAAATCAATAAACCTTAGTGATGGTCAGTTCAAAACTGATAATATGTTACATAAATTTATTTGTCAGTGGCCCAAGGTTAAAAATGCTTTAAAAACCTTTGATCTAGATGTATGATAGTTATTTTGTGGGTCCCCTTTTTTTTTTTTTTTTTTTTTTGACCTGACTTGACTAGTCACGTCACCACCCTTCTCTTAAGCTCCTCTACGTGTGTGTTGGTGTGGGGATTAGTGGATGTCATCATTTTGACCTGACCTCATGTTTTTAGGTCACCCTGTATATTTAAGCCTCTCTCTGTCCATGTAATCCAGTTGCCTCTGAAGATGTCTTGAATAAAGACGAAAGCTAAGGTACTCCGTTGTTTCCATTTTCCCGTGTGATTTTATCAAGATATATATATATATACATAGATATATATATATATACATATATATATATATATATCTTGATAATATCACACGGGAGAATGGAAACAACGGAGTACCTTAGCTTTCGTATTTATTCAAGACATCTTCAGAGGCAACTGGATTACATGGACAGAGAGAGGCTTAAATATACAGGGTGACCTAAAAACATGAGGTCAGGTCAAAATGATGACATCCACTAATCCCCACACCAACACACACACGTAGAGGAGCTTAAGAGAAGGGTGGTGACGTGACTAGTCAAGTCAGGTCAGAAAAAAGGGGACCCACAAAATAACTATCATACATCTAGATCAAAGGTTTTCAAAGCATTTTTAACCTTGGGCCACTGACAAATAAATTTATGTAACATATTATCAGTTTTGAACTGACCATCACTAAGGTTTATAGATTTTAATTCCTTAATCAAACTAGCTTCAACCAGAAGTCTTTCTGTGACACAAGATGATTTGAATACTTCTAAGCTCCTCTACGTGTGTGATGGTGTTGGTGTGTGGATTAGTGGATGTCATCATTAAGACCTGACCTCATGTTTTTAAGGTCACCCTGTATATTTAAGCCTCTCTCTGTCTATGTAATCCAGTTGCCTCTGAAGATGTCTTGAATAAAGACGAAAGCTAAGGTACTCCGTTGTTTCCATTCTCCCGTGTGATTTTATCAAGATTTATCTTATCCACGTTTTCATTGTGGATTTACATGAAATATATATATATACATATATATATATATATATATATATATATATATATATATATATATATATATATATATATATATATACTGTATATATATATGAGATATTTGTGACGACTCTCTCCCCTCTTTACTCCACCATCACAACAACCACTTGCTCCAACTTGACACCAGGATGAAGAAACTGCTTCACACGAAGCTACTCGACCGCAGTGAGCACTTGAGCACCGATCAGAACCAGTTTCCCATCCGACTATGAGAACCGAGGTATCAATGCAAGTGTATCTGCCTAGTATGCTCACATTGCTCAGTCTCTTCTCTAAGGTCTGCTGTATTACTCTTCACCCAGTATGAGGACGACGAATTGTATTGAGACTACTGCTGGTGGTGTTGTGATGGTTTGATGGTAGTGGACTACAGCGTTAATCCCTGATTCCATGTTGTTGGCCACCACAACCTAGACATGCTACCTGAGCTGCCACTTCTATCAGGTTTTTGTGTTGTTGTATATAGTTTGTGTATTTAATGTTTAAAGTAAGAATAATTGGGTAATATTCTGGTGTGTTTTGATAACTGCATATTTGTGTTTTACTTGTGTTGTGTAATGTACCTGATTAACTATATTAATCAATATTTAATATAAATGTTCTTAAATAAATCGATTTACTTAATAATCTTCTTATCCCTTTCATAACTTAAATTTGTCTGTCACGATAACAGTGATTCTTGTGTGTGTGCTCCTTACTTACTGCATCCACGTATTTCAACCGCGAGATTATTCACTCATTATTTTAACTTGTCAACTTGCCTTCTCACAAAGTTGTGACAGCTATCAAGGAGGGACATCACAATATGAACAAACTGAAATTGAAGATTAGAATTTCATCAACCTTTTGCTTGAAACAAAAAACACAACATAAAATTTTTATTTGTTGTCTTAAAAATCCACCCGTCTTCCCAACACTGAAACTTTTCTTCGTGTTCAGATGTCGAAAAAAAAAATATTGGTGGTTTTTGTGATGGTGTTGGTGGTGATGGTAGTGGTGATGATGGTGGTGCTGGTGATGGTGGTGATGGCAGTGGTGGTGGTGGTGGGTGATTACTACCATGACCTCCACCCAACTACCATCAGCACTACCATGACCTCCACCCTACTACCATCAGCACTACCATGACCTCAACCCTACCATCAGCACTACCATGACCTCCACCCTACCATCAGCACTACCATGACCTCCACCCTACCATCAGCACTACCATGACCCCCTACCCTACCATCAGCACTCCCATGACCTCCACCCTATCACCAGCACTACCATAACCTCCATACTACCACCAGCACTACCATGATCCCCACCCTACCATCAGCACTACCATGACCTCCACCCTACCATCAGCACTACCATGATGGACTTCTCTCCCATGATTTGTTTTATAATGCTTGTTAAATAAAGAAGATGGTGTCAAAATTATGGCGACTGATATTCATATAATGTTAATAAAATATATCTATATACTAAGAGAGAGAGAGAGAGAGCCTTACTTGTTATATACACTTAAGCTTTAGCCTTATCGATCATACACAGTATATGATAGAAGCAGTGTGGCGAGGGTGGGCACATGGTACAACACGTACCCATATTGCCTCCACATCAACTGGGACTAAAACAACCAGGCGTGATGGACGTAGTTCATCCTGACAGAAGGTGATGAAAGATTTGATATCCCCCAATGTGGCAAGTTTGAGGAACAATTTGCCACGCCTGGAACATGGCAACATCGTTGGTAGCTACTGACAGGATTGTTGCTGCCAGCTTCAAATTTGTTGGCTAGGGAAGTGACGTTGGAGAGCAGTATGGAGGGGAGACTGTACCATATTCGGGGAACTTCAGTGTATTGGTATGGTCTGTCAGGAGTAGGTTTCTTGATGGGCTTCTGTTTATGACCTCTTTGTCTATGACTAGGAGCATGGAATATGTTCAGTGATTTTAGTATCACAATGACACTACCATCAGGATATCTGATCTCTCCCTTTAAACCGTACAAGGTACGCCTGGAGTACCTCACTGGTGGACATCTGTTGATATTTGTTGTTGTGGACGGACGTAAGTGTCTGTCCGCGGTGGCCTTTAACCCAATGGCGGCACTTTGAGGGCCACCGACAAAATTTCCGTGGCTAGTACACTGGTAGACATCTGTTAATATTTATCTAGTCATAAACACCACAGAAGTCCTTTTCTCTGGCACTTTGAAGGTCACCGACAAAGTGCCCGCGGTCTGGTACTACACTGCTCACTGGTGAATTGGGGTGAATTATGTTTGTTTTCGTGTTTTTCCTTGGAATACTCTATTGGATCACTGTTTGATAATCACTCATTGCATTGTTTACTTGAATGTTTTGTTGATAAATCCCGGTGTAGTGAGGTTGGTAAGGAATTGGAGTGGAGCAGGGACTTAGCCAGGCTGCCAAACAGAATCTCCTACAGGACATGTCTTGTCTCACTGAGGGCTGACTGGCGTGTGCGTGTGTGTGTGGTTATGTTACAATTTGTGGTGATATATTTTGTTTAAATATAAAGCAAACATAAACCTCGTGAATTAAACGGCTGTGGCTCGGTCGTTCCACCCACTCAATTATTCCCGTGCACAGTTGCTTTGCGGTGCCTGAACACTGTGACTTAATCATATGATACGAGTTACTGTTAACGAGAAGTCTTTTTTAGTCACAATTTACCAGCCCAGGAGATGATGTCAGTCCCAGCAGGTAGGGGTTGATATCTTACACTGGCTGAGGGGGAGATGGAGCCACGTAAGAGAGTTCTGGGATGAGGTGTTTCCGGGGGCTGGGTGCTCTTGATTCTGGCTGACGGAGAGGTTGGCATTGCAAGTGAAGTGTTTTATGGTGTGGGAGATGTTAGTGTAGGAGCTATCAGTGTAGGAACTGTAAGTGTAGTAGCCATCAGTGTAGGAGCTACCAGTGAAGGAACTGTCAGTAGTCGCCATCAGTGTAGGAGCTATCAGTGAAAGAACTGCCAGTGTAGGATCCATCAGAGTTGGAACTGTAAGTGTAGTAGCCATCAGTGTAGGAGCTATCAGTGAAGGAGTTGCCAGTGTAGTGGCCATAAGTGTAGGAGATATCAGTGTAGGAAATGTAAGTGAAGTAGCCATCAGTGTAGGAGATATCAGTGTTGGAGCTGTAAGTGTAGTAGCCATCAGTGTAGGATCTATCAGTGTAGGAACTGTAAGTGTAGTCGCTACCAGTGTAGGAGCTATTAGTGTAGGAGCTGTAATGTAGTAGCCATCAGTGGAGGAGCTATCAGTGGAGGAGCTGTCAGTGTAGTAGCCATCAGTGTAAGAGCTATCAGTGTAGGAAATGTAAGTGTAGTAGCCATCAGTGGGAGCTATCAGTGAATGAACTGTCAGTGTAGTAGCTATCAGCGTAGGAGCTCTCATTGTATTGGCTATTAGTGTAGTAGCTATCAGTGTAGGAGCTGTCATTGAAGGAGCTGTCATTGTAAGAGCTATCAGTGTATGATCTCTCGGTATAATACGCAGTGTCTCCCAATAGCATGGTAACATAACATACTCTTTGTTAACCATCCTCCATGATTATATTTTCCAACTGTTTTTATCAATAAGGAACTCTTACCGAACACTTTAGAGATTATTATTGACACACATGCATTCTGTACCTTCTCCAGGGATGCTTTAAGGGCGACGAAGTTTTATTTTTATTTATTCATTTATTTTTTTTTGTTTACCTCTGTTCAAGAAGGGGGACTTGCGAGGAGCTTAAAACAGGAAGACCAACTTTCTTATTGACTAGAGTTTGTAAGAGTTTTATTGTTTGTAAGAGTTTTATTGTTTGTAAGAGTTTTATTGTTTGTAAGAGTTTTATTGTTTGTAAGAGTTTTATTGTTTGTAAGAGTTTTATTGTTTGTAAGAGTTTTATTGTTTGTAAGAGTTTTATTGTTTGTAAGAGTTTTATTGTTTGTAAGAGTTTTATTGTTTGTAAGAGTTTTATTGTTTGTAAGAGTTTTATTGTTTGTAAGAGTTTTATTGTTTGTAAGAGTTTTATTGTTTGTAAGAGTTTTATTGTTTGTAAGAGTTTTATTGTTCGTTATGGTGTGTGTGTGTGGTGATGTTATTGTGTGATGTTATAGTGTGTGTGGTGATGTTATAGTGCGTGTGGTGATGTTATAGTGTGTTTGTGTGGTAATGTTATAGTGTGTGTGTGGTGATATTTTAGTGTGTGTGATGTTATAGTGTGTGTGATGTTAGAGTGTGTGTGATGGTATAGTGTGCGGTGATGTTATAGTGTGTGTGGTGATGTTATAGTGTGCAGTGATGTTATAGTGTGAGGTGAAGTTATAGTGTGTGTGATGTTGTAGTGTGCGGTGATATTATTGTGTGATGTTATAGTGTGCATTGATGTTAGTGTGTGTCATGTTATAGTGTGTGTGGTGATGTTATAGTATGATGTTAGAGTGTGTGTGATGTTATACTGTGTGGTGATGTTATAGTTTGATGATTTAGTGTGTGTGATGTAGTGTGTGTGATGTTACAGTGTGTGTGATGTTACAGTGTGGTGATGTTATAGTGTATGTGGTGAAGTGATAGTGTGTGCAGTGATGTTATATTGTGTGGGGTGATGTCATAGTGTGTGCAGCGATGTTATAGTGTGTGCGGCGATGTTATAGCGCATGAGGTGATGTTATAGTGTGTGCGGTGATGTTATAGTGTGTGCGGTGATGTTTTAGTGTGTTTGGTGATGTCATAGTGTGCAGTGATGTTATTGTGTGTGTGATGTTATATAGTGTGCAGTGATGTTATAGTGTGTGTGTGTGTTGTTATAGTGTGTGTAATGATAAAGTGTGCGGTGATGTTAGTGTGTGTGATGTTATAGTGTGTGTGATGATATAGTGTGAAGTTATAGTGTGTGTGATGTTACAGTGTGTGCTGTGATATTATAGTGTGTGTGTGTGTGTGTGGTGATGTTATAGTGTGCGGTGATGTTAAAGTGTGTTTGTGATGTTATAGTGTGTGTGATGATATTATAGTATGCGGTGATGTTATAGTGTGGTGCGGTGATGTTATAGTGTGTGTGATGTTATAGTGTGAAGTTATAGTGTGTGTGATGTTAGAGTGTGTGGTGATGTTATAGTGTGTGATGTTATAGTGTGTGATGTTATAGTGTGTGTGATGTTAGTGTGTGTGATGTTACAGTGTGTGTGGTGATGGCATAGTGTGTGCAGTGATATTATAGTGTGTGCAGTGATGCTTATAATGTGTGCGGTGATGTTATAATATGTGCGATGATGTTATAGTGTGTGTGTGTGTGTGTGTGATAATTTTAGTGTGTGTGTGATGATGTTATAGTGTGTAATGTGATGATATAGTGTGTGTGTGGTGATGTTAGTGTGTGTGTGGTGATGTTATAGTGTGTGCGGTGATGTTATAGTGTGTGTGTCTGTGGTGATGTTATAGTGTGCAGTGATGTTATAGTGTATGTGTGATGTTATAGTGTGTGGTGATGCTATAGTGTGATGTTATAGTGTGTGTCATGTTATAGTGTGCAGTGATGCTACAGTAGTGTGTGTGATGTTATCGTGAGCGGTGATGTTATAGTGTGATGTTAAAATGTGTGTCATGTTATAGTGTGTGTGATGTTATAGTGTGCGGTGATGTTAGTGTGTGTGATGTTATAGTATGTGATGATGTTAGAGTATGATGTTATAGTGTGTGTGATGTTATAGTGTGCTGTGATGTTATAGTGTGTGCGGTGATGTTATAGTGTGTGCGGTGATGTTATAGTATGTGCGGTGATGTTATAGTGTGTGTGTGGTGATGTTATAGTGTGTGTGTGTGTGTATGAGATAATGTTAGTGTGTGTGTGGTGATGTTATAGTGTGTGTGTGTGTATGATAATGTTAGTGTGTGTGTGATGATGTTACAGTGTGTAATGTGATGATATAGTGCGTGTGTGGTGATGTTATAGTGTTTGCGGTAATGTTATAGCGTGTGTGTGTGTGGTGATGTTATAGTGTATGTGTGATGTTACAGTGTGTGGTGATGTCATAGTGTGATGTTATAGTGTGTGTGATGTTATAGTGTGCAGTGATGCTACAGTAGTGTGTGTGATGTTACAGTGACCGGTGATGTTACAGTGTGATATTAAAATGTGTGTCATGTTATAGTGTGTGTGATGTTATAGTGTGCAGTGATGTTAGTGTGTTTGATGTTATAGTGTGTGGTGATGTTAAAGTATGATGTTATAGTGTGTGTGATGTTATAGTGTGCTGTGGTGTTATAGTTTGATAATATAGTGTGTGTGATGTTATAGTGTGTGTGATGTTAGAGTGTGTGTGATGTTACAGTGTGTGTGATGTTGCAATGTGGTGATGCTATAGTGTGTGTGGTGAAGTTATAATGTGTGCAGTGATGTTATATTGTGTGCGGTGATGTTATAGCATGTGAGGTGATGTTATAGTGTGTGCGATGATGTTATAGTGTGCGATGATGTTATAGTGTGTGTGTGATGTTATAGTGTGTGTGATGTTATAGTGTGTGTGATGTTATAGTGTGTGTGCTGTTATAGTATGAAGTGATGTTATAGTGTGATGTTATGGTGTGTGTGATGTTATAGTGGGTGTGAAATTAGTGTGTGTGTGATGTTACAGTGTGTGCAGTGATGTTATAGTGTGTGCGGTGATGATATAGTGTGTGTGGTAATGTAGTGTGTGTGTGGTGATGTTATAGTGTGTGTTTTGATGTTAGTGTATGTGTGGTGATATTAGAGTGTGTGTGCAGTGATGTTATTGTGTAATAATAATAATAATAATTAACGGTTTATTGAAAGAGCTTGGCAGCCAGAAGGCTGAAAATATACAGTTACATATTTGGGGAATGGGTTTCGAATTACAAATACTATACAAGTAACATAAGTGATACAAATAAGATATATAATAACTAGATGGGGAAAAGCTCAAACTACAGTGCATTTCAACATATTGACAGTACAAGAAGTAGTATTTACTGGGAGTGAATACACTGGTTTATTACAAGTTATTGATAATTTTTACAATGGTTGGGACTGGGCTGTTCTTATAGTGATCAGTTCGTGCACGTATGGGCTGGATGCGGTTGTGGTGTCGAACAGCAATTCTCGGGCTAGGGATCTCAGGTGGTAGTAGGAGCCGGTGTCGAGGATGGTGCAGAAGCTTTTTACCAAATTTGCAGATGAGGTCGTGGTGATGGTCAGTGAGAGTCGAAAGGGTCAGTGTGTTGAGCGCTTCTTGATATGTGGAGTAGGAAGGGGAGAGAATAATCTTGCATGCCCTCTTTTGCACTTTTTCTAGGTGTTTACGTTGTGTGGCATTTAGGGAGGAAGACCAGGTGGGGGAGGCATAGGTGAGCTTGGGAAGTATGAATGTTGTGTAAACACTGAGGAGCTCGTGTGCAGGAACTCCGAGGGACTTGAGTCGGCAGAGGAGGTGGAGACGGAAACTGGAGGATTTGACAGCTTCACTGACGTGTGGTTTCCAATTTAGTTGGTTGTCTATGGTGACGCCGAGGAGCTTCGTGGAATCTACAACCTGGAGTGCGTTCGGACCTAAAGTAATGGAAGGAGGTGGGACAATGTCGGAGGAGAGGTTGATGTGCATAACCATGGTCTTAGTATGGTTGATGGTGACATGGTTGTTGGTGACCCAGTTTTGGAGACTGTTCAATAAATCCTGAGGGGCGGTATAGTCGGGAGCAGAATTGTTGACGCTGATCCCAGTGGTGGAGTCGTCGACATATTTCCAGCGAGCTGGGGTTTCTCTTAGGGCATCATTGATGAGCATAAGGAAGCAGAGTGGTCCCATCTTGGTGCCTTGGGGGACGCCACAGGTGAGTGACTGAAAGGTGGAGACAGCCCCTCGGAAGTGTACAGCTTGGCGTCGGTCACTGAGGAAGTCTGTAAGCCATGGTATGAGACTTCTCCGAAGCCCGAGGTCAATAGCTTTGTTGATGATTATATTGTGGTCGACTAGGTCGAATGCTTTAGTGAAATCAATGAAGGCGACAGCTACAGACGTTTTTCGTTTCACGAGATTTCGGTATATGTAATCGAGAAAGCTGACAAGATAGTGAATGGTGGAGGAAGTTTTCATATTGCCAAATTGCTGAGGGTCTACGACTCCTGCAATATCAGCATAAGCCCAGTCGAACACAAAACTTTTACAGATTAGGCTGGGTATTGGGGTGATTGCAATAGGTCGTAGCTGATTTAAGGATTGTGGGCCGGTTGACTTGGGCAGTGGTGATACACAAGAGGTCTTCCAGTCAGCTGGGCATCTGGCTTGACTGAGAGAAGCATTAATGATGGAGCATAGGGGTTTAGCAAGCTCCGGGGAGAACTCCTTGAAGAGTTTCATTGGTAAGTCAATGAGGGTGGTAGAGCGTTTTAATTTTAGTTTGTCAAGGCGTTTTGCTACTTCAAATTCTTTTACTAAGTCAGTGGGAAGGGGGGCTGGTAGGTAAGCAAGGAGAGTGGTTGTGTCAAGCCGAGGGGGCGTGTGGTGATGTTATAGTGTGCGGTAATGTTATTGTGTGTGTGATGTTATACTGTGTGGTGATGTTATGATGTGTGTGATGTTATAGTGTGTGTGATGTTATAGTGTGCGATGATGTTAGTGTGTGTGATATTATAGTGTGTGTTTATGTTTTAGTGTGATATTATAGTGTGTGTGATGTTATAGTGTGCGGTGATGTTATAGTGTTATGTTATAGTGTGTGTGTGATGTTGCAGTGTGTGCTGTGATGTTATGGTGTGTGTGTGGTGATGTTATACTGTGCGGCAATGTTATTGTGTGTGTGTGTGTGTATGTTAGAGTGTGTGTGATGATATTATAGTGTGCAGTGATATTATAGTGTGATGTTATAGTGTGTGTGATGTTATAGTGTGATGTTATAGTGTGTGTGATTTTAAAGTGTGCGGTGATGATAGTGTGTGTGATGTTACAGTGTGTGTGTGGTGATGGTATAGTGTGTGCAGTGATGTTATAGTGCGTGCGGTGATGTTATAGTGTGTACGGTGATGCTATAGTGTGTGCGGTGATGTTATAGTGTGTGTGCGGTGATGTTATAGTGTGTGAGTGGTGATGTTGAAGTGTGTGTGTGGTGATGTTATAGTGTGTGTGTGGTAATGTTAGTGTGTATGAGATGATGTTATGGTGTGTAATGTGATGTAATAGTGTGTGTGTGTGGTGATGTTTTAGTGTGTGCGTTGATGTTAAAGTGTGTGTGTGTGTGGTGATGTTATAGTGTATGTGTGATGTTATAGGGTGTGGTGATGTTATAGTGTGATGTTATAATGTGTGTGATGTTATAGTGTGTGGTGATGTTATAGTGTGTGTAATGTTATAGTGTGCAATGATGTTATAGTGTGTAATGTTATAGTGTGTGTGATGTTACAGTGTGTGCGGTGATGTTATAGTGTGTGTGTGGTGATGTTATAGTGTGTGGTGATGTTATAGTGTGTGGTGATGTTATAGTGTGTGTGTGTGTGTGATGTTAAAGTGTGTGTGTTGATGTTATAGTGTGTGCGGTGATGCTATAGTGTGTGCAGTGATGTTACAGTGTGTGCGGTGATGCTATAGTGTGTGCGGTGATGCTATAATGTGTGCGGTGATGTTATAATGTATGTGGTGATGTTATAGTGTGTGCGGTGATGTTATAGTGTATGCGGTGATGTTATAGTGTGTGTGTGGTGATGCTATAGTGTGTGCGGTGATGTTATAGTAAGTGCGGTGATGTTATAGTGTGTGTGTGGTGATGTTATAGTGTGTGTGGTGATGTTATAATGTATGTGGTGATGTTATAGTGTGTGCGGTGATGTTATAGTGTGTGCGGTGATGTTATAGTGTGTGTGTGGTGATGTTATAGTGTGTGTGGTGATGTTATAATGTATGTGGTGATGTTATAGTGTGCGGTGATGTTATAGTGTGCATTGATGTTATAGTGTGCGGTGATGTTATAGTGTGTGTGTTTGATGTTATAGTGTGTGTGTGTGATGATATTATAGTGTGAGGTGATATTATAGTGTGTGGTAATGTTATAATGTGTGCGGTGATGGTATAGTGTGTGCCGTAATACTATAGTGTGTGTGGTGATGTTATAGTGTGTGCAGTGATGTTATAATGTGTGCAGTGATGTTATAGTGTGTGCGGTGATGCTATAGTGTGTGCGGTGATGTTATAGTGTGTGTGATGTTGTAGTGTATGTTAATGTTATAGTGTGTGTGTGTTGATGTTATAGTGTGTGGTGATGTTATAGTGTGTGGTGATGTTATAGTGTGCAGTGATGTTGTTGTGTGCATTGATGTTATAGTGTGTGTGATGTTTTAGTGTGCGGTGATGTTATAGAGTGATGTCATAGTATGTGTGTGATGTTATAGTGTGTGTGTGAGTTGTTATAGTGTGCAGTGATGTTATAGTGTGCGATTTTATAGTGTGTGATGATATATTGTGATGTTATAGTGTGTGTCATGTTATATTGTGTGTGATGTTAGTGTGTGTGATGTTACAGTGTGTGTGGTGATGCTCTAGTGTGTGTGGTGATGTTATAGTGGCTCTGGTTATGGTATAATGTGTGTTTGGTGATGTTAGTGTTTGTGTGGTGATGTCATAGTGTGTGTGTGGTAATGTTAGTGTGTTTGAGGTGATGTTATAGTGTGAAATGTGATGTTAGTGTGTGTGTTGTTACAGTGTGTGTTGTGATGTTATAGTGTGTGCGTTGATGTTATAGTGTGTGCGTTGATGTTATAGTGTGCGCGGTAAGGTTATAGTATGTATGTGTGTGTGGTGATGTTAGTGTGTGTGTGTGGTAATGTTAGTGTGTGCGTGTGGTGATGTTATAGTGTGTAATGTGATGTTATAGTGTGTGTGGTGGTTTTAGTGTGTGTGTGTGATGTTAGTGTTTGTGTGGTGATGTTATGGTGTGTGCGGTGATGTTATAGTGTGTGTGTGGTGATGTTATTGTGTGCTGTGATGTTATAGTGTGTGTGATGTTATAGTGTGCGGTGATGTAATAGTGTGATGTTATAGTGTGTGCGATGTTATAGTGTGCAGTAGGGTGTGTCATAGGAGGGAAGATCAGCTAAAACTAATGGCCCATTACTTTTTTGGTAGATTTTAGTGTATATAAACAGAAAATAATTTCAGTTTCAATATTTTGCAACCTTTTGCTAGGTAAGTTTTAGCGTGAAATTTATCGAAAATCTAACGTACAGCTGCATTAGTGCATTACAATTAAATAGTGAACATTGCTTTCTGACTTCATTCTTTAACAACCCAACTAACAATATTTTTTTCTGTTTCAGATTCTGATGCATTTATAAGTTGATAATATTTGCGATGGCTGCTTGTGTCAGGACGAGGAACCAAAAATCCAGCCATCTCAGTCACTATCTTGGGTCTGGGAGAGAGCTCCTGAAGTCGGAGTTGCCTACATTGAGAGATGCTTTGAGATACGGTGTTTTAATCAGGCAAATCAGTGAAAAGAACCAAAGAACTTACACAAACAAAGACATTGCCAGTGATATGACCAAAGCTGTCTTGGCACAGTACACTCTGGCTAACGCTCAGTTCAAGCCTCCAGTCATAACAAGTCAGAAGAAGATTAGTGAAAGACTGCTAGCCAGTTGGGAAAAGGCAAGAGATATCTCTCTTGGGAGAGGAAAACTTGCAGTTAAGGACAGCTTTGCCAAGCAACTGGACCAGTTATTTGACATAATTACTTGCAAGTGCCCAATTGTTCTCTGTCCTGAGTTTGGATGCGATCGTGACTGTAAATCCGAGGCCCACATCTCCTGTATTTGCAAGCGTGAACTGAAGATTCCTGTGATCGAACTGGCATTTGTCAAAGCACAGAGAGAGAAGACTGGCAGCATAGGGGCTCTCATGATTTCTAGCCAAGATATTCCGGAGTCCAAGAGACAGGAGGCTGCCACAGAGAGACAGAAGAGGAGAAGAGTTGCCGAGGAAAAGAGACTTGAGAAGGCCCAGGGTGAGGTAAAAAAGGCCGATGATTGGAGTCAAGCTGATTCAGAGTTTAATGACTTCCCCATGGCTGATCCGAGTGCTGACCAGGAGAATGGTGACTTTGTCCCTAACCCAGAAAATAATGATCCCAAACCTTCCAGGCATAAGATTCGAAATAGGAAAGATATCCCGAGCATAGCTCTAGCCAGCATGCGACACCACACTGGTCTCAGAGAAACTGCAGAGATAGCAACAGCTGCCTGGATTGACGGTGGTTTGATAACACCTGATGATGTTCACCTGGTGATAGATCATAACAAAGTAAGGAGAACTCAGGAGAAACTTATCAGTAACCTAGAAGAGGAGTTTGATAAGGGGATAAGAGAAAATGGAATCAATTGTTTGTTCTTTGATGGGAGAAGGGATGACACTAAAGTGTTCATGAAAGTTGGAGATTCTGACAAGGTGTTCCCTGCCATGGTGAAGGAGGAACACTACTCCTGCTGCAGTGAACCAGGAGAGAAGTATTTGTGGCATTTCACTCCAGAGAAAGATGACATCATGAAACCAGCTGAGATAGTGGCAGATAACATTGTGAACTGGCTCAGAGAGAGGAACGTAGACCAGACCCTGCAGGCCATTGGAGGGGACAGCACCAACATGAACACAGGGTGGAAAGGGGGGGTCATACAGTGGATAGAGCGGAAGATTGGGAGGAAGCTGGTCTGGATTGTTTGTGACCTCCACACCAACGAGTTGCCACTCAGACATCTGATCCAGGAGCTGGATGGCAAGACTCTTTCAAACAACAGATGGTCTGGTCCTCTTGGCAAGATGCTAGACTCTGCCACTGAGTTAGAAATAAATCCGAGCTTTGATAAAATCTCAGTTGGCCCTCCACTCGTTGAGCTTGCACATACTGTCATTGACGACCTGAGTACTGACCAGTACTATGGTTACATGATTTGCAGTACCATCAAAACTGGGGTCATGCCTGATAGACTTGCTTACCTGCAGATAGGTCCAGTCTCACATTCTAGGTGGCTCACAACGGCTCTCAGGTTCTGCAGAATTTGGGTCGCTCATCATAAACTGAAAGGGAACCAGCTTCACAACCTGAGACTTATTGTCCAATTCATCGTGAGTGTCTACTTGCCAAATTGGTTCAACACCAAGGTCAAGTCATCGTTCTCCGAAGGTCCGAGGCATGTTCTCTTCCAGCTTGAGCTCCTGAGGAGTCAGCCAAGGAAGGTTGTTCAGATTGTGGAGCAGACTGTGAGGAGATCTTCCTGGTATGCTCATCCCGAGGCAGTTCTGCAGACAATGCTCTGCAGTAAGGATGAGGAGGAGAGAAGAGTGGCAGTCAAAAAGATCTTGGATATGAGACTTATGAGAGGATCTGGGCATGACGAATCAGTTGGTGACGATTCCTTCAGGGTCAGGAAGACTCCTGAAGTCAATCTAGGTGCCAAGACCCTCACTGATCTAATAGATCTGGATAACATCCAGGCTGGCAGTGAGCCCCCTCTTACCTGCAGCCTCACCAATGTTCAAGTCAGAGCTTTCCTGGACAACCCCATGCATGTCCCTGCCTGGCCCTCGCACACCCAGAGTATAGAGCGTTGTGTACAGCAAGTGAGCGAGGCCAGCAGTCACGTGTACAGCCAGGAGAGGAGGGAAGGCTACATCCGAGCTCAGGTGGTCAGCAGGGAGGTGATGAGTAGAAACAGAAGCAAGAAAGACATGTTCTCTATGGTGTGCAGCAACACCGGGTCGTAGTAGTAAAACCGGTTTTTGTATTTGATGATTTTGTTTTCTAAAGGAATATTAAATTTAATAAATGTGTCAAGATCATTCGTTTCACTATTCTGGATCATTTTCATCCTAATAAATTAACCTGATACATTTACTTTACTTTAAATAAGCTATTTAGTGGTGTTGGTAAAAAGGTGGGAATACTGAATTTTCATAAGATTTCAAGTTAAAATTTACCTAGCAAAAAATGAAAACTTTTCAAATCTGAAGATATCACATGATTCTGCACATATAACTACATCATTAATACCATGGGCCGATTTTTCAAACTAAAAAAAAAAAATTCGCCTCCGTATAACACACCCTAGTGTGCAGTGATGTTGGTGTGTGTGATGTTATAGTGTGTGGTGATGTTATAGTGTGTGTGATGTTTAGTGTGCGGTGATGTTATAGTGTGTGTGATGTTATAGTGTGTGTTATCTTATAGTATGCGGTGATGTTATAGTGTGATGTTATAGTATGTGTGTCATGTTATAGTGTGTGTAATGTTACAGTGTGTGTTGTCATGTTATAGTGTGTGTGTGTGTGTGGTGATGTTATAGTTTGTGGTGATGCTATAGTGAGTGTGTGTGATGATACAGTGTGTGTGGTGATGTTCTAGTGTGTGTGGTGATGTCATAGTGTGTGCAGTGATATTATAGTGTGTGCAGTGATGTTATAGTTTGTGCGGTGATGTTGTAGTGTGTGCGCTGATGTTATAGTGTGCGATGATTTTGTTAACAGTACACAGTTTTCAGTAAGTAAGCTCGTATCTAAAAATTCTGATGGGGCACCTGCAATGGCTGGCCGAATCAGTGGGTTCATTGCCCTGTGCAGGAGTGATGATAGGTTTCCTAACTTCTTTTTTGGCCTCAAAAGATTGGCCTTATGATCACAACGAAGTGTGGCTGTTAGATTTAGCATTTTTAAATGACATGACTACTATGCTGAATAAACTAAACGTAGATCTGCAAGGGAAAGATAAAACTATAGTTGACATGATTAGTCGTGTGGCTGCTTTTAAGCAGAAACTAAAACTAGTGTCTTCGCAGCTGCATCAACATCAACTACGAAACTTCAGAAATATGATGTCTGAACTAGAAAACCAAGGAAAAGACTGTGACCAGTTTGGCAGTGCTCGATATATTGAACACTTGCAAAACCTTGCCTCATATTTTGACAGACAGTTCCAAGATATAGCAACAATAGAACCTGTTGCAACATATATGTGTTTTCCATTTGGTAAAATCACAAATGTTGAAGATAATGCATCTAGAATAGAATCAGTATTTAACATGGACATATCTGAAGTCGAAAATGAGTTTCTGAAGCTTAAAAATGATACTCAGATCAAATCCAGGGCAACAGGAGGAAGTTTCTGGAACCTTCTCAGTGAAGAAAAATATCCCAATGTCAGAAAATGTGCCACGTACCTCAGAGCATTTTTTGAATCAACCTACCTTTGTGAATCAACATTTTCACACATGAAACACATCAAATCCAATTACCGATCAACAATGTCAGGTGAACACCTGGATGCTTGCTTGAGGCTAGCAGTCACCGCCTTCAGTCCTAATTACACAAAGCTGGCAGACAACATGCAGTGCTAACCATCTCATGAGTAAAGTAAGTTTATGATTTTGTTATGTTAACAATATATCATAACAATTATTGAAAAATATTATTTGTTTACTCTCTCTCTCTCTCTCTCTCTCTCTCTCTCTACGAAACTGCGTATTTTATGACAATGGGTGAATATTAGGCTGGTAGATCGCGTCAGGGTAACTGTGGAAAAAGTAGATCACCTCACACAAAAGGTTGGCCAATGGCCACCCCTGGTGTGGGTAGTTTATTAGTGTGTGTGGTGATATGACAGTGCGTAATATTACAGTATGTAGTAATATGCATTCATTACGTATTCAACTAGAAGAGGACTGCTCATGAGACGGTTGTCTTTCAGAGTGCATAGCTAGAGTAGATTTCCTTTAAAAATCAATGCACGAGAGAGAGAGAGAGAGAGAGAGAGAGAGAGAGAGAGAGAGAGAGAGAGAGCACTCGTGGGGAATGAAGGTCAGAATATATCTTGAACTACACTCTATACATACCTCATATAATTGTCTCTCGGCTCCTGATGGGTAAGAGACAGCAACTCTTCTATACTCGAGCATGTTTACACGCTTATCACGTACTTGGTAGTCAACCTCCACCTTTCATTCCCTTTCAGCTAGAGAGTTGGATCACCTGAAGATTAATCCCCCGCTGTTTTCACTTGATGTTTTAATAGCCTAACGTTACTTACGGGACTAGATTAGGTTAGATGAGATTAGATAAGATTAGATTAGCTTAGGTTAAGTTAGGTTAAGTTATGTTAAATGTTGGTTAGGTTGGTTTAGGTTAAGTTACGTTAGGCTAGGCTAAGTTAATTTAAGCTACATTAAGTTAGGGATAGGGCTTATCTCGGGCAAAATAATCCGGGGGCTAATCTTCATGTGTTCCAGGGACGTAACGTAGACAGAGATGGTAAACAACGCAATGGTACTTCCTGTTTCACTCTGGGAGAAAAATTCCAGAGTTCATATTATTTCATTGTACAACTAAACACCTGTGTTGATATACAACCAATAAGAATAAACATCTTAAAAAACTTTGCAGTATGCTAGAAATAATGTGTAATATCTTCTCTTGTTTTGTTTTCTATATATTACCAAATTAACTTTTTGGCCAAAACCAAAAATTATGAGCTATAGAAAAATTATCAGTCATATTATTCAAAATGGAGTGAATTAAAGTACAGCAAAATGTATTATAGAAAATATAAATTCTCTCTCACCGGGAACAAGTTGGAGAGGAACACAAAGAGGATATTAAAAAAGAGTCCGGAATCAAATTGAGTTTGATGACGGAGATATGATGAGTGATGAGGAGATTTGTGCAGACTTCTACAGAATGATAAAGAGGTGAAGAATGAAACTTTAAGACCTAACAGTTAATTTGGAAGACACTCTACAGTATTATTTTGCACGTGTGGTAGGCTACAGCTAGTGTTTTTCCGACGCTGGCGTTTGTCTGACCTCCAAGCGTTACGGTGTGGCGTAATCGACTCCCAGGTGAGGGGGGTTGATTTGGCACTTTTTCAGGTTTGTCTTACGACTATCCTTATACCTTTTTCGTTGCCTGCCAGCGTTATGCTTACTATTCGTTAGGTGACTGTAAAGTAGCTGCTTTGGCAGTCTACTGTCGTCCATGCGGATAACACGGCCAGTCCAATGCAACACACAGGCCACACGCACACTTCCTGGAACATCGTAAAAGTGTCAAATCTCGGAGGTTTCACTCTGGTGTAAATTTTCAGAATATGATGTACAGCTGACTGCTAGAAATCCCAACTCGGTTCCATTACATTCATGAAATATTAATATATTCTCTTACATTATATAAATTTGGGTTTTGCGTGCAACTAAATTAGTGTTAATGTTTTTAAACTCCGAAAAAATATCCCTGTTTCTTGACGTTTATTGAAGGTTTGATGATTTTCTTTTGACAAGTATGATATTACCTTCGTTAATACGTGCTTATGAAATGTTTATTATCTTGGGTAACTGGAAGGTTTTTGTGTTTTTTGACAAGTAAATTTAAATAATAAAAAATTTCGTCCACCTCAAACGTGTGTATTGCGGAGTGTTTACGTATGTGGAGAGAAAAATCGAAATTAACCAACTCCGATAACGATGTAATTCCATTTAGTTTTCTCGTGTAGAGTCATGATAAAGTGCGTGTGTCAGTACAGCCAAAACAAACTGTAAACAAATATTTTAGTCAGCAAGGAGAGAAGTTCGTTGTGTTTATTGCCTACTATAATTTTGTTTTATTACTGATGATTTGATCTTTTGTAGGTTCATTAGATTTATTTTTGATTCATACACACATACACTCTCTCTCTCTCTCTCTCTCTCTCTCTCTCTCTCTCTCTCTCTCTCTCTCTCTCTCTCTCTTTCACTGGTGGGTTATGTCCGTGTTCTCCACATAAATAACGAGGAACAAAAGGGTCAGTCAAACAGACATTCAGATAAGGTGGTTGTGGGCAGCAGCTAAAGATTAAAGAGATATCAGCCAATTGATAATAGTGAAAAGTGGTGTGTGTGTGTGTGTGTGTGTGTGTGTATGTGTCGGGTGTTAGTGTTGGTGGTGGTGGTGATAGTGGTGGTAGTACCAGTGTTGTGGGTAGCCACTGGTGTCTCCTCACATAAGAGGGGAAGGGGATGAGGAACGGACAGCCCATCAAAAACACAACCTTGCTCAAGCATTAAATTAGTTGATATACTGTATGTTACTACAAAAACAATGAAGAACGACATGATTTTATCTTCGTTTCCCGAGTTGTGGTCAACATTTAAGTCAGATAGTTGTCTCCCCCTCTCCCAGAGCGTCCTCCCCCCTCCCAGAGTTTCTCCCCCACCACCCAGAGCCTCCTGTCCACCCCTTCCAGAGCCCACACTCACCTTCGTCCTCTGTGGTGCCAAACTTCCCCGCTCAATATTCTCTTCTTCGGCCACTAGTCTTTTTTCACTCCCTCTTCCCCTACACACAAAAGAAAAAGCGTCAATCTCACTTCCCACCGCCCCCCACCCCCCATTGCCAGCTCTCACACTCACCCACCTGCCATAAAATTGGAGAAGATTTTTTTTTCCATGTGATAATGAGAGCAGCCATCCCTACAGCGAAGCCGGCCTTTGCCACATGGGTTATAGACAGCGTTATGCTATCAGATGACTAGCGACGATGATACGGGTGTAAATCTGTAAAGGTTGAAAGCAATGGCTAGTCCAGTCCTCACAGTGATCACAAGGTTGCTACCGTCAAATTTAATATGACGAATTTCTTGTTAATAATTAATTCAACCTTGTTAGTCTTGATCCAAATGTGCTCTTGCTCCAGTTTAATGGAAGAATGACCAATCAGGTTTATATGACTGGATACTCTAATACTGTCAATAGCATTTTTTTCCCCGGAAATTATCATATTTGGCGGAAAAACGTTGACACACGAGGCCATTCAAAATTATTAGACGGTGACAGTGTTTAACTACACACAAAATCTCGCTGTTTATTATTATTACTATTATTCTTCTTTTTGTTATTATTATCCTTTGGTCTAAGGGAGTTTTATGTTATTTTCTATCATTCTTAGCTGCAGCTCCAAGCCCTCCAACCATCTCTAATACATTCTGTTTAACATTATTCCTCTCTTTCTCTGTTATCACTCCTCTCTCGTCAGTCCTCCTTCAGTCTCTGCTCAATTAACTTTGAAAGATATAAGTCGTCTTTCATTCAATGTGGCGTCCTTCCCTCGCTACTCATGACAGATGTTCTCATTTTCTCCTCTCCTCTCCTTTACTGTGTTCCTTCCTTGTTCCTCCTCCCTTCTCTTGGTCTTCCTTCCTTCTAATTATTCCATCCCTCTTGTATTTCTCTCTTTTCGCTCTCATAACCTACACCTTCCTGGTGTTACATACTCCGCACCCCACATCTCTCTTACCACCAGTCCATAACTTGTTCTCTGTGCTCCCTTACACCCACACACTCACCACTACCATTTTTCATCACAAGCACCCATGACTCTCTCGATCCTCAACCTACACTGCATGTGTGTCCCGAAATATGTTGTAACCTGTGGTACAGCGGTCAGCATAATCTCTTAAAGAGCATGGCACCGAGTTCGATCCCTTGTGAGAATAAATCTATGGACAGGTTTATTTGTAACATTTTTATTGGTTTCCCCAAGAGGATCTGGGAAGGTGAATATTAATGTATTGACAGATTGTATACCCGGGCAACGATTAGCCAGTGAGGTTGGCCACTTGTTTGGTCATCCTAGGTTACTTCTCCACATCTCACTATCTCAGTGTATCGTTGTCTTACTAAAGATAAATATTGAAAATTGTTTTCAAGTTTACATTTGTTTTGTTTTTAGTATTTGCGTTTAACTAATTTTTAAGGTGATCATCAAATGGTTTTGATTACTATCCTGATAACTCGGTTGTCAGTTACCGATAACACCGGATGGTATAGATTCTATAGAAGAATCCTCTACGACTGGCAATGTGCCCAAACTTAAACCTAGACTGAAGTGGGTCCCACGTGCAGTTCCTTTATACGGCCTTACGATATTTGGATATCGTGTTACAACTTTTTTTTTATGTGACCATTCTCTATTTTTATTTTGCCCTGTATATTTAACCATATTTTGCAGAATTATGCTTTGTTGTACTAATCCTAAGTTTTAATCTACCTTACAATATATTTTTGTTGGGGAAGCTGTGTAAGGGCTGTAACGAGCGGAATGGTTGTCCGCTGCTCGTTTGCTTGTTCGCGGCCCCACTAGGGGGGGGGGGGGAGACGGAGGTGAGAAAGTTAAGTTAAGGTTAGGTTAAATTAGGTTAGAGTAGGTTAAGTTAATTTTGGCTAGGAGTAGTATACTGTAGGTTAGGTTAGTTTAGGTTAAATTAAATTAGATTGTTAGGTCTGACTGGTTCGTGCCTGTTGCCATGCATAGTTCAGCCTCGTGTCCGTCATAACCAGTGTTGCTGACGCGGGAAAGACTCATCCTATGGAGATTTACACTTTGTTTATAATCGTTGTTGTCGTGTTACGTGCTACATGTTATACTGTGTCGGGTGCTGTGCCCCCCCCCCCCCCCCCCTCGTGTTTGTGAGTCCTTTATTTTGTGTAAAGGGACCGAGTCTGTAGTCCCAGCCTTGTTTTATTAATTTAGTAAATTAATTTGTCAGTGAGACTCCTTAATTCACTCATGAACTTACATATACTCTCCCTTTTGCGTCGTTTTGAGGTTCGTTCCTCTGGTATAACTGCCCACGACCAATGGTTTTTAAATTTATTGGTGAACAGACCCAGCCACCCGATATGAATAAAACAAAAGTTTCGACGAACTCAATTTCTATGGCTACCAGCTGAAAATTTGACTTTAATGAAAATAAAACCAAAGTCGTAATGTCATATAAGGTTCTGTAGCCTTTACATATTAGCAGCGGCTGTATATTATGTGTGTAATGTAAATAAAGTACAACTCATGTTATCAGATGTAAACGAAAGATAAAAAATAAAAAGAAACAGACAACATCGTCCGGGGGGGAAAATGAAACTCTTGTCGACTGTTTTTTTTTACTCGGGATATTTACTTTGCATTTTGATCCCCTCTTTTATTTTTGCAGCTGTTCGTTGGACCTCTTTGGTTCCACAAGAAATAGCTCGTAAAATAACTACGAACTACAATAAAAGGAAGAAAAAAAAGGGTAACTATTTTAGTGAGAGGAAGGGTAATTTTTCCAGCTTTTATTTTCAGGTAGACCTGGCAAGTCCTCTATTGTGTTACTGTTCCTCTTTATCCTCGCTCACGTCTCTGTAGAAGTGTACTTGAGGAACGTAGCACAATTGAAGGTGTTTAGAAAGAGTGATGTGAATGTTAGATACCACACAAAGGGAGTGTTGTGAGGTGTGGTGTTCCTAAGGTTGTGAGGTGTGGTGTTCGAGTACCTAAGGTTATGATGGAGGTGTGATGTCCCCAAGGTAGTGAGCAGGTGTGGTGTTCCCAAGGTTGTGAGCAGGTGTGAGGTCCTCAAGGTTGTGAAGAGGTGTGATGTCTCCAGGGTTGTGAAGTCTCAGGGTTGTGTGAGCATGTGGTAAAAGTAAGTCCTACAGTAATGTTAACAAAAAGTAAAGAGGAAAGAATGTATATGGAAGAAAGTTTGTATGTATGTCTAAGTTAAAATATTCTAGATTATTATAAGTCGTTGCTTATATTAGGAATTTTAGACTTGCTTACAGACAGAGAGAAATTGAAAACATTTAAGGAAGAGTTACGTGTGTTAAAATTTACACTAAAGATGATGATAGTAGTAATAATAAAAGTGAGGAAAAAAGAATGACATTACAATTTCAATATCAGAGAAAATAGGAAACTGTTGTGGAACGAAGTTAGGCTAGGTTAGGAAAAATGAATAAGTTAGAGAGAGATGGACAGAGAATTAAGGGATATGATGGGATTAACAGACAAACAGACAGACAGAAATAGACACAATCATGAACATAAATAGTGCAAAAATAATTCAGGTATCATGTCTTCCTCTTTCCCATAAATATATTCTCTGTGACATAAACAAGTGGGAAGACTCAGCTTAGATAAAGGGAGAGATAAACACAAAGGTTCCTAAGAGGCCTGTATGGATGGGTTCCCTTTACCACAACACAGATAATAAGATACATTTATATACCCTTCCTTTCCTCCCGTCTCTTGTCTGTCTGGTTACTTAGTAAAGTTGCTCTATTTGTGTTTGTCTTAATAAGTTATCAAGAGTGTAAAGGTCGATTTTTGTGTCCTTTAAATCTTCTTGTTTTCCTCCTCCTCCTCCTCCTCTTCCCTTCACGTGTGTTTTTAATTACGTGTCGATGTGTATATTCTTAAGACTTGTTTGGTTATGAGAGACAAAGGTTTTCTTTGTTGTTTTCCCTGTGAGTGTGTTTGTCTTGTTAATTTGTTCTATGTCTGCGAGCTTTTAGATTATTGATAATGATGGTGACCAGAAACCTTTAGTGACCTATCTCATAACACACACACACACACACTACTACTACTACTACTATTTTTTTTTTACAATAAATGGCCACAACTTCGCCGCCATTTATTACCTTAAAATTAACTATCCTAATACATAAGTAGCTACCCTGGCTGTGTTGAGTTTGTTGAGCCGCAGGTCTATGCGGCATTCAATGACTGTTGCCTCAAAGTCGATATCTATGACTGTTGTCGGCTTTGGGGCCGAAGCTCTCGTTCCCGTGAGGCAAATCAATGCAGACCTAAGCAGAGAGAAGGACAGTCGACATCTCAACCAGGCTGTAACATAACTTCTGGGCTGCTGTTTCCGTTCAGATAACACTTCCACGAGTCTGGCGTAGAAGCATCTTGCACTTGGTCCCATCCCGCCAGAGGTTGTGAACACCAGAGGAGTGAAGCTGCCTTGATCAACGTGCCGAAAGGGACAGTCTTTATACTGTTATGACAAAAACCTGCAGAGAGACCTTCGGCCAGATCAAAAGAATACACTCTGACTGGTTTGATGAAAATGACCCGGCAATCAAATTATTCATCGATGATAAACGTGCTGCTTTTACTGACTGGCAGAACAACCCTTAGTCTCGGACCAAAGTGCATACCTACCGCAAGAGGAAAGCGGCAGCCCAACAGGAACTTCACAATCTAAAGAACGACTGGCTTAAAAATAAAGCATGTGAAGCACAAATCTTGCAGATCAGCATACAGAAAGATGCACGATTTATTAATTTCCACTAAAACATTTTAAGGACAGTCGTTTATGGTGCAGCCCCTCTCCGCTCCTCTGACGGTATCCTCATAATTAAAGACGACGAAGGCCTCCTTCAGCTCCGGAAAGAGGACTACCATTCATTGCGCAACCGAAACACCGATGTGGATGTCCTGACTACCCAGAAGGTCCCTCAGCATCCAGAGCTGACCCACCACAGCTATCCTCCATCCATGGATGAGGTAGCTACTGCCATCAAACAGATGGAAACTAAAAAAGTCTCAGGGGGAATCCCAGCCGAGATGTATAAAGCAGGAGGACCTCTACTTACAGTCGTCTCCATTCTCTCCTGGAGAATATATGGGAAAAGGAGGCAATCCCCCAAGCTCTTAAAGATGCCTCCATTGTCAATATTTATAAGAACAAGGGGGACCGGTCAGAATGTGGCAACTAACGTGGGATCTCGCTGCTGTCTGTAGCTGGCAAGATAATAGCCTGAGTCCTCCTAAACAGGCTTCTTCCTGAGACGGAAAACTTCCTCCCAGAATCTCAATGTGGTTTTAGACCATCACGTGGCACCACTGACATGATCTTTGCTGCCCGCTAGATACAGGAAAAGTGCAGAGAATAGCATCGTGACCTGTACATGGCTTTCATCGACCTAACCAAGGCCTTCGACTCGGTCAACAGGGAAGCCCTCTGGCGGACCCTCAGCCAAATTTAGCTGCCCACCAAAATTCATCGCCATTGTGAGGCAACTCCATGACGGCATCAACAGCAGTGTCCTGCACAGTGGCACCCAGTCTGAGTTCTTCACCATCCAAACGGGGGTAAAACAAGGATGTGTACTTGCGCCAACTCTCTTTTTCCATTTTCTTGGCTGCCTTCCTTACTCTTGTGAGTGCCAATTTACCCAACAGGGTGGACATAGAGTACCTTATGAAAGATCTTTTCAAAATAAGACGACTCCAGGCAGGAATAAAGGTGTCGGCAGCTTCCATTACTCAACTTCAGTATGCGACCTACAGGAAATCTTGAACACCTATGCAGATGCGTACACACACTTCGGCCTTGAGGTGAATGTGCGTAAGACTCAGATTCTCTTTCAGCCTGCCCCTGGTTCAGCCACACCTCCACCACCCATCCATCTTAACGGTACTGCCCTCTCTAACTTTACCCACTTTCAGTATCTCGGCTCCCACCTGTCCACCACCGCGGATAATCGATGAAGAGATTCAACATCGGATGAGATGTGCATCTGAAGCCTTTGGCAGACGCTGTACACTTGTCTTCAGCTGTAGAGAGTGGAATTTATCTACAAAGTGACACGTTTATCGATCAGTGGTTCTCCCCAACCTGATATATTGCAGTGAGACATGGGTTACATACAGGAGACACCTCAAGGCACTTGAAAACTTTCACCAACGTAGTCTACGTTCCAGCCTCCGAGTGTCCTGGGAAGACGAGAGAATATATGCTAGTATTCTAGCTAACACCAAATGTAGGAGCATCGAGGCTACCATTATCATGAACAACTACATTAGACTGGCCATGTTATCTGCATGGACGACTGCCAAAGCAGCTACTTTCCAGTCATTTGTACATACTTGCTGCTAATGGCAAAACCAAAAATGTAGTCGACCTTAATGCACTACAGTGAGACAATGTGGAGCCTCCCTGAAGGTGGCGTCCTACCGTGGACTAGCGAAAGAGCCGCCCGGAGGCCGGTATATGTGTATATATATATATGCAACACCTCACCCCACCAGGATTCGAACCCACGATCTTATAATTGTGACCGGGGAACGCTACCTCTGGGCCACCAGGACACTAAAAGCAGTCCTAGACTCTGTTATATTTCACACAAAGCCTGTGAACCTCTAATGGGGACGACCCGTGCCGCTTAAGTGATCAGAGCAAAGTTTTACCAAATCCGGCTTCGAAACACGAGGATCCATATATATTTCATTAGCCCAATAAAGCATGCGGACTTCTACATATAATCAACACCTCACCCCACCAGGATTCGAACCCACGATCTTATAATTGTGACCGGGGAACGCTACCTCTGGGCCACCAGGACACTAAGAGCATCTGGTATGAAGCACGAGGTACTATATATACTTTATTTTTAGTCCATTTAACATGCGGACTTTGAAAATATAATCGTGTTTCATACCAGCTGGATTCAATAAAATGCTACTGACATCCACATAAGCAGCACGGGCAGTTCCCAATGGGAGGTTCATGGTGCCATCAGCTCGATGAACAGGCTTTGTGGGAAATATAACTGTGTCTAGAACTGCTTTTAGTGCTCTTGTGGCATGGTCCGTAACGTTCCCTGGTCCCACGTAGTAGGTCGAGGGTTCGAGTCTTGGCTGGTGAGGTCGTTGATTTTATATACAGTATATATATATATATATATATATATATATATATACATATACATATATATGTATATATACATATACATATACATATATATATATATATATATATATATATATATATGCAAGTAAATCACTGTAGGTGCGCGTGATCTAGGTATATGCTGATAACCACCAGGAAAGAAGAAAACACGAAGTTCCCAAGCGCTTTCGTGTAATTCACATCTTCAGGGGTGAGTACAGACTAGATAGAGTAATGCAAAACAAGATGAATATATACAGAGGAGGGTGAGACCAGGTCCACAATGGTCAGGTAATTAGGTAATGACCCTACTAATCTTTAAATGGCACACAACGGTTGGTGGTTGGGTCAGATGGGACAGTGACCCGCCCTCTCACCTGATCACAAATCTTCTTAATTACAAAGTTGTCCAGCTTGTACATGCCGTTACTCAAATTCATGTTGAATGCTTCGGTATGTTTAATAAGACTAGATTCTATGATGGTCCTACTATCAATTGAATTACATGGTAATATTGAGGAGGCATTATCCCAGTCAATGCAATGCTTGTTATCCCTCAAATGAACAAACAGAGCATTGGATTCCTGGCCTGTCCTAACACTGTATTTGTGTTGTTTAATTCTAGTTACAAGATCTTTACCTGTCTGGCCTAAGTAAAACATATTACATTCCTTGCAAGGAACTTTATAAATGCAACCAATTGTGTTGTTGGGGGAGTTCTTGATTAACATTTGTTTAACAGTGCATGAGTTTTTAAATGCCACATTGACGTTCCAAGATTTTAGCTGTGCCGGAATGTGTGAGAAATTTTTGTGAAATGGTAATATTAAGATATTCTTATGGTCATGGGTGGGCTTGGGATCAGTTCTATAAAAAGTTTTCTTAGTAATGTTTAAGCATTTGTCTATGAAAGATCTAGGGTATTTAAGGTTTGAGCCAATATTATATATATATTTGTATTCCTCATCGATGAATTCCGGACTGCAAATTCTCAAGGCACGTAAAAACATTGTTGTAAATACTGACTGTTTGACTTTATTATGGTGGGCAGAATAATAGTGAATGTATGAACACACATTGGTTGGTTTTCTATAAATACTGAACTTAAAAGTGTTACCTATTCTGTGTATCAGACAGTGTAGGAATGGCAATTTACAGTCTTGCTCTAATTCCACAGTGAATTTGATCGAGGGGGCTAAGTTGTTAAGTTGTGGTAGGAAAACTTTTAGGTCCTCATTACAAAAATGAAAACAAATCAATAGTGAGAAACGCTATATGTATGTTGTGTTGTCATGTAAGAGAAACAATTGAGACCCTACAATTGTGTGTAAATGACGCAGAAAGACAGATCGTCAACCTGGGACTTGGTCACAATTTTTGTGATGCCATGTGGCAGCAGGGTCTACCACTAGACAACACATTATGCTTCCAATATCTTCCCAGGCGGTAGTGCCTCTCTGTTTGATAGCTGCCTACTATCTACTAAATTTGCCCCCATCCTAGACGACTTATTCAAGGTAATTCTCAAGTATGAGGACAAGATAAACAGATTTTTTCGTTAACTTAAAAACAAGAATGTCATTAATGACTCCTCCTTTTTGAAACTCTTTGTTAGCGGGTCTAAACCAGGTATCCTGTACGATCTACCAAAGGTACACAAGGATGAGTGTCCCTTATGCCATATATTGTCTGCCCCAGCAACCTTCAACTATAATCTGTCTAAATTCCTTGTTCCCATATTGTCACCAATAACTTATAATCACGTTCAACAACTGTATTATGGCTAGCTTTGATTTACAGTCTCTATTTTCCAACATTCCACTTGCCGAAACTATTGACATATGTACAGATGAATTGCTCTCAGATACAGACATAGTTGATGGATTCAATAGACCACAATTTAAAGAATTTTTAAAGCTGGTTGTTAATGATTGTTTGTTTTTATTTAATAACAAAGCTTATAAACAACGCGATGGTATTGCTATGGGTTCGCCCTTAGGTCCCACGTTGGCCAACGCTTTCCTCTGTCGCGACAAGAGGTTTTGGCTAACCGAATGTTCCGCCAAGTTTAAGCCTTTGTTTTATCGTCGGTATGTTAATGACACATTTTTAATTTTCAGATCACTTGATCACGACCCAATGTTCCTAAGTTATCTAAATTCGAGGAATGGCAACATCAAATTTACTTGTGAATTAGAAAGGACAATATTTTACCATTTCTTGATATTAATATCCACCGTCTTCATAATAGTTTCGAGACAGCCTTATACAGAAAACCATCATTCACAGGTTTGAGTACAAAATTTTCATCATTTATTCCTCTTAATTACAAAAGAAATCTAGTGCGTACTCTTATCGATAGAGCCTTTAATATATGTTCAAGCTATTTTCACCTGGATATTGAACTGAAATACATAAAGGAACTACTCTTTAACAATTTTTGTTCCCACACAGCTTCAAATCCAAACCGTTCCAAAATTTTATATCTATTTCACCATTCCATACACAGGTCCACTCCGGCCTTGATCCCGGATTTTAGGAAGGCTAATTACGGTAGCTTAAGGAGAGACCTAAGGGATGACCCTATGGTCAAAAGATTAATCCCCCCCACACCTCCGGAAACTGTCAACTTAGGACGGGATAACCCCGAATTTAATTTAGCAGTTACTTATGAACAATTTATTGTGACAATCAATAATGCTCAAAATAAACACATCCCTAAAAGAAAATTCAGATCGATACGGAACCAACCAAAATGGATGAATAATAGACTCTTAGATCTTCTAGGGAAAAAGAAAGGAGTATATAGAAAAGTTAGGAAAGGCGAAAATCACTTACTTGGTTACTATCAGAACCTAACAAGACAGGTAAAAACAGAAATTAGGAAAGCAAAGAGAAATTATGAAATCAAGGTAGCAAACGAATCGAAAAATAACCCCAAAGCTTTTTATCAACTGTATAAATCAAAGGTTAGAGATACAATAGGTCCCCTTAAAACTACGACAGGAGAAACGACTGATGATGAGTTAGAAATGTGTAGTACGTTAAATAGTCATTTTCGCTCCGTATTCACAAATGAAAACCTAGCACAGTTTCCAGAAGTTCATAAGGTATATAACGACAGTATAGAAAATATGTTGATGAATATCAATATTACTAGTAACGATGTGCTTAAAGTAATTAACAAACTGAAACCTCATAAATCGCCTGATCCAGACGAGGTATATGCTAGAATATTAAAAGAATGTAGAGATGAGTTGAGTAATCCATTAGCAGTTTTATTTAATAAGTCATTAGAATCGGGCCTAGTGCCAGAAGCTTGGAAACTTGCAAATGTAGTTCCGATTTTCAAAAAGGGTGATAAATCAATTGCATCAAATTACCGTCCCATTAGTCTCACGTCAATCATAGGCAAGTTGCTAGAGTCAATTATTGCTACAAAAATCAGAAGCCACCTTGAAACATTCAACTTAATTCATTCTTCTCAGCACGGGTTCACCCAGGGACGTTCCTGTCTCACAAATTTGCTTAGCTTTTTCTCAGAAGTATATGAAGCGGTAGATAATGATAAGTCATATGATATAATTTATTTAGATTTCAGTAAAGCATTCGATAGAGTCCCTCATGAGAGATTGATAAGGAAGGTAGAAGCACATGGAATAGGTGGATCATTATTAAAATGGATTAGGTCATGGTTAACTGGTAGGAAACAAAGAGTCAGCATAAATGGATTAAAGTCAGACTGGGGTGCGGTCAAAAGCGGAGTTCCCCAGGGATCTGTATTAGGCCCTCTGCTGTTTGTTATATTCATTAATGATCTTGATTTGGGCATAACTAGTAGGATTAGTAAATTTGCAGATGATACCAAAATGGGGAGAGTGATAAATTCAGACAGTGACCTTGAACACCTTCAAAGAGATCTAGATACCTTACATGAGTGGTCAGTAGACTGGCAAATGAATTTTAATACTGATAAATGCAAGGTACTACAGATAGGGAAGACGAATACAAACGTTAAGTATAAACTAGGTAACACGGATATAGAAAACTCAGTTTGTGAAAAAGATCTAGGTGTATTTGTTAGCAACGACTTGAAACCTAGAAAACACTGTATTAGCGTTCGCAACAAGGCAAACAGGATTCTTGGGTTCATATCTAGGTCTGTGAGTAACAGAACTGCTGATGTTATCTTGAAACTTTACCTAGCATTAGTGAGGCCACACATGGATTATGCGGTTCAGTTCTGGTGTCCATATTATAGAATGGACATAGATTCTTTGGAGAGAGTACAAAGAAGAATGACAAAAATGATCCATAATATTAGAAACCTTCCATATGAAGAAAGACTGAAAAGCTTAGGCTTACATTCATTAGAGAGGCGTAGAGTTAGGGGAGATATGATAGAGGTGTACAAGTGGGTAAGTGGGATTAACAAGGGTAAAATGGAAGATGTTCTGAAGCTCAGTAATAACGAAATAACTAGAACAAATGGCTTTAAATTAGATAAATTCCGATTCAGAAAGGATATAGGCAAGCACTGGTTTGGTAATAGAGTTGTGGATATGTGGAATAGGCTACCGAGTGCTATAGTAGGATCGGGGACGCTAGGGAGCTTCAAGACGAAGTTGGATAGGCACATGGAAGTGCTGGGATGGGTGTGAAAGGGATCTGCCCTGTATGGGCCAGTCGGCCTCCTGCAGTATCCCACTTTCTTATGTTCTTATGTTCTTATGTTTCACCCTTAGAAACAAACTTTAGAAGCTTTTCAATGAATTCTATCCACAAATTTCTCTTAGACTAGTCTTCAAAGCCCAGAGTTCAATTAAAAAATTCTTTAAAACTCAAGACACCATACCCATACACTTGCAATCCTCAGTTGTTTATCAATTTACGTGTGCAAGCTGTAGGGCAGCATCTATAGGTAAAACAAAAAGACACTTGCTAACTCGCATCCATGAACACTTGGGCCGTTCCGTCCGAACAGGCCAGTTAATCAACACATTCAGCTATCCGTAACCACGCCCACCAATATGACCTGTTCTCTCAGTGAAGGAGCAACTGTGAGACGGACCTCCTGTATCAATACAAAGTGAAGCCATCTATTTGTGATATGGATTCCTGTGAATGGTTTTCTTTTTCTCACCAAAGCTCGAATCAATTAATAGCGCAGCAGACATGAGAATGAATTGTGCCTTTGATGATAAAAGCATGAAATTTGGCACACAATTACGGTATTACGGTATTACGGTAGTTAAAGAAATTTAGCCAAAGGGACATCGTAGATTTGACCCATAAGAGCAATGAGGGCCATTTTCCAAAATGTAATGTACAGCTGATCTGAATGTTTTTATACATTGTCATACGTCATTTTATACTTCATTCCATTTGCTAATTCAGTCAGCCTTCAAGCACTTGCAATGACCTCAGCATCCCTTCTTATATCCACACCGCAAAAGCTCTCTGCAGGCTTGCCTTACTTCGGGTAGCGTTGTCCAGTTTATTTCCCAGCCTTCCTCTGTCTTCTTCATCCATCCATCCCCATTTACATAGGGAAAGAAGTTCTGGCCTTGCAGCCACCATCTGGGACCAGCAGTATCCAGGTTGGTAGTACAGGCAGCTCGTTTGGTGTGCTGGATAAGTGCAGCCCTGGTTGGGGGCAAACCATCCATAGCCCTGCCTTTCTTGGTGAACAGCTGCTTCCAGGCTTGGTTCATGCACTTCTGATCACTGGTGCGATCATATAGGAGGTGTCACGTGCCTGTAGCGCTCGGGAACTCGCATAGCGTGAGGCATATGTTCACACCTACATTTCATACAAACTATTAATAAATTGTTAATTGTACTTATTATATTATTATTGTTCTTAGTTACTTAGGTTAATTGTATATTTATGTATGTTATTAATATGCATCATTGTCTTACTCTGTTAAGTTCAAATCAAGAGAGTATTAATTAATTATATAAAATATCTAGCAAATGTCTGGATCACGTGAGATGAGACGCGCTTCTCGGCGGCGTACCCACGCCACCCCAGTAGCGAAAAACCGTGGCATAGGTTAGACGTGTCCATTCGTTCTCTAGCCTTGACCCTTGTCTAGTGCTTTATCCAGTCTTCTGCAATGCCCTAGGGGTATCAGGTATTAGTGACACGTTTAGTTAGGCCTAGGAAGGGATCCTGGTGGTAAGGTATCTCCTGTTTGGTAGGGATAATCATTTTGTAGTGATTGTTGTATATATATATTTCGTATGTCTTGTGTAATATAGTAATGTTAAGTAATATTTGTTTGGTCTAACTCCTTACAGTATATTTTCGCCCTTCCGGCATCACTCTTATTTTATTATACAATTACTTATTCCCTTAAATTCATGTTTGCTAATCATTACTCCCTTAAAACATAAATTGAATTAATTAATTATCTTCCCTTTTGTGATTCACTTATTTCAACTGTTCTTACTTTTTCAAGTACATTTAGTTGAGTAGGTATTTGGTGGGGATAATTATTGCCGTGTTCCCTATTTGTACCTTTATTTGTTAATAACTTGGGGTAGGATTCACTCCCCAAGTATAAAGGGTAGTGGGATCTCGACAAGTGGGGGCCTGTGTCCAGGAGCTAACCACCATTGTTGTGTCATATCAAGTGTTGTTACTCGCCAGGTGTTGTTTCATCGCTAAGTATTTTTGGATGCAAGTTGCTGTGTTCACAGTGTTCATTTATATTGCTCCTGTTATTGCTTAAGCTACTGGTGAGTTAACCCTTATCTTGTGTACCAGGTGTTTGGTTAATCCCTTGCTGTGTTTCGCAGTTTATTGCATTTTGATATTATTAATTAGCTAGCTAGTTAGCTTAGCTGCCACGGTTACTTTTTTTTTCGCTACTCGATTTTGAGTTTAACATGTTTGACCTGGAAAGCTTTTTGGCTTCACCTTCAGCCGAAGTACTGAAGGGGCTTACTAAGGCAGAGTGGCAATCCCTCTCTGCTTATTATGAAGTAGAAGGCCGCTCTTCCATGAATAAGGCTAGGTTAGAAGAGGCTGTCCTCAACTACCTTATTGACAATGAAATCATAGCCCAACCGTCGGGAAATTCAGAGGAAATTGTTACACCAAGTAATTTGGTCTTACAAGTTGAACTCAAAAGACTCGAGGTGGAGCTGGAAACTCTCAAACAACGAGGTTTGGCTCAAGGTAGTAATACTTCAACATTCAGTGTAGACAAATGTCTCAACAGTGTTCCTAAATTTAATGAGGAAGAACCAGACAAATTCTTCTCTCTTTTTGAAAAAATTGCCCGACTTAACAAGTGGCCTGTTTCTCAGTGGTCTCAACTTATTTATAGATCTTTCACTGGTAAAGCAGTAGACGTGTTTTCTGCCCTCTCTGAGGATCAATGTCGAGACTATGCCCTTCTTAAGTCCGCGGTTTTGAGCGCTTATAAACTTGTTCCTTAAGCCTCCCGGCAACAGTTCCGTAACTGCCGGAAGACTGACAAACAAACATTTGTGGAGTTCTTCAGGCAGAAACAGGTCCTTTGTCGGAGGTGGATTGAAAGTGAGTCTGCCCATGTAGAACATGACAAGCTTGTTGAACTAATCCTGCTAGAGGAGGTTAGAAAGTGTATCCCAGGCGACATTCGAGCACACTTGGATCAGAGAGGTATCTGTACCCTGGCTGTTGCTGGTCCAGTGGCTGACCATTATTCCTTAACTAATAGAAATGTAAATTCCAGGTCTTATGCTCCCATGTCCCAGTCCTTCACTTCCTTCAAGCGGCCCACACCAACATCTACATCGGGGTCCCTGCCTCTTGTCATACCGACCCGACCCTCAGGTTCTGCATCATCTACCCAGGGTGAGCCCATGGTCCATGGGACAGGTGGATCCACTCCTACTGGGGAGAGAAACTCTAGTTGCAGGTACTGTAAGAAGCCAGGACATGTCATCAGCGACTGTCTCAAGTTAAAGAAAAGAAATTCCTCTCACCAAGGATCCCCCGCTCTTTTGGTCAGGGTGGCCGAGCAATCCGAGAAATTATTGGAGCCCTGTGTCACTGCCCTCAGTCAGACTGTTGCCCTGAATGCTTCCCCCTCTTCTATGATATCAACCTTTGAACCATTTTGTTCTCCTGGTTCCTTAGCTTTGGATCAATTCAGTCAACCCATTTCTGTTAAACCCTTGAGAGAGACAGGCTCAGCCTTATCTCTTGTTACTAAAGAAGCTGCTCCATTCCTGGATTCATGCTATACTGGTAGCTGGGTGCTTGTGAACGGTTTGACCGGTGGGTCGCGTATTCCCCTTTGTCAAGTGTACCTGCGGTCATCCATAAAGTCAGGCTATGTCACGTTAGGAGTAGTAGATAGCTTACCTGTAGAAGGGGTCTCTCTATTGATAGGAAATGGCCTCGTTGGCGACATGATGTTCCCTAATGTTGTGATCTCATCTTGTCCCACTGCCGAGAATAATACTGTGCAGTTAGAAGTAGACTTTCCAGGGTTGTTCCCTGCGTGTGCTGTGACCCGTAGCATGAGCCGCAGTACAGAGGTAGAAGAGACTAGTGAAGTTGATGAAGTTTCCCTCCAGGACTGTGAGAAGTCCGAGGATAATCTTATCCAGCCGGACCATACTGATCTTGGTCTCAGGGAATTTTTTGAGGATTCCCCACAACCAGATAACCTGCAGAGTAGTTCTGATGGAGATAGGAACCCAGATGTCACTAGTTTTGGTTCCTCTCCCATCACTAGGAGTAAGTTTATTGAGCTACAAGCAGGGATCCTGAGCTAGTAGGTTTTCTCAATAGGTCAGTCACTGAGACAGAAGCTGAGCAAGAATCAAATTGCTACTACACTAGGTCTGGTGTATTAATGCGGAAGTTCTGTCCCTCCAATTCTCCTGCCAATCACCCTTGGTTAGTTCATCATCAAGTTGTTATTCCCAAACCTTTGCGGCAGGACATACTTAGTATCGCTCATGATGGGGTGGGTGGTCATTTAGGAGTTAGGAAGACTTATGCAAAAATTTTATCCCAGTTCTTTTGGCCTAGGATGAAGAAAGTCGTCAGCTCTTACTGTCGCACTTGCCATGAATGTCAGGTAGCGGGGAAACCGAACCCCAGTGTTAAACCATTCCCTCTGCAGCCTATCCCAGTCATTGAAGAGCCCTTTAGTAAGGTGGTCATAGATTGTGTCGGTCCCTTACCTAAGACCCCTCGTGGTCATCAGTTCTTGCTAACCATTATTGATTGTGCAACCCGTTATCCTGAAGCCATTTCCTTGCGCCGCATCACAGCGAAGAATGTTATCAAAGCCTTAACCCACTTCTTCACTCAAGTAGGCCTTCCTACAGTGGTGCAGTCAGATCAGGGTTCCAATTTTACTTCCCGGTTGTTTAATCAGGTAATGCAAACCCTGGGAGTCCGGCAGTTGAGGTCTTCGGCCTATCACCCTCAGTCACAGGGGGTGGTAGAGAGGTTTCACCAGACACTAAAACTCATGTTGCGCACCTTCTGTCTGGAGACTGGGAAGGATTGGGACGAGGGAGTTGACCTGCTTTTGTTTGCTGTTCGGGACAGTAAACAAGAATCGCTAGGATTCTCGCCCTTCCAGCTCGTCTATGGACATGAGGCGCGAGGGCCTCTTAAGGTGTTAAAAGAGTGTTGGTTGAGTGATCAGAGCGCCACGCCCTTAGCTTCATATGTGGTCCAATTCAAGGAGAAGTTGCGTCCGGCTGTAGAACTTGCCCAGTCCAACTTAAGGTGTGCTCAGGTGAAAATGAAACTGCATTTTGATAAGGCCCATCAGGCAAAACCTAGAGAATTCCAAGTGGGGGAGCAGGTGTTGGCCTTCCTGCCCTTACATGATCACCCTTTTAAATTCAAATACAGTGGTCCATATGAAACACTAGAAAAACAGGGGTCCGTGAATTATGTGATTAGCACCCCTGAACGGCGTAAGAAAAAACGCCTTATCCATGTCAATCTTTTAAAGTCATATCATGTTCGTAACGAAACCCTGGGAAAAGCAGTTGCTTGTGTTGATCAATCCTTGCCAACTTGTATCATTGTGCCAGAGTGTAAGGATGATAAAGATCAGTGTTTTTCTGAAATAATGAATGGGTCTAGTGTAAAAGTTGAAAACTCGACTATCTTGGAGGACCCCAGTGCTAAGTTGTGTCATCTCTCTAGTGACCAAGCCAATAATATAAAGTCTCTATTACAGGAGTATCTTATTATAGTTGGTGATTACCCACTCTCTTGTTCAGTGCTGGAGCATGACGTTGAGACCAGGGGAGCCAAGCCAATCCGACAGCGTCCCTACCGTCTTAATGCCTTCAAGCGGGAGTGTGTGCTAGCCGAGGTACAGCGTCTTCAAGAGCTAGGCCTCGTCGAACCCAGCATCAGTCCATGGGCATCCCCTGTTGTTCTAGTTCCAAAGCCGAATGGGTCAATGCGGCTGTGTGTGGATTATCGCAAGGTGAATGCTGTCACTGAACCCGATGGTTATCCCTTGCCACGCATCGACGACGTGATCGACGATCTTGGACAGGCAAGGTACGTGACCAAATTGGATCTCCTCCAGGGCTACTACCAGATAAGACTGACTGAACGCTCCAGGGCCGTCTCTGCTTTTGTCACTCCTGAGGTGTTGTACCAATTCACAGTCCTTCCGTTTGGTATGCGGAACGCCCCTTCAACCTTTCAACGCCTCATGAATTTCATCACGTCTGGTCTGGAAGGTGTCCGCTGTTACCTAGACGACCTCATCGTCTTCAGCAGTTCCTGGGAAGATCACATGAGTCGTCTACAAGCCCTCTTCTCCGTACTGGCTGCAAGCAAGCTGACGGTGAACCTTGTCAAAACTGAGTTCGGCCATTCCCACGTCATTTTCTTGGGGCATGTGGTCGGACAAGGGGAAGTCCAGCCTATAGCAGCCAAGATTGAGGCAATTCAACAGTATCCAGTGCCAGGCGATAAGTAGAGTGTGATGAGGTTGCTGGGTATGGCAGGGTACTACCGCCGTTTTTGTCCAAACTTCTCCTCCGTTGCCTCTCCCATGACTGACCTGCTGAGTGGCAAGAACACCTTCAAGTGGACTACGGCTTGCCAGGAATCTTTTGAGAATCTTAAATCCCTGCTGGCAAATGCTCCTGTACTACTTGCACCTGACCTCCAGAAACAGTTCACTCTCCATGTCGACGCCAGTGAAATTGGCGCCGGTGCTGTGCTTCTGCAAAAGGGTGAGAGTGATCAAGTGCTTCATCCGCTGTGCTATTTTTCTAGAAAATTTAATAAATATCAAAGAAACTATGCCACCATTGAAAAGGAGGATTTATCACTGATCATGGCACTAGAAAACTTCAAAGTATATATTGGCAGCACTGCTTATCCATTCAAGTGTTCACTGATCATAACCCACTTACTTTTGTTGACAAGATGAAACATACCAACCAAAGACTTTTGAGATGGGCTCTATCACTTCAGCCCTATAACTTGAACATTTCCCATATCCGCGGAAAAGAGAACGTGTTGGCTGATGCACTTTCTCGAGTCTGATTATTTAGTAACTATGTCTATATGCAAATTATTTTTTTGTTTTATTGTCATTGAGTACCTTGTGTTTATATTATGAATTATTTTGCTTCATATTGATTTAAACCAATTGTGTTAGTTATTACTTTCACTGTGTAGCTGTATATCCATTTTCGCTTCCAGTTAGTTGTAAGCTCACTTTTTTGGGGGAGGTGTCACGTGCCTGTAGCGCTTGGGAACTCCCATAGCGTGAGGCATATGTTCACGCCTACATTTCATACAAGCTATTAATAAATTGTTAATTGTACTTATTATATTATTATTGTTCTTAGTTACTTAGGTTAATTGTATATTTATGTATGTTATTAATATGCATCATTGTCTTACTCAGTTAAGTTCAAATCAAGAGAGTATTAATTAATTATATAAAATATCTAGCAAATGTCTGGATTACGTGAGATGAGACGCGCTTCTCGGCGGCGTACCCACGCCACCCCAGTAGCGAAAAACCGTGGCATAGGTTAGACGTGTCCATTCGTTCTCTAGCCTTGACCCTTGTCTAGTGCTTTATCCAGTCTTCTGCAATGCCCTAGGGGTATCAGGTATTAGTGACACGTTTAGTTAGGCCTAGGAAGGGATCCTGGTGGTAAGGTATCTCCTGTTTGGTAGGGATAATCATTTTGTAGTGATTGTTGTATATATATATTTCGTATGTCTTGTGTAATATAGTAATGTTAAGTAATATTTGTTTGGTCTAACTCCTTACAGTATATTTTCGCCCTTCCGGCATCACTCTTATTTTATTATACAATTACTTATTCCCTTAAATTCATGTTTGCTAATCATTACTCCCTTAAAACATAAATTGAATTAATTAATTATCTTCCCTTTTGTGATTCACTTATTTCAACTGTTCTTACTTTTTCAAGTACATTTAGTTGAGTAGGTATTTGGTGGGGATAATTATTGCCGTGTTCCCTATTTGTACCTTTATTTGTTAATAACTTGGGGTAGGATTCACTCCCCAAGTATAAAGGGTAGTGGGATCGCGACAGAGGACATGTGCCTTCTGTTGACTCAGGGCTTGGCCTAGCAATTAACCAACCCCAAATCAGTTAAGCAGCCGCACCTGAACTGACAGGATGTGTCAGCGCGGGAGAGCCGAGCCAATGATAACTGGGTTTTAGTTATCTGGGTGGTGTAGAGATCGCACGGGACTAATGACACTGGATGAACGATCTGACTAGGTGTAGGGCAAAAGGCATAAGAAGAAAGAATGGAGGGAACTGCAGCCGGCCTATTGACCCATACTGGGCAGTCCCGTTTATACCCAACCCCTATTGCTCATATAAGCATCCAACCTATGTTTGAAGCCATCCAGCGTATTCGAGTTAATGATGATATTTGGTAACTTGTTCCATTCATCCACTACTCTGTTTCCAAACCAGTGTTTACCTATTTCACACCGAAATTTAAATTTATCTAATTTAAAACCATTGTTACGATTTCGCTCCTGGTTGGATAGTTTGAGTACCTTTGTAATGTCCCCTTTGTTTAACCCTGACTTCCATTTATACACCTCTATCATGTCGCCCCTCACTCTACGTCTCTCGAGGGAGCAAATTAAGATGCTTTAACCTGTCTCTGTATTCAAGGTTCCTAATGCCCGGGATTAGTCTTGTCATTCTCCTCTGGATTCTTTCCAATGATTCTATATCCATTCTGTAATACGGTGACCAGAACTGAACTGTGTAATCCAGGTGAGGTCTCACAAGCACTAGGTATAATTTTAAGATGACCTCGCTAGTCTTGTAACTAAGTCTCCTTTGTATGAACCCAAGTACTTTATTAGCCTTGTTACGAGCAAAAACACAATTTTTACTTGCTAAAGATTCCTACTTATCATTACTCCTAAATCTCTCTCGCAGTCCGATTCCACAATGGCATCGTTGTTCATCTGGTAACTGGTTTCCCTGTTTACATCTCCTATACTGAGAACTTTACATTTGTCCACATTGAATTTCATCTGCCATTTTCCGACCATTCGAAAAATTTGTTTAGATCTTCCTGTAGTTTTGCAGAGTCCTCGTCAGATTTAATTACACGTCCCATTTTAGTGTCATCAGCAAATTTACTTATGTTGCTGTCTATGCCGATATCTATGTAGTTTATGTATATAATAAATAATAATGGTCCAAGTATTGAGTCTTGGGGAACTCCACTAGTGACGTTGCTACAATGGGATTTGGTGCCCTTTATGCTCACTTGCTGTTTCCTGTCCCGTAGCCACGCCCTAATCCATTTAAGGATATTACCTTTGATGCCATGCGCTTCTACCTTTCTAATTAGTCTTTCGTGGGGGACTCTGTCGAAGGCTTTGCTAAAGTCGAGATATACCACATCATAATTGTGCCCCTCATCCACCGATTCGAAAACTGATGAAAAGAATGTTAAAAGATTAGTTAGACATGAACGCCCCCTTGTGAAGCCATGTTGGGAATCATTGATCAACTTGTGCTTCTCCAGGTGGTTTCGAATAGAGTTTGAAAAAATTGATTCTTGTAATTTACCTACTATTGGTGTTAGACTGATTGGGCGGTAGTTAGGGGATAGTGATCTATCCCCCTTCTTGAAAATCGGTATTACATTCGCTATCCTCCAGGATTCTAGTACTACACCTGTTTTTAATGACATGTTAAACAACTTTGCTTAGGGCATACTAAGCTCATCCTTACATTCCTTTAATACTCTGGCAAATATCTCATCGGGACCAGGTGACTTATTAGGCTTCAGTTTGTCTATTTGCTTATTAACATCGTTACTAGTCACTACTGTCTCGCTTAATTTGTTTTCATCACTATCTCTGAATAGAGTCGGTGCCTCGGGTATCATGTTTAAATTTTCGGTGGTAAAAACTGTTGAAAAATATTTATTCAGATTATTGCTTATTTCTCCGTCGTTATCAGTTACCTCGCTGGTATCTGAACGTATTGGTCCAATCTTATCTCGTGTTTTAGTTTGATACATTTGGTAGAATCCTTTGGGGTTTGTTTTCGCCTCCCCTGCTATCTTCAGTTCATAGTTCCTCTTGGCTTTTCTTATCTCGGTCTTAACTCTACCGGCCAATACCTTATAATACTCCCGGAGGTAAATTTCGCCACGATTTATCCTTCTACCTACAGCCTTCCTTTGGCCAATAATGTTCTTTAAATAATTATTTATCCATTTAGGGTCATTGTTGTCTCATCTGAGTTTTTTGTATGGTATATTCTGCCTTTGTGCATTAAGTAACTCATTATTTAAAATGTCGTGGAACTCGGCAATCTCAGATCTCGTTATCAGGTCCGTGTCATCTGCCAGGTTCACATCCAAGCGTGACACCCCCTCTCTCAGCTGCCTCTTTAAACTATCAAAGTTTGCCCTTCTGAAATCTGGGACTTTAATGGAATTCCCTTACGTCTGACCTGAAAATCTAACTGGAATCTAATTTCTTTGTGATCGCTGTTTACAAGTTCGTTCTCTACCTCGACATTGCTAATGAGGTTTTTTCTGTTCGACAGAACTAAATCGAGTATATTATTACCCCGGGTGGGTTCGATTATATGTTGACTTAGGAAACAGTCCTGGATCGTTTCGAGGAAATCCTCTGATACTGAGTTACCCGTAAGGTCAGTCCAATCTATTTGGCCAAGGTTAAAATCGCCTACTATACAGACTTTGTTGTGTATGGAAGCCCTGCCCATTTCATCCCAGATAAGTCGCTCATTAACTCTATCAAGATTGGGAGGTCTATATATTACTCCTATGATTAATTTTTCCCTACCGTCGATTAATTCTATCCAAATTGTTTCTGTATTCCGCTCAGTTTTTATTTCCTTATTTATTTCGCACTTCAGATTATCCCTGACATAGATGGCTACTCCGCCTCCTTTCCTGGACGGCCTATCGGTATGGAACAATTTGTAATCCGCAATTTGGTATTCGACAGGTAACTCACGTGAGTCTAGGTTGATCCATGTTTCAGTGAATGCTATTATATCGATTTTTTCGGTACACACCAGGGTCCTTATATCATACATTTTGTTTCTCATACTTCTACTGTTCGCATAGTAGACATTTAAGTTAGTCGTGTTCTGAGTCCTCCCTTTACCGCATTTAGGTTTTAACTCCCTGTCTAATTTAGTTTTGTCATCATTCCTAACACTATTTCCCTGTAATCTTTCACTTTGTTTACCCACTCCCACTGCAGTCTCCTCCATCCCCGTGCCCATATGCTCCCCTAGCAGCCTAAAGACTTCGATATCTTTTGAACTGCCTCCTCTAGAGACTCAGCCAGGGTTGCCACCCCTTCCCGAGACAGGTGTACCCCATCCCTAGCATAAAGGTCCCTTCTGCCGTAGAAGTTGTCCCAGTTGTCAATGAATGGGACTGATATTGACTTGCAATATCCGTCAAGACGGCCGTTGACACCAACTGCCCTTGACAACCATTCATTGCTAACTCTCCGTCTAGGCAGGACACCACATATGATAGGGATCCCTCCCTTAGTCCTAATACGATCTATAGCTGTCTTGAACTTATCAAGAAGCTCTTCACTCCTACACAGGCCAATATCATTGCCGCCTGCACTGAGGCAGATAATGGGCTTGTTCCCATTACCAGACAAGATATTGTCCATCCTGTCAACTGTATCCCCCACTCCAGCCCCTGGCAAACACACCCTCATCCTATTTTTATTTTTACCACAAAAGGCTCTGTCCAAGTACCTCACCTGTGAGTCACCAACAATTAAAGTTTTCATACCTTCCTTGTCAGCCCTGTCCCTGACTGTACTAACGTCCAATTCGTCTATCAAGGGATTAAACGAGTTGGTACACTTAGCTGTTGTTGTCGTTGTTGTCGTATCCTTGGTGTGTTTCTTCACCACCAGTTTGGTCGTCCTTCTCCTCACAACCTTCCATTCCCCAGAGTTATCGTCATTCACCGGCTTTCCTTGTCCCGTTTCTTCCTTCATCCTTGCATTCTCTTCCTTTAATTTCAAGTTTTCTAACTCTAATTTCAGGTTTTTTTCCTTGGCATTCTGTAACTCGGCCCACAGAAGGGCGTAACCCCGTTCACCAGTAGCACTAGCCATATCTGATAATTATACCCGGGAGCAGAGCTAAGCAGCCATGACCTTTTCTCTAGTGAGGTCAGAACACAACTGAGTGAGGTCAGAACATGAACCTAGTTGTATCCCATACAAGAAAGTGCTCATCAGAGTGGTAAAAGGATAAACCCTCGGCCCTGAAGATCAAAAGTAGTTATGGACACAAAATCTACCAACAAATCATTCCTCACTGACTGGGCAAAGTGTTGTCTTTGTCAACAGAATAAGAAGGAATATCTTAAGTCTCCACATGCAAATCCTGCCAAAAGAGGAGATGACGGTTACAAGAGCTTGGCAAGGAATATTCCTCTATTTCATTCAATCAATGCACTGCCAATCAAGTTTGACCCTGCAAGACTTGTGGAAGATGATGGGATAGAGGAGACGTTGAGGAGAAACAAGGCACAGTATCATGAGAGTTGTAGACCTCTGTTCAACAACACAAAGTTATATAGAGCTCAGAAAAGGCGAACCTCTGCAGTTGCTACTAAGGAGAGCAGCAGTAACAAGATACCACGAATGGTCAGAGACCCCAAAGCAACAGAATGCTTTCTATGTGAGGAAGAAGCTTCGGGAGATGACATAAGACATGCAATGACAATGAAACTTAATCAAAGATTGAATGATTGTGCGAAGACACTTAGCGATGGAAAGCTCCTTGCCAAACTAAGTGCAGGAGATGTTGTGGCACAAGAACTCAAGTATCACCCTCGCTGCCTGGCAGACCTGTACAACCGAGAAAGAACACACCGAAATACTCATGAGCAAGAAGAAGCACAGGAGCTTCATCCGAACAAGGACGCATACCCAACTGCTCTCTCTGAACTGGTCACTTACATCACTCAGATGAAAGTTTCTAGTGAAGGTACTGAACCAGCGATTTTCAGACTTGCTGACCTGATCACACTCTACAGACAGAGACATGAGCAGCTGGGTGTTGGATCGCCCGATGTTCATGCTGCTCGAGTGAAGGACCAGCTGCTTTTTTACATCCCCCAGCTGCAAGCTCATCACCAAGGAAGAGATGTCCTACTGGCCTTTGAGAAGGATGTTGGCTCAATCCTGGCACAGCAAGCAAATACGGTGATGCGATCTATCTGGCCAAGGCTGCTGGGATGATACGACGGGACATGCTTCAGCACAAGTTCCACCATCACTGCTTCAATTTGTATGCATGATCGAACATGGTGCAGATATCAAATCCCAACTCCAGCATGGCGCATAGAAGTTTGACCTTGCTATGTCACAGCTCTTACAGCACAACTGCTTTGCCATCTACAAGGTAGGAACACAAATCCACAGACACCCCAAGGACCATGAGACACCTTTTGCTATCTACGTCGGCATGTCTGTGTTTGCTAAGACAAGAAAGAGGCAGCTCATCGACATGCTGCATGAAAATGGGGTCAGCATTTCATATGACAGAGTTCTACAATTATCAACCCAGCTAGGAGAAGCAGTTGTATGCCAGTACGTGGAAGATGGAGTGGTGTGTCCACCAATCTTGAGGAAGCAGTTGTTCACGACTTCAGCAGTGGACAACATTGACCACAACCCCACTGCGGATACGGCCAAAACGTCCTTCCATGGGACCAGTGTGTCCATCTTCGGACATCCAAGCCCTGAGCAGGCTGGTGAGGAGCGTGAGCCACTCAGACGGAATGCAGATACGTTGGTCAAGAAAGTTCCTGAGCTTCCAAAGGCATTCACCAATGTCCGACCAGCTTATATTATGAAGAATCCCAATCCTCCCTTGGTAGCACCTCAGTCATTTTCAGCACCTGAGTCAATCCAGTCACACCTGCAGGAAGAGTATGCTTGGCTGGAAGAGGTCATGCTCACTGAGGATGTGGCTGATGATGTCTGCATCACGTGGGTAGCTCACCATGCAGCACAGAAGAGGAGTCAGCCATTTGAAGTGAGCATTACGTCTCTGTTTCCCCTGCTTCTAGATCAGGTACACTCTGTGGCAACCATCAAGCATGTCATGGAAAAGGTTCGTGATACAGTGGCTTTTCTGAACCCAGGTCAGATCCCAGTCATAGCTGTTGACCAGCCACTGTATGTCCTGGCAAAAAAAATCCAATGGCATTTTCCTGATTATCGAGAAGACATGTATGTTATTATGTTCGGGGGACTTCACATAGAGATGGCTGCACTGAGATCACTAGGAACGCTACTAGAAGACAGTGGTTGGACCGGTTCCCTTGTTGAAGCAGGAGTGGCTTCATCTGGCCAGCAGTCTTTTCGGTCTGTATCAAGTGTAACTAAAGCAAGACTAGCACATCAAGTCACAGCATGCAGCTTGCACAAACTGATGAAGGAGGCATACCAGGACTATTGCTCTGATGAGTCTGAAAGGTCAACTTTGAGCTTTGAAGACTGCATATGTGAACAGCAGTAAATGCACAAAGATGTACTGTCAGGAGAAATCACAGGAACCAGTGCTAATAGTGAGTACTTTTTTTTCAGTAAGTTCGTTTTTGTTATTTTTTTTTACTAAAAGTGTTATTTTATGTGGATAAAAATGTTACAATGGACTTAAAACTACAAAAAACAAATCATCTGAGCTTGCTTGAAAACATACATATCGACACCAAGATCACTCAGATTGACCAACTACATCAATTTCTATAAAGAAAATCAACTTTTTAAGGATTTTCAAATGACCAATCAGGCAGACTTGACTAGTAACCATAACAGAATTACCATGCCAAATTTGGTGCTTGTATCACCATTTGCATGATTTTCTTGAAAAATTGCATTTAGCTACCCCACTACATGTGCATTAACGTATTTGAAGTTCTTCCAACCCAGAAGGCAACCCAAAATTCACCGATGTTGAGACGCTGGGTGGCTGTCCCAGCCAGAACCACATTTCTATATACCGTGAGAATCAACACCTTGTTGTGGCCTTGTTTCACAGCATCTTCATGCGTGTGTCTGCCTCTTCATGCGTACATGGAGCGAGGCCTGAGACGTCAACCCGACTGCTGGAGCAAAGCACATTAGCGTTGTGCGTAGTAATGACCTGCTTATCAGTTTCAATTCCGACAGCAGTCCGTGCTAGCAAGGGGAGTAGCTCTGTCTTGTTGTCATCGAGGCGTAGAAACGCCTGTCAGTTCCCAGAGACTGCACTAGATGCTTCAACACGTCTCCTAACTCTATCCTCTCTTTCTGCGAATATCACATTTCAAGCTGTCAGGCAGATTCACGTCGCAGATGATATCTAATCTTGCGACATGCTGAAGCTGAGATGTGATATACGGCACAAAGATGCCAGTGGCATAATCTTGGAAAGTCCTTGCAGAGCCTGGTCGAAGCATGGTGACAACAGCAGCACCATCTAGGAAGATAGTCTGCACAGTGGGGCTGGACACATTTTCTTGCACCGGGGCAAGATTTTCCAAGTAGTGCACCAAATCAGACCGCCCGTCTGTGATAATGCTGCTGGACACGCCTGGTTCTCGTGTCGGAAAAACTCATCCAAGTTACCGAATGTGGACGCCTTACTCAAAGACCCTTCAGGCGGTGCAGGTTTATCACAGAAGAAGCATGTTTTGATTGACGTAAAAGATATCTCTCTGGCACTTTGTCTAGTGAATTTCTTTGAAATTTCTATGTTGTCTTCTGGAGATATCTTCCTTTTCTCAGCTCTCTGTATCTGTGTCTTGTTGTAGAGAAGCCTGCACGAGTCATGTTAATTAGCTTTATGATTGTGCAACGTTCTCTCAATCCCATCATCGTCATCATGTCGAAAGAGTGCAAGTGATCTTGACAAGTAGTCAATCCTATCAAAACGCACCAACAGTTCAGCAATTGCCTTGTATCCTCTTCCCTATGATTGGGCTGAACAGCAAAGAACCTCCGAAGTGTCTTCTTGACACGTATCACACTTGCTCCAGTCTGTTGTGATAGCGCATTGCGTTGAGTTCCCAGGCTGCAAAGGATCTACCACCCTAACAATTCTGGCCATTATAACACAAATATTATCACCATAAAGGAAGATCACCTCCCAATGAAGCAACCGGTATCTAATCACTTGATGACCACACCTGCAAGAAAATTAGTGCATTCAATGTTTTGCATAAAAACGTTCAGATTAGCTGTACATTACAATAAAATGAGTTGTTTTGCCCATCAAATGTAGTTAACCCAATAGGCTCTAAGTAGCATAGCGGCCAGTGGCGGCCATTTTCCAAAATGGTCGCCATTGCTCTCATGAGTTAAATCAGCGATATCCCTCTGGCTAAAAATCTTCAGTTGGGTACTTATTAATTGTGTGCAAAATTTCATGTTTTTATTGTCAAGCATCTCATCTGGCTACAACACAGCAGTCCCGGCCGTCTCCTAACTCAACTACTACTGGGCCTCCTCCCCGCCTCTACTCTGAGGCTGTCAGGCCTTGTGCTCCCACCGGTGCCCCCCCACAACCCCCCGCCAGTGACATGACACAGATCATATCCCTCTTCCAAGAATTTACCAACCGTATTGAAAAACTCTTCGCTACACTCTGTACCACCATCTCCCACCTACTCCTGCCCTCTGTTGCCACCCAGTCACTCTCTGCTGGTTTGACACAAGCTGTTGGTCCCCCTGTGAGCCCCCCCTGCTCACGGCCTACTCCACCGCCGGCGGCCTTCACTACTGGTGTAGTGCCTACCGGGCCTGCCCTGGTGTGTCCTGCTGCCCCCGAGCGAAGTCCTGCCCCATCCTCACAACACTTGGTGCCTCAACCTGTCCACCACCCACCGCAAGCCGCGCCCGTGTCTGAGCTGTCTCCACCAGGGCTACCTGGACCTGAGGACACCACCCCCGGCTACCTGTACCCCACCGACATGTCGACGAACACACCATCACAATCACACTAAAAGGCGTGTCCCTCAATGTTGTCAATGCCTATGTGCCTCCCTCCACCCCTACTGTACCTGCCCCACCACACCATATCACCTCCACCCCCACTGTACTTCGCCACGCCTAGTACATTGGCAACCCTGAGCCTGGCCGCACTGTTTGTAAACTTTGTGGTCAACAGACTCTCACACCCTCTTTCACACCACATCCTCATCTGCCCTATGACCTCCCCCTACAAGGGTGGCACCTCTTCCCTCCCCGACCAGATATCCCTCCTCCTAGTGACAGGCCTGGCACTTGACATTATTAGTGACCTGCCACATTTTGCCATAAACAGATAAATTGTACCGGGAATTTTCCCCCCACACACTCATCATTGTCACTTTATGTAACTTGCTGACAAAACCCATGACCCTTCAGGCCTTTTACGCCCTTAATACATGAGTCATAAAGGCAAGCATGAACTCCGCATGCTTCCCAGTTGGGCGCTGTAAACGCTTCTGCGCTTCACCTTGCACAGGATGTAAGGGGGTGCCCAATAAACTAGCCCCCTCCGGGGCAATCTGTAATCTGTATTGTCAAGCACACAATTCATCCAAATATTGCACCCATCTGCTGCACTATAAGATAATACCTCCTGTATGTTTTATTTTTTTCCTGATTTTATTTTGTACGTAGGTCTCCCGTCATTTTTATTGGTTTTATATTATAATGCTTCTTTAAAACCTTAGCGGAAGGTAAATTTTAAAATAATGTTTTGTTTTTATTACCTGTATTTTTTTTTTTTTTGTCTTTTCTAGGCTCTGATGATGGAAAGTGATTTCCCGAAACGTTAGTACGGTAATTAAAGAAACCCAAATTAGACAAGGTGTTTGTGTTTTCCCTGGTTCTCCTCTTCGTTATGAAACTACGCTTTCCAAGTAACAAGTTCATTGCCGAAGTAATATATCAGTTAATGATCAGTTCAAAGGCCCTTCATCTTACTATAATTATCAGTCAGTTTCACTCATTTTGAGTAATTTTCACTAAACTTGATTTATGTGGCTAAGTTTCCTCTTAGTGCTGGCCTGAGAGTCAAGGACATACTGTGCAGTACAATGTTTGGAGCCACGGAGCAAGACCAACTGTAGCTACGGTGTCAGTGTTACGCTGGTTGGTTATAGTGATGGATGGAGCCTGATATTGGCGCCACTTGTTCTTGAGAACTCAAACCAACGACCCAGTACTTACTATTAGGTGGTCAGTGGCGGGAAGCAGAGGTATAAACCCTAGCAGGTCAGGACAAGGAAGAAATTGTGTATCACTCTGTGGATGTTACATGTAAACTAACGAACGGATTAAGTCACCGGAGGCTTCTGCCGCCACCCTGCTAAGGTTCCATCCACGGTGTTTTGACGAACTTGTTTCACATAAGCAACGAAATTTTCCTTGGGCACCATTATTTGCGCCTTTGGTAGACTTTGACGACACGTTATTTGAGTTGTTGCTCACTAAAGGTTAATTGTAGGGATTTTTGCATTTACTATACATCACACTAACCAGCAGAAAACCCTGGATTACAGCTCTTAGTCATCGTGTACCTTCAAGGTTTCAGGAACTATCTAACATTATAAATCCACAAGAATTTTTTTCTTCTATCTTTCTCGCTATCTTTACCCTTTTCTCTCTCCCTCGACGCATAAAAAGGCCTTCATTAAAGTAGAACAAAACTAACTCAATAAATCTGTTACAAAAGGTGTTCCTGCTGTAATTTCTAAAAACAATATTTTTATGTATCACCTCACCAAGTCTTTTACGACACAATTATCTCACTCGGACAGACAATAGTGATCAATGGACGAACACGTTATAATTCCATATTTTTTGCCGCCTTGATTTAATGTTGGTGTTATTGTACGTGTTGTTATTGAGGTAGACTATAGTTAATATACAAGTTATCGTTGTTAGTGTAGTCATTGTACGTGTTGTTATTGTTGTGAGTGAAGTAGACTACTGTATAGTTAATCCACAAGTTATCGTTATTAGTTTAGTTACTGTACGTACTGTTATTGTTGTTAGTAAGGTAGACTATAGTTAATACACAAGTTATCATTATTAGTGTAGTTACTGTACATGTTGTTATCGGTGTTAGTGTAGTTATCGTACGCGTTGTTAGTGAGGCAGCAGCAGCAGCCAGGCACTAAGTCAACTTTTACGAAAACAATTTAGATAAAATATATTTATTACTCAGAGATAAAATTTGATACTCTTCCGCAGAGGAAGTAAATGGAGCCGGAAAAAAATTCTCACCTGCTCATAAAAAAGGGATTTTTTACACACGGGGTAGAGAGCCATTGGGTGACGGCGTCCATGTATCTTTATATAATTTAGCTAAATATCTTTCTCGTCAGAAACGGTCATCCTAACGATTATGAATAATCTCATTTAGAAATACGTCATTACTTCTGGACGAAATCGGACAGATTTTCAACAGCCTGTCAACTGTAACTCTTGAGGAGGGGACGGGGCATCTCTTCTCAGCTGGGTAAAAACGCACTATAGTAGCACAACCTATATCACTAGCGGTTGGTCGTAAAGCACAACTGGCTCAGAACCACCGAGGGATATACTGTATTGTACCTAGCCACGCTCAGTGTGTCTGTGATATATGACACCAGATCCAGATGGTAGACGGCCTTGGTTAACTCCTCGTAAATTTCAGTATGTACTCGGCAATTGTAGCACTGTGGTCATGTGCACCTCATGGACCACTGCAGAGTAAAGGAAAATGAGATTATTACAACTTTACACAGCAAAAAGTCGATTGTTGCGACATAATTGAAAATATGCTGTTGACGATCATGAATTGGTGACGCCATTTGTTATCACGAAGATTTATAAACACATTAATTTGTGTGTGCGGGGAGATTAACAGAGTATAGAACATAACTGTAAAACCATGTGCTGGTCAGGACAATTAACACCACAAGCTGCACAATGCATCACAAAAAAAAACGTGGACGTAAAAGAGAAATCACCAAATGTTTTCACTCTTTTCAATGACGATTTTTTTTTATTTACTATTTCAAATTTGACTAGTAACCAAAATATATTATTTAAACCTTTTCCTACATGACGCTGTATGGCAGGAATGAAAATCATATACAAATAAACACATTCTTCCTTCATTTAATACTATAATTAATTTATTCTTATTGATGTAATTATTGTTATCTGGAAATCGGGTACCCCTCCCCCCCTCTCTCTCTCTCTCTCTCTCTCTCTCTCTCTCTCTCTCTCTCTCTCTCGGTCGGTTCATACACCCCAGCACATCATTACTTCCTGGAGGACCATCCCTCACATCCTTCCCCTACCTCCTCCTCGGTCTTACACTCCGTCCCCTACTCAATTATCATTTACCATATTAGCATTAACATGGGCGGATTCAGGAATATCAAAAAGGGGGGGGGGTAGTCCACGAAGTTGTGGGTGAGAGAACGTGGCGCACGTGCACTTGATATTAAGAGACATTCTGAGGTCAATAGTTATTACATTTCACTATACAGAAACGCCTTAGTACAATACTGCGTTAAAGAAAGAGAATATAGAAATTTTCTGATGAAAATGGAGGTCCGGATCCCCAGGATCCCCCTTGGATCTGCCCCTGATTAATATAATTTTACCTTGATATATTCTGGTCATCTCTCTGTCGCACGCCCCAAACACTTCCCTATCTTCGTTTCTATGTTTAGTATTTTATATTGGCTCATCACAGTCATCAGAGCACATACTGCTCTCCGCCACATAATTTTCGTCACTTCCGTCTTCCTTCTATATCTACACCCACAGTCAACGATTTACACGCATACAGTAAGCCGGTTTACTTCTTTACCTCTTATGACAGTTTCATCACTTCTCATTTCAAACTTCTCTTGTTGAGGTTATTTTTCTATGTCTTCTTTCACTACGATTAAGATCCTACAGCACGATCAGATGTATATAATGTATAATAAACAATCTCTTAACACACTAAATCATCCCGGTCCATGAGGCAGGAGGAAAGCCGCCAGCTCAAGTTTTATGGGCAAACTTCACCACCTTACAAGACCAACAACTCCAGTCCTGGCAAACTATTATGAACCTGAACCTCCCAGTGAAACTAACATGGAATGTGAGATAAAACAAAGAGGGAATTTTCTTCCCTGTGTTAAGGTTAAACCTTAAACATGGCTGCCTCTCTGACACACCTGAGTAATGTGGGTGTTTTTTTCCTTGACACCTGTTGAGAACACGGCCTACTCAACACGACCTACTCAACATGACCTACTAAACACGACCTACTGAACACGACCTACTGAACACAACTATTTCTCTCAATTTGTCTGGTACAAACAGTGTCTCAGGTGATCTTGTAGGTTCAGAATAGTGATGTTTACTTCCTGTGACCAGCAATGTGACGACCACTACGAGACCCACAGTATGTGTCTGTGAGTCTGGGGGGTGGATAACCATTGTATGTGTCTGTGAGTCCGGGAGGTGGACAACCATTGTATGTGTCTGTGAGTCTGGGAGGTGGACAACCACTGTATGTGTCTGTTAGTCTGGGAGGTGAACAACCATTGTATGTGTCTGTGAGTCTGGGAGGTGGACAACCATTGTATGTGTCTGTGAGTCCTGGGAGGTGGACAACCACCGTATGTGTCTGTTAGTCTGGGAGGTGAACAACCATTGTATGTGTCTGTGAGTCTGGGAGGTGGACAACGATGGTATGTGTCTTTCAGTCTAGGAGGTGAACAATCATTGTATGTGTCTGTGATTCAACAGGAGGTAACCCATTTGTTTCTACCTGAATGAAATCGAGTTGTGTTCGGAGTCTTTTTTGTATTGATATGTAGCTGATTTATGCCTGTTTTCATCTTTTAGAAAATTTTCCTAGTTACCTGTTATTGATTTTTCCTCGTTGTTTCTTGCCTTTTGTGAAGAGTTGTACGAAGACTTGAATATAATCATCTCTTTCTCTCTTTGATGATACTAAATTTGCATCTCATCTTCTCCAGGTTCTACTCTTTATGTGATTGTTTTCCTGGACCGTCTCATCTGGAGGAAAATTAAGCACCTCTTCAGTATTATCCTCTTTCTTCTTCCTACAAATTTGTCTTTTCTCTGTCCTTAGAATAGTTCTGTATAAGACGTTCACTTATATCCACCAAGGGATTTTGGGGGGTTCGTCTTATGGCTCTTTCCCCCTGTGTTTATCTCAGAACTCACTAGATATTGTCAACATGGAAATAATCTTTTTAGTAACTGTATTTCTTACTAATACACCGTTAAATGACCTTCAGAGAAAAGTTTGGTTAATTTTGTCCCAATCAGAATCCTACGGCCTAACCACATTATTTTTAGTTCAAGTACAAGTGATCACCGGCCCTTCGTGCCCGGTGAAAGTTTGAACGCTCGTGCTTGGCTAGCGCGCAACCGCCGTCCTGCTGACAGAGTACAGCGAATGAGGGTGCGCCAAGTCCGTAAACTTGCATCGTTTTCCAGCGTAAATAAAATGATTAATTAATGCCTTCCTAAAGAAACCATCTACATGGGACCAGGTTTGTTCCACTCTACGAATTTTTTGTAATTTTTCTACGAAGTTTGATGAAAAACGATTGTGGGGTTTCGGCTGGCCAGAACAGATACACACACAGACACACTGCTATTCCTATAGTATATGAGATAATCATAGTCGTGGTTGTTATAATCATGGTCGTGGTTGTTATAATCATGGTTGTGGTTGTTATAGTCATGGTCATGGTTGAAATAATCATGGTCGTGGTTGAAATAATCATGGTCGTGGTTGTAATAATCATTGTCGTGGTTGTTATAATCATAGTCGTGGTTGTTATAATCATGGTCGAGGTTGTTATAATCATAGTCATGGTTGTTATAATCATGGTTGTTGGTGTTATAATCATAGTCGTGGTTGTTTTAATCGTGGTCGTCGGTGTTATAGTCATTGTTGTGGTTGTTATAATCATAGTCGTGGTTGTTATAATCATGGTCGTGGGTGTTATAATCATAGTCGTGGTTGTTATAATCATGGTCGTGGGTGTTATAGTCATGGTCGTGGTTGTTATTATCATGGTCGTGGTTGTTACAATCATAGTCGTGGTTGTTATAATCATGGTCGTGGGTGTTATAATCATAGTAGCTGTTGTTATAATCATGGTCGTGGGTGTTATAATCATGGTCGTAGTTGTTATAATCATATTCGTGGTTGTTATGATCATGGTCGTGGTTGTTAAAATCATGGTCGTGGTTGTTACAGTCATAGTCGTGGTTGTTATAATCATGGTCGTGGTTATGATCATGGTGGTAGTTGTTATAATCATGGTCGTGGGTGTTATAATCATAGTCGTGGTTGTTATAATCATGGTCGTGGTTGTTATAATCATGGTCGTGGTTATGATCATGGTCGTAGTTGTTATAATCATGGTCGTGGGTGTTATAATCATAGTCGTGGTTGTTATAATCATGGTAGTGGTTGTTATAATCATGTTCGTGGTTGTTATTATCATAGTCGTGGTTGTTATAGTCATGATCATGGTTGAAATAATCATGGTCGTGATTGTTATAATCATGGTCGTGGTTGTTATAATCATAGTCGTGGTTGTTATAATCATGGTCGAGGTTGTTATAATCATAGTCGTGGTTGTTATAAACATGGTTGTTGGTGTTATAACCATAGTCGTGGTTGTTTTAATCGTGGTCGTCGGTGTTATAGTCATGGTCGTGGTTGTTATAATCATGGTCGTGGTTGTTATAATCATGGTCGTGGTTATGATCATGGTCGTAGTTGTTATAATCATGGTCGTGGGTGTTATAATCATAGTCGTGGTTGTTACAATCATGGTCGTGGGTGTTATAATTGATGGTTACAAGTGTTCCCTGAGGAATGCAGTGATGGGTAGGGAAACACGGAGTAACACTGAAGTCCGTTTATTAAGGGATAGGAGAAATACAAGTGGTGACTAGCGTGTGCCATGCACGGCTCACACAGTCAGACTGAGACTGCCTTGCCATTCATACCTCCACCTCTCACTATCCCTCTCTCCCATCTCCTTTCCTCGCCTCTTAAGGATAATAATGCTTCAGTCTCTCTTCTTCTCCTTCTCCCTTTCTATCTTCTCCATGCATTCCTGTTTTTATCTTTTACTCTGTTCTCCTTTTCCATGTACAGTCAGCCACAGGAATAAGTATACTATACACACTGTAGCTGTAAGGTCCGAAAATGGTCTGGTAACGTTGAAACTGTGCATCCAGACGCATGAAGAAACTCAGCTCCCCCCCCCCACCTGTTATCTCTAACTATTTTCTGTTTCCCCTTCTATATTCTCCTATTTACTCATCTTCCTTCCTTTACGAATCCAAACCACATTAAAAAAAAGTAGGCAAGGAAAAACAGTGGGGGGAGGACGGGGGAGAGGAGGGAGCCGTACGATAACTGCAGTCATGGGCTGACGGCGTACAGCGAATGATGGGGCGCCAAGTCCGTAGATTTGCATCTTTTCCAGCGTAAATATAATGGTTAATTAATGGCTTCCTAAAGAAACCATATACATGGGACCAGGTTTGTTCCACTCTACGAATTTTTTTGCGATTTTTCCATCAAGTTTGATGAAAAACGATTGTGCCGTTTCGGCTGCCCAAAACAGAGAGACAGACAGACAGACACACGGCTAGTCCTGTAGTATATTAGATAAATTGACTCGGTAAGTTCTCAGAATAAATTTTTGTCCTATGTTATCCACCTATTAAGAAATATATTATCCCGTAGATGTGTATGATCTCTACTAGTACAGAACCATAGTCTAGCAGCGGTCCATCTTGAAGTATTTACCATCTGTTGTAAAATTTTTTTTTTTTTTTAGTTTTCCATTGTACCTCCCAAAAACCTATTTCTGGGAATATACTTCATTGAGACAAACTTTATGATAAATTAGTTCGTCTGTTTTGTGAATTCAGTGAAAAGAATCCCTCTCTCATCATCCCTGGCCATAACCCTATTTCCTAAAGAAGAGTCACTATATTCAAAGTGTTTTGTTATGCTGTTAAAGATAAATAACTGGTGATGTAGAAATTGTATATTTTATTTATGACCAATTTATAACACCGGCAGACTATAACACAGGACCAACAGACTAAATTATAACACCGGCAGACTGTAACACAGGACAAGCAGACCAATTTATAACACCGGCAGACTATAACACAGGACCAACAGACTAAATTATAACACCGGCAGACTATAACACAGGACCAACAGACTAAATTATAACACCGGCAGACTATAACACAGGACCAACCGACTAAATTATAACACCAACAGACTATACCACAGGACCAGCAGACCAATTTATAACACTGGCAGATTATAAAACAGGACCAACAGACTATAACACAGGACCAACAGATTAGTTATAACACCGGCAGACTATACCACAGGAGCAGCAGACTAAATTACAACACCAGCAGACTATAACACAGGACCAGCAGATCAATTATAACACCAGCAGACTAAACCACAGGAGCAGCAGACTAAATTACAACACCAGCAGACTATAACACAGGACCAACCGACTAAATACAACACCAGCAGACTATAACACAGGACCAACCGACTAAATTATAACACCGGCAGACTATAACACAGGACCAACCGACTAAATTATAACACCAGCAGACTATAACACAGGACCAACCGACTAAATTATAACACCGGCAGACTATAACACAGGACCAACAGATAAATTATAACACCCGCAGACTATTAATTATAACACCAGCAGACTATACCACAGGAGCAGCAGAATAAATTATAACATCGGTAGACTATAACACAGGACCTGCAGATTAATTATAATTCCAGCAGACTCTACCACAGGAGCAGCAGACTAAATTATTAAACCAGCAGACAAAACTATAACACCAGCAGACTATAACACAGGACCAGCAGACCAAATTACAACACCAGTAAACTATACCATAGGTCCAGTAGACTATACCAGACAATGAATGATCAAAAACTTATTCAATTTACCTACAACTAATGACGTCTACAAAGAATCTATTTATCATATAAAACCTCGAATTATTTTGATCAATTGAAATTTTAAAACTTTATCGTTAGTTTTCCCGCCAAAAAAGTTATTACCTCTTGTCAACAAAATTGGATGGGAAAAGTTTATGAATTTGTAATGAGACTTACGAAGCAAAACATTGGAGTAACAGGTGAAGGACTCCCGAGGGCCTCACCTGCCGGAGCTGAGGTGTGGCGTTATTGATTATCTTACCTGGTGCTCTGTGTTGCATAAATTATATATAATTTCAGGGACAATGAAAAAAAATTGTGACGAAAATATATTAAATTAAGTTGCATCCAACTTAAATGTAACTATAAAGTAATGGGGAGATTTAGATGTAGAAAGTATAGAGAGAATATTTAGTTGGAGGATGTAAAGAGAGAAAATTCGGTTGCGTGGCCGGTTAGTTATTTAACTGTAAATTAGAACATAAGAAAATAAGGATTCTACAATAGGCCGGTTGGCCTGTGCATGGCAGCTCCTGTCGAGAGTTACTACCACTCTCTATCATCCATGAATCTATCTAGCCTCCTTTTAAAACTTTCCAGCGTTCCAGCACTTATTACAAAGTTGCTAAGCTTGTTCCACTCGTCCACCACCCTATTTGTGAACCAGTTCCTTCCTATCTCCCTCCTAAACCTAAACTTATCCAACTTAAATCCGTTGCTACGAGTCCTATCCTGCTCGGATATTATAAGAACTGTATCTATATCTCCTTTATTGATTCCTTTCACCCACTTGAATACTTCTATCATATCTCCCCGCACTTTTCGTCTTTTTAGGGAATGCAAGTTTAGTTTCTTTAACCTATCTTGATATGTCAGGTTTCTAAGTCCCGGAATCATTTTCGTCATTCTTCGCTACCCGACTCTAGTGAATTGATATCTATTCTATAATAAGGGCACCAGAACTGAACCGCATAATCGAGGTGCGGCCTGATTAGAGCAAGATATAGTTGCAATAAGTCCTCTGCATTCTTATTACTTACACTTCCAGATAAAAAACCTAATACTCTGTTTGCCTTATTTTGAACATTAACGCACTGTTTTCTAGGCCGTAGGTCCGGGCTTAAAAGTACCCCTAAGTCTCTTTCACAAATCGACTTCTCTAGGTTGATGTTGTTAAGGCTGTATACATTGACAGTATTTGTTCTTCCAATATTAAGTACGCTGCACTTGCTGGTGTTGAATTTCATTTGCCATTTTTCTGACCTCAAAATAACTTTAATAAGTGTAATTATGTACTGTATATTGATTGAATTGTTCAAACTGTGTCCTGATGTACCAGCAGTTGTTATATGTGAATTGTGTTCAACAGGTTTTGACCTAATTATACTCATCGCGTCAACGACAAGGGTCTTATTGTCCTGCAACAAACCAAAGTCGCTCCTATGAGCGATTACAATTATAATTATCCGTGAACTGTAACATGCTTAACCTAATGACAAATTCTTTTAAATCGATTCCATTCACGTGATAAAGTTTTTCATCAAGTGTAAAATGCAACCACATCAATTACCCAAATGATTCATTTCTCACTTAAAGTATTGCCAATCAATACTAAATTTCACAGGATGGACAAGAACATTTATTCACTCCCGATGGTGTTACTGTTAGGAATAATAATAAAATATGCCAATGTTCATATTTCAGTCGTCCCGCTGTCGGTATACGATTCCCCTACAAGCAATTTTATTTTACATTTGACGAAAAAGCATATAAAATTTCGGTGATTTTTTTCCCCCTCGAGGCGCACTATAGTAGTCAACTTTCATAACCTCTATTGTGTAAACCTCACCTAGCTATGTGTGTTATATGATCCCTGTAAACCTCACCTAGTCATGTGTGTTATAATAACAGTGTAAACCTCACATAGCTATGTGTGTTATATGAACACTGTAAACCTCACCTAGCTATTTGTTTTATAAGAACCCTGTAAACCTCACCTAGCTATGTGTGTTATATGAACGGTGTAAGCCTTACCTAGCTATGTGTGTTATATGAACACTGTAAACCTCACCTAGCTATTTGTGTTATAAGAACCCTGTAAACCTCACCTAGCTATGTGTGTTATATGAACACTGTAAACCTCACCTAGCTATGTGTGTTATATGAACCCTGTAAACCTCACCTAGCTATGTGTGTTATATGAACCCTGTAAACCTCACCTAGCTGTGTGTGTTACATGAACACTGTAAACCTCACCTAGCTATGTGTGTTACATGAACGGTGTAAACCTTACCTAGCTATGTGTGTTATATGAACTCTGTAAACCTCACCTAGGTATGTGTGTTATATGAACACTGTAAACTTCACCTAGCTATGTGTGTTATAAGAACCCTGTAAACCTCACCTAGCTATGTGTGTTATAAGAACAGTGTAAACCTTACCTAGCTATGTGTGTTATATGAACACTGTAAACCTCACCTAGCTATGTGTGTTATATGAACGGTGTAAACCTTACCTAGCTATGTGTGTTATATGAACACTGTAAACCTCACCAAACTATGTATGTTATATGAATGGTGTAAACCTTACCAAGCTATGTGTGCTATATGAACACTGTAAACTTCACCTAGCTATGTGTGTTATATGAACGGTGTAAACCTTACCTAGCTATGTGTGTTATATGAACACTGTAAACCTCACCTAGCTATGTGTGTTATATGAACGGTGTAAACCTTACCTAGCTATGTCTGTTATATGAACACTGTAAACCTCACCTAGCTATGTCTGTTATATGAACACTGTAAACTTCACCTAGCTATGTGTGTTATAAGAACCCTGTAAACCTCACCTAACTATGTGTGGTATATGAACTCTGTAAACCTCACCTAGCTATGTGTGTTATATGAACACTGTAAAATTCACCTAGCTATGTGTGTTATATGAACTCTCTAAACCTTACCTAGCTATGTGTGTTATATGAACACTGTTAACTTCACCTAGCTATGTGTGTTATATGAACCCTGTAAACCTCACCTAGCTATGTGTGTTATATGAACACTGCAAACCTCAGCCTAGCTATGTGTGTTATGAGAACAGTGTAAACGTTACCTAGCTGCGTGTGTTATATGAACTGTGTAAACCTTACCTAGCTCTGTGTGTTATATGAACACTGTATACTTCACCTAGCTATGTGTGTTATATGAACGGTGTAAACCTTACCTAGCTATGTGTGTTATATGAACACTGTAAACCTTACCTAGCTATGTGTGTTATAAGAACACTGTAAACCTCACCTAGCTATGTATGTTATATGAACACTGTAAACCTCACCTAGCTATGTGTGATATATGAACACTGTACACCTCACCTAGCAATGTGTGTTATAAGAACCCTGTAACCTCACCTAGCTATGTGTGTTATATGAACACTGTAAACCTCACCTAGCTATGTGTGCTATAAGAACCCTGTAAACCTTACCTAGCTATGTGTGTTATATGAACACTGTAAACCTCACCTAGCTATGTGTGTTATATGAACCCCGTAAACCTCACCTAGCTATGTGTGTTATATGAACACTGTAAACCTCACCTAGCTATGTGTGTTATAAGAACCCTGTAAACCTCACCAAGCTATGTGTGTTATATGAACTCTGGAAACCTCACCTAGCTATGTGTGTTATATGAACACTGTAGACTTCACCTAGCTATGTGTGTTATATGAACCCTGTAAAACTCACCTAGTTCTGTGTGTTATATGAACTCTGTAATTCTCACCCAGCTATGTGTGTTATATGAACACTGTAAACCTCAGCCTAGCTATGTGTGTTATAAGAACAGTGTAAACCTTACCTCGTTATGTGTGTAATATGAACACTGTAAACCTCACCGAGCTATGTGTGTTATATGAACGGTGTAAACCTTAACTAGCTCTGTGTGTTATATGAACACTGTAAACCTCACCTAGCTATGTGTGTTATATGAACGGTGTAAACCTCACCTAACTCTGTGTGTTATATGAACTCTGTAAACCTCACCTAGCTATGTGTGTTATATGAACACTGTAAAATTTACCTAGCTATGTGTGTTATATGAACCCTGTAAACCTCACCTAGCTATGTGTGTTATATGAACTCTGTAAACCTCACCTAGCTATGTGTGTTATATGAACACTGTAAACTTCACCTACCTATGTGTGTTATATGAACCCTGTAAACCTCACCTAGCTATGTGTGTTATATGAACACTGCAAACCTCAGCCTAGCTATGTGTGTTATGAGAACAGTGTAAACTTTACCTAACTGTGTGTGTTATATGAACTGTGTAAACCATACCTAGCTATGTGTGTTATATGAACACTGTAAACTTCACCTAGCTATGTGTGTTATATGAACGGTGTAAACCTTACCTAGCTATGTGTGTTATATGAACACTGTAAACCTTACCTAGCTATGTGTGTTATATGATCCCTGTAAACCTCACCTAGCTATGTGTGTTATATGAACACTGTAAACCTCACCTAGCTAAGTGTGATATATGAACACTGTAAACCTCACCTAGCTATTTGTGTTATAAGAACCCTGTAAGCCTCACCTAGCTAGGTGTGTTATATGAACACTGTAAACCTCACCTAGCTATGTATGTTACATGAACACTGTAAACCTCACCTAGCTATGTGTGTTATATGAACGGTGTAAACCTTACCTAGCTATGTGTGTTATATGAACACTGGAAACCTCACCTAGCTATTTGTGTTATAAGAACCCTGTAAACCTCACTTAGCTATGTGTGTTATATGAACACTGTAAACCTCACCTAGCTATGTGTGTTATATGGACCCTGTAAACCTCACCTAGCTATGTGTGTTATATGAACACTGAAAACATCAGCCTAGCTATGTGTGTTATGAGAACAGTGTAAACTTTACCTAGCTGTGTGTGTTATATGAACTGTGTAAACCTTACCTAGCTATGTGTGTTATATGAACACTGGAAACCTTACCTAGCTATGTGTGTTATATGATCCCTGTAAACCTCACCTAGCTATGTGTGTTATATGAACACTATAAACCTCACCTAGCTATGTGTGATATATGAACACTGTAAACCTCACCTAGCTATGTGTGTTATATGAACACTGTAAACCTCACCTAGCTATGTGTGTTATATGAACGGTGTAAACCTTACCTAGCTATGTGTGTTATATGAACTCTGTAAACCTCACCTAGGTATGTGTGTTATATGAACACTGTAAACTTCACCTAGCTATGTGTGTTATAAGACCCCTGTAAACCTCACCTAGCTATGTGTGTTATAAGAACAGTGTAAACCTTACCCAGCTATGTGTGTTATATGATCACTGTAAACCTCACCTAGCTATGTGTGTTATACGAACGGTGTAAACCTTACCTAGCTATGTGTGTTATATGAACACTGTAAACCTCACCTAGCTATGTATGTTATATGAATGGTGTAAACCTTTAATAGCTATGTGTGTTATATGAACACTGTAAACTTCACCTAGCTATGTGTGTTATATGAACGGTGTAAGCCTTACCTAGATTTGTGTGTTATATGAACACTGTAAACCTCACCTAGCTATGTGTGTTACAAGAACACTGTAAACCTCACCTAGCTATGTGTGTTATGTGAACACTGAAAACCTCACCTAGCTATGTGTGTTATATGAACGGTGTAAACCTTACCTAGCTATGTCTGTTATATGAACACTGTAAACCTCACCTAGCTATGTCTGTTATATGAACACTGTAAACCTTACCTAGCTATGTGTGTTATAAGAACCCTGTAAACCTCACCTAGCTATGTGTGTTATATGAACACTGCAAACCTCAGCCTAGCCATGTGTGTTATAAGAACAGTGTAAACTTTACCTAGCTGTGTGTGTTATATGAACAACTGTAAACCTCACCTAGCTATGTGTGTTTTATGATCGGTGTAAACCTTATCTTTCTATGTGTGTTATATGAACACTGTAAACCTCAGCCTAGCTATGTGTGTTATAAGAACAGTGTAAACCTTACCTAGTTATGTGTGTTATATGAACACTGTAAACCTCACCGAGCTATGTGTGTTATATGAACGGTGTAAACCTTACCTAGCTATGTGTGTTATATGAACACTGTAAACCTCACCTAGCTATGTGTGTTATATGATCGGTGTAAACCTTACCTAGCTATGTGTGTTATATGAACACTGTAAACCTCACCTAGCTATGTGTGTTATATGAACCCTGTAAACCTCACCTAGCTATGTGTGTTATATGAACACTGTAAACCTCACCTAGCTATGTGTGTTATAAGAACCCTGTATACCTCACCAAGCTATGTGTGTTATATGAACACTGTAAACCTCACCTAGCTATGTGTGTTATAAGAACCCTGTAAACTTCGCCTAGCTACGTGTGTTATATGAACACTGTAAACCTCACCTAGCTATGTGTGTTATAAGAACCCTGTAAAAATCACCTAGCAATGTTGTGTTATATGAACTCTGTAAACCTCACCTAGCTATATGTGTTATATGAACACTGTAAACTTCACCTAGCTATGTGTATTATATGAACCCTGTAAACCTCACCTAGCTATGTGTGTTATATGAACACTGTAAACTTCACCTAGCTATGTGTGATATATGAACCCTGTAAACCTCTCCTAGCTATGTGTGTTATATGAACACTGCAAACCTCAGCCTAGCTATGTGTGTTATAAGAACGGTGTAAACCTTACCTAGCTATGTGTGTTATATGAACACTGTAAACTTCACCTAGCTATGTGTGTTATATGAACACTGTAAACCTCACCTAGCTATGTGTGTTATATGAACACTGTAAACCTCACCTAGCTATGTGTGTTATAAGAACACTGTAATCCTCATCGAGCTATGTGTGTTATATGAACACTGTAAACCTCACCTTGCTATGTGTGTTATATGAACACTGTAAACCTCACCTAGCTATGTGTGTTATATGAACACTGTGAACCTCACCTAGCTATGTGTGTTATATGAACACTGTAAACACTGTGAAATAAATAAGGAAATAAAAACTGAGAGGAATACAGAAACAATTTGGATAGAATTAAGCGACGGTCGGGAAAAATTAATCACAGGAGTAATATATAGACCCCCCAATCTTGACAGAGTCAATGAGCGACTTATCTGGGATGAAATGCGCAGGGCTTCCATACACAACAAAGTCTGTATAGTAGGCGACTTTAACCTTGGCCAAATAGATTGGACCGACCTTACGGGAAACTCAGAATCAGAGGATTTTCTCGAGACGATCCAGGACTGTTTCCTAAGTCAACATATAACCGAACCCACACGGGGTAATAATATATTGGATTTAGTTTTGTCAAACAGAGAAAACCTCATTAGCAATGTCGAGGTAGGGAACGAACTTGCAAACAGCGATCACAAAGAAATTCGATTCCAGTTAGATTTTCAGGGCAGACGTAAGGAAAATTCCACTAAAGTACCAGATTTCAGAAGGGCAAACTTTGACAGTTTAAAGAGGCAGCTAAGAGAGGGGGTGTCGCGCTTGGCCGTGAACCTGACAGATGACACCGACCTGATAACGAGATCCGAGATTGCCGAGTTCCACGACAATTTAAATAGTGAGTTACTTAATGCACAAAGGCAGAACATACCATACAAAAAACTCAGATCAAACAACAATGACCCTAAATGGATAAATAATTATTTAAAGAACATCATTGGCCAAAGGAAGGCTATAGGTAGAAGGATAAATCGTGGCGAAATTCACCTCCGGGACTATTATAGGGTATTGGCGAGTAGGGTTAAAACCGAGATAAGGAAAGCAAAGAGGAATAATGAGGTAAGGATAGCAAGGGAGGCAAAGACAAACCCCAAAGGATTCTACCAAATGTACCAAACTAAAACACGAGAAAAGATTGGACCAATACGGTCAGACTCTGGCGAGCTCACTGATAACGACGGAGAAATGAGCAATAATTTAAATAAATATTTTTCAACAGTTTTCACCAGCGAAAATTTAAACATGATACCCGAGGCACCGACTCTATTCAGAGATAGTGAAGAAAACAAATTAAGTGAGATAGTAGTGACTAGTAACGATGTTAGTAAGCAAATAGACAAACTAAAGCCTAATAAGTCACCTGGTCCCGATGAGATATTTGCCAGAGTATTAAAGGAATGTAAGGAAGAGCTTAGTATGCCCTTAGCAAAGTTGTTTAACATGTCCTTAAAAACAGGTGTAGTACCAGAATCCTGGAGGATAGCGAATGTAATACCGATCTTCAAGAAGGGGGATAGATCACTATCCTCTAACTACCGCCCAATCAGTCTAACATCAATAGTAGGCAAATTACTGGAAGCAATCATTTCAAACTCTATTCGAAATCACCTGGAGAAGCACAGATTGATCAATGATTCCCAGCATGGCTTCACAAGCGGACGTTCTTGCCTAACTAATCTATTAACATTCTTTTCATCAGTTTTCGAATCAGTGGACGAGGGGCACAATTATGATGTGGTATATCTCGACTTTAGCAAAGCCTTCGACAGAGTACCCCACGAAAGACTAATTAGAAAGGTAGAAGCTCATGGCATCAAAGGTGACATCCTTAAATGGATTAGGGCGTGGTTACAGGACAGGAAACAGCGAGTGAGCATTAACGGCACTAAGTCCCATTGGAGCAACGTCACAAGTGGAGTTCCCCAAGGCTCAGTACTTGGACCATTATTGTTTATTATATACATAAACGACATAGATATCGGCATAGACAGCAACATAAGTAAATTTGCTGATGATACTAAAATAGGACGTGTTATAAAATCTGACGAGGACTCGGCAAAACTACAGGAGGATCTAAACAAATTTTTCGAATGGTCTGAAAAATGGCAGATGAAATTCAACATTGACAAATGTAAAGTACTCAGTATAGGGAATGTAAACAGGGAAACCAGATACCAGATGAACAACGATGCCATAGAGAAATCCGACTGCGAGAGAGATTTAGGAGTAATGATAAGTAGGAACCTTAAGCCAAGTAAACAATGTGTTTTTGCTCGTAACAAGGCTAATAAAGTACTTGGGTTCATACAAAGGAGTGTTAGTTACAAGACTAGCGAGGTCATCCTAAAACTGTATCTTGCTCTTGTGAGACCACACCTGGATTACGCAGTCCAGTTCTGGTCACCGTATTACAGAATGGATATAGAATCCTTGGAAAGAATCCAGAGGAGAATGACAAGACTAATCCCGGGTATCAGGAACCTTGAGTATAGAGACAGGTTAAAGCATCTTAATTTGCACTCCCTTGAGAGACGTAGAGCGAGGGGCGACCTGATAGAGGTGTATAAATGGAAGGCAGGGCTAAACAAAGGGGACATTACAAAGGTACTCAAATTATCCAACCAGGAGCGAACTCGTAACAATGGTTTTAAATTGGACAAATTTAGATTTAGGCGTGAAATAGGTAAACACTGGTTTGGAAACAGAGTAGTGGATGAATGGAACAAGTTACCAAATATCATCATTAACTCGAATACGCTGAATTGCTTCAAACATAGGTTGGATGCTCATATGAGCAATAGGGGTTGGGTGTAAACGGGACTGCCCAGTATGGGCCAATAGGCCCGCTGCAGTTTCCTCCATTCTTATGTTCTTATGTTCTATGTGTTATATGAACGGTGATGCTGAATTACACACATACCAGTATATATATATGGATGGAGTATAGTAATTTCTTTTATATATCTCGAATATAGGTCACCAGTTATTATATTGTCTTTCAGATGACACACTGAAATATTACATCATAGAGGAATATAACACGTCGACCGTATGTTAACTATGACAGTGTGAGTCTCGCTGTTGTTTATGTTGGTGTTCATAGTCCGGGTTACAGTGTGGTGAAGGCCATTAACGCATTATATCATATTAATGTTTATTTTAATGATACGAATTACTAAACAATGAACTTGCAAGTGTTATTGTAATTGTGTGAATTATAGGCATTAAAATATCACGGGTGAACTTTTTAATTAACGCTTTGTAGGAGATAATAGTAATAATAATGGTGATAATAATAATGGTGATGATAATAATAATAATAATAAAAATAATAATAGTAATAGTAATAGTATTAGTAATAATAATAATAATAATAATAATAATAATAATAATTATAATAATAATAATAATAATGATGATGATGATGATGATGATAAAAGTTCTCCTGTCACTTATTTTGAAATTTAACGTAGACACTTAAGTCGTGGGATGGGAGACCTCGATTACAGTAACTTGTCCTTTGTATTCTCTGTATTGTAATTATTGTAGTCGCCTGAAGAATGTGTTAAGTAGAGAAGAACAAAAAAGGTGAATTAATGTTTGTAAGAGTAAAAAATAACAATGCGTTTCAAATGACAACAACAAAGAAGAAACTGAGGAATGAGTGAAGATGATATGAACAATGAATTACTGTATACGGATGTTGAACAGAGGAAAGATAATTCATGAAGGATTATTAAACTAAAGGGATATAGCCACTGAGACACTTTAAGCACTTAACTACTCTAAACTGGTATTAGGTTTTACTGAGAACGTGATTATCTGACATTACTAATATTTAAATGCGTAATATCTTGAGAACACTCGTATGTTTACCGTGTGGAGTTATGATATAATGACAGGTAAGACTGCACCACGTTATGGATTAATTACACCAAGAGGAGCACTTCATTGTCAGCAGGTACCAGGAGGAACGCTAACATCAGCAGGTACCAGGAGGAACACTATTATCAGCAGATACCAGGAGGAACCTTTTTATCAGCAGGTACCAGGAGGAACACTATTATCAGCAGGTACCAGCAGGAGCACTCAATTGTCAGCAGGTACCAGGAGAAACGCTATCATCAGCAGGTACCAGGAGGAACACTAACATCAGCAGGTACCAAGACGAACGCTATCATTAGCAGGTACCAGCAGGAGCACTCGATTGTCAGCAGGTACCAGGAGGAACACTATTATCAGCAGGTACTAGCAGGAACACTATCATCAGCAGGTACCAGCAGGAACGCTATCATCAGCAGGTGCCAGCAGGAACACTATCACCATACACCAACAGGCACCAACAGGAACACTCTCATCAGCAGGAACATCATCACTAGCAGGTACCAGCAGGTACCAGCAGCAACATCACCAGCAGGTACCAGCAGTAGCATCACCAGCAGGTACCAGCAGGAACACTAACGTGAGCAGGTACTGCACTATTAGGATAACGGGCAACAGCAGGTACAATTATGAGCTGTTAGCAGACCTGGATGAGAGTTGTGTGACCTGGAAGACTGCCAAGGGCTAAGACCACTGCCTGAAGGATCCACTCCAGGAACACAGTTGGTGGAGCGCCATCTGCTGTGGTGCCAATTTTTAGACTAGCTGGTGGGTAAATCTTTATCCATGCGACTGTAGTACACCACCAGGAGTATTTCACCTACTGGAGGTCAGCGACTATTTATTCGTTGTGTAAATGTAACTCCTGTTGCAGACAGTACTACTGAATGGTATAGGTGGCAGTATTTGCTGGTATTACAGGCGCTGCTTTAATGCTGTATATTGTTAATGCTGTTGCAAGACCTGATGACATTGCTGGAATGTGTTAATCGGTGTATTGCAATATGTTATTCGTACTGTTACGGTTCACTTTTGATTTCGTTATCGGATCTAATTTGATGAATTTTATCTATTTTTTTGACACAGAATGCGGGTTGCAGTGTCATGATATGTTAGTGTTTATGAAACATCTGCTTCGAGTAAAATATCAGTACTATATTGTATTGTAAGATTGTATATACCCAGAATAATGAATCCTTTACCAATACTCCACTGTTCTTCTCTAAGCTGTGGAGAATAAATTACTGACATTATAATATTGTTGATGTTTATTTCCCTCCATCACTCAGATCTTACATCACCAAATTACCTAAATTGGGATGTTGTTAGTATGTCCCCGAGGGTGCAATTAACTCGGTGAAATTAAACGCTTTTCTTCCCGCATTTTGTAATTTTTTCTTGTTTTCCAAACTCATTTGATAAGTTATAATTCCATCACTGAGCACAATAAACATACTTGGTATCAGTGTAACTTCTAACTTAACAGAGAGAAAGAGAGAGATAGATAGGTTATATAGTTACATCCGGTCAATTTAGGAAATATTTACATTTGAGAATAACCATTTTACTGAACACACAATCTGCTATAAACGTGGGGAAGGAGAAGAGCAGCGGGATCAAGAGTCCCCCACATCAACTAAGTTGTGATGTTGCTGTTGATGAAACTTGTTATGGTGTTGCTGAGTGGTACTAAACATAGATTATGGGATGCTGGGTGAACATAACCGTCTTGTGTAACCAAGTACAGGGGTAGATTGGGTTGGGTGAGCTTTACGTTTTATGCTGAGTCACCTGTCCGTATGTCTTGGTGAATTATCATCTCTGATAATCAAGTGATGAGGATATGTTTTGTTGGTTTGTATACCACACACACATACACACACACACACACTCACACACCACTACTACTACTACTTTGCGGTCACTCGAAATCGAGTATGACGATCATCCAGTTATGTTAAAATGATACGAGTTATTAAGGATGTCACCTTCGTTGGTGAGCTTTGAGGTGACTAGAGAACCCAATACGGGACCTGCAGGGCAGTAAACAGATGTTGCACATGTGGGGCTGCATCTAGTGAGAGGGGCGGTGGCAGCGTTTTTCCGGCGTTGGCGCCTGTCTGCCTCTGTTTGCAGTCGGGCTAACTCGAAAGTATTGACACCATCTCGTGTGGTGCTCCTCCAAGCATTACGGTGTGGAGTAATCGTCTCCCAGGTGAGTGGGTTGATCTGGCACTTTTTCAGGTTTGTCTTTTAAGAATATCCTTATACCATTTCAGTTGCCCGCCGGCGTTACGTTTACTATTCGTTAGGTGACTGTAAAGTAGCTGATTTGGCAGACTACTGTCGTCCATGCAAGTAACATGGCCAATCCAACGTAGTTGTTCATGGATAATGGTAGAGCCTCGATGCTCCTACAGTGGTGTCAGCGAGAATACTGGCATTTGTTTTGGTGTATTCCCAGGGAACTCGAAGGATGGAACGTGCCTCGAGGTGCATCCTGTATGTGACCCATTTCTCGCTGCCACATAGCAGGGTGGGGAGGCTGCTCGATACACTGGAACTTTGTAGATAATTTAACCTCCCTACAGCTGAAGATACGGTTTCGGAGTCTGCCAATGGTGTAAGAAGCACATCTGATCCGATGTAAAATATCTTCATCGATGTCGGCGGTGGTGGAGAGGTGGGAGCCGAGATACCAAAAGTGGTTAACATTAGAGAGGGTAGTACCGTTAAGCTGGATGGATGGTGGAGGTGTCTGAACCAGGGGGAGGCTGAAACGGAACCTGAGTCTTATTTATATTCATCTCAAGGGCGAAGTGTGCATACGCATCTGCATAGGTGTTCATGATCTCCTGTAGGTCGTGATCAGTGTGAGCGACAAGGGTGAGGTGTCTGCATACAGACGTTCAGTAACGGAAGCTGCCGACATCTTTATTCCTGCCTGGAGTCGTCTTATGTTGGAAAGACCCTTCATCCGGTACTCTATATCCACCCCACCAGCTAAATTGACACCGGCACAAGTAAGTAAGGCAGCCAAGATAATGGAAAAGAGAGGGCTTCCCTGTTTACCAAGTTGAAGGCCTTGGTTAGGTCGATGAAAGCCATGTTCAGGTCACGACGCTGTTCTATGCACTTTTCCTGTATCGGGCTGACAGCAAAAATCATGTCAGTGGTGCTACGCAATGGTCTATCTGACTTTTGTCTTGAATACCCACAAAATGTTCTATACTACTGAGGGTATACACAAACACTTGTTATCTTAAAAGTAGGTTCTATTCTCGTACAGGAGATATATACATATACAGAAGGACCCAGGAGCTCGCTTCCACACCACAAAGACTCTGTCTTCACTCTCTCTATGTATTACTGCGCGCTGGGATGTACAGATGCCAGCATTCACAAGCTGAATACATAAAGTATAGATATGATAATTTATATACATAATATGGTGCACATTAAATGGAATATTACATTGAATTAATGCATGTTCTGTAATACTTTACTATACATAATTACTGGAGTAATATAAGAGTAATATAATAATACACAGCTGAAGGTACTACTTTGTGTCCATATCATACACCTCCCTCCCCCCTATACGCTCATAGTTTCATCTTGAGCAGACCTTTTGTTTCTGAGTCGCTCGGACCTGCGGAGTACTGGGGCAGAAACACAAGGTGGGGATGGATTTACTTTAAAGATATCAACATAAGGGGACTCAACTGGGGAAGGGTCAACACTAGGCAGCTCCACAGGTCGGAGGAAACGACGGTTCCTCCACCATATTCTACCACTAGGAAGACGCACTTGGTAGTCCCTGGACCGGCCAATACCCATGACAACCCCAACCTTGTCCCAGCGGTGAGATACCGGATCTTGAATCTTGATCTGCTGGCCGATACTCAACCTGGGAAGGGGGCGGGCATGACAGTCATACCGAGCAGCGACATCTACGGCTCGTTCTGCTGCACGGCGGTCACATTCCTCAGTCTTGGCCTGCCACTCTTGAGAAAAAGACTCCGGGTGGGCAGGAACACAAGACCTGAGATGATGTCAGTATAGAACCTGGGCTGGGGAGCGTCCGGTGAAGTTCGGGGTGTTGCGTAACTCCAACAAACCTCCATCGAAGTCCTCGCAGTCGATATTTCCTGAGGGTGACACCTTAAGGATCAGGTGTTTCACAGTCTTGACTGCGGCTTCAGCGTGTCCATTTGCCTGGGGGTAGTGGGGCGAGGTCACGACATGACGGACTCCCCAACGGTCCATGAAGTCCCGGAACTCGTGGCTGGTGAACTGGGGTCCTCCATCAGTCCTGAGGCGGAGGGGAACACCAACTTCTCTGAAGTAATGCCTGAAGTTCCGGATGGTAGCAGTAGCCGTTGTATCACTACCACAGGGGACGACAACAGGCCATCCAGACAGTCGGTCGGCAATGACGAGGAAGGACTTCCCTGCTACTGCAAAGAAATCGGCCGACACAGACTCGAAGGGTCTTGAAGGGTTGTCGTCGCACATTAAAGGTTCCTGTTGCTGGCTAGGTTGCAGAATCTGGCACGGCTCACAGGCACGGACGGTACTTGCAATGTCCGCGTCGATTCCGGGCCAAAATACAGTCTGCTTCGCCCGTCGCTTGGTGGCCTCCACTCCTCGATGGCTGTCGTGAAGGCGGGTCAAGGTACGGCGGCGTAGGGCAGCAGGAATAACTACTCGTGGACCATACAAGACGAGGTCTCCATCACAATAGAGGTCCTCGCGTATTTTCCAGTACGGGAGTAGCGATTCATGAAGGTCGTATCGGTTAGATGGAAATCCCTGAGACACACAGTCGACGAGCCGGATGTAGGAAGGGTCGGCCCGGGCTGCGGTGCGGAGATCTTCAAGGGTCTTGTCTGCATCCGGTGCTGTAGACTCTTCTGATGTGAAGACGGCCTTCAATGAGACTACTGACTTGAGGGATGCAGCAGCTGTAGAACACAACATCTCGTCCTCTGGGGTGGGGCGACTGACAGGGGCGCAGGACAGGGCATCCGGGAGGCACAACAGCTTACCCGCACACCACACAGCCGTGAAGAGATAAGGCGAGAGCTTCTCTTTCAGACGTTGAAGGCGAGGATTCTCTACTGCATCCAAAGAGTAGTGATTGATTATAGGTATAAGAGGGCGATGATCCGTGAAGAGGGTGAAGTGCTGAAGTCCTATCAGGTAGAAGCGGCACTTCGCCATCGCCCAGACAACAGCCAACATCTCCAGCTCAATCGTGGCATATCAGGTCTCAGCGTCGGTCAGGAACCGGGATCCACACTGAATTAAGCGGAGTTGTCCACCGCCATGGTCCTGCAGAAGAGCGTAACCAACGCCGTAGAGTCTGGAGGCGTCAGTCTGGAGGACGGTGGGTAGGGCTGGGTCGTAACAGGCGAGGACAGGTGGACTCAAGAGGGCCTGCTTGACTCGCTGGAAGGCCTCTTGATGATCTGGGGTCCACAGGAATGTCCTCCTGGGGCTCAGCAGGGAGCGTAACGGCTGGGCTGCGGCGGAGATGTCAGGTGTAAATTCAGCCAGCTGATTGACCAGACCCAAAAAAGAACGGAGGTCTGTCAGGTTGGCAGGGGTTGGAAAATCCCTGATTCCACTTACTTTCTCCAGGTCAGCTGCGATGCCTGATGCTGAGAGAGTGTACCCACAGAAGTTCACTGATGGAGCGGCGACTACAAACTTGTCAGCATTGAGGGTAATCCCGTACTTTTGACATCTGGTGAGAACTTCGTATATCCGGGAGAGGTGGGCACAGTAGTCTTCATCATGGAGTAAGATATCATCAACCACCTTGACACAATTCGTGACTCCTTGAAGGGCCGCGTCACCACGTTGACAGAATGCATCACCCGTAGCGGCAAATCCCATGGGGCCTCTGCAATACTGACACCTCCCAAATGGTGTGATGAATGTAGTCAAATGCTGGTCTTCTTCGGCCAACTCGATCTGCCAATAACCACATAAGGCGTCCATAGTTGTAAAAAACTTTGCCTTCGGGTCCACACTTCGAACAGCTGCGAAGGGTGTGGGTGAAGGGTGGGCTGGACGGGAAACTTGCTGGTTAAGTTTTGACAGATCGGTGGTGATCCGTACTCCACCACGAGGTTTGGCGACGGGGACGAGAGGGTGGCACCAAGGTGAAGGTTCGTCTCCGGCCGGCTTGATGATTCCCTGAGCAACCATGGAGTCAAGCTCTTGTCTAACTATCTCCTTGTAGGCGTGAGGAATCAAACGAGGGGTGTGGATGGCAAAAGGTGTAGCACCATCCTTAAGATGAATCTTCATAGGTGGACCCACCATCGGCTTGAGTGTTGTGGATCCTAAAGATTTCTTATTAACCAACACGTCAGCAAACTCCTTGAGAAGGTAAGCTCTTGCGTCAGAAGGGGACGTGTTAGTAGAGATAGGGAATTCCTTCAACGTGTTGACATGGGTGACCTTTAAGATAGGTTTAGGGAATTCCTTGGAAATAATGGCCAACTCTTGACAATGGCCATATGATAAAAGCGGAGTCGGGATACCATCATGAACATCAATCCGGGCTGAGCAAGACTGCTTGCCAAAGGTAAGAGTAGCCCAGAAAGATCCCAAAGCTGGAGCCATCTTGGAACCATCAGCTGTCAGTTTCGTTGTCTGAGGAGGGGGCTGTAGGTTGCTCCGGGGTATTCCCAAACTTGCTAAGTGTTGTGGACCAATTACTGAGACGCCAGCACCAGTGTCAGGTAACATCTGAAGACTGGATGACGAGTTACCGTAAGAAATGACGACATTGATGTGCTGGGGCGTCGTGTCTGTGGAACTATGTACACGACGGCAGGAACGACTGGACACAGCGTCTTGATGCTTGCCAGAAGGAGGGGGCGCGCCAGCACTACCTGAGGATGACTTCTTGGATCCTAGGTGGTGTCCCTTATGTGTCTTCTTACGACAACATTTGTCATAATGGCCCACACGACCACAAAGTCTGCACTGAACTTTGCGAGCAGGGCACTTGACTGTGTAAGCCCAGTGACCCTGGTGGTCGCAACTTCTGCACAAGCTTTGAGCAGCTGGGCACTGGGAGGCATCATGCTGTCTCACGCAGCTGTTACACATAGCTGCTGCTGAAGGTGTAGCTGGAGGGTGAGGGGTGGAGTTACTTTGCTGCTTCTTACCCTTTCTGTAGGAAGACATCGCCCTCACCTGGTCAGGTTGTGAGCGTAAAGCTGAAGTCGCACACCTGGCGGCCTCGTACGCTCGACATTTTGTAACACCATCTTGAAGGGAGGAAGTGGGGTCGAGGGAAATGAGACGCTGAACTAGCTCTTCATCTCGGACACCCGTGAAAATAATTGTCCTGAGTTGTGTCTCTTAACAGATTTGAGAATGTCCGGGACAAACATCAACTTCCTCTGAACACCTTTTGAGCCTTACAAAAAATGCGTCAAAAGATTCTCCATCAAGCTGCTTACATTGGAGGAGTTCTCTTCGTCTGAGTGCTTCGTTGCGCTGTCCCTTGACGTGTTCCTGCAACTTGTCGAGCACGGCCTCTACCGTCAGAGTTGTCGGAGGAGGCACTTGAAGTGTGTGCTTGAGAGTACGTTGTGTCTCTAAGGACAAGCACATACGAAGCTGTAACATCTGTTTCGGCTGTGATAAACTTGACAAGTCAACCATTGTTGCGTAGTCTTGCCAACGTCGATGCCATTCCCGAAACATCTGATAAGAAGCGTCAGACATCAGAGAGGGTGGCGTCTGTACTGCACTGCAGCCTTTTGAGGTGTTGTTGATCCGACTCTGGGAAATGAGGTACCAGTACCTCTAGTCGCATCAACGTCAGTAGTAGCAGACGAATCTTGTACGGTAGATCGTTGTGAGGAGGCTAACAGAGAAATCAAGACTTCAAATCTGGCTTGATCCTCCTTTCTTCTAAGATCATCCTCACTTCTACGTATGTCCTTGAGTTCTCTGCGTCGTTGCTCCTCTTCATGGGGCCGTTTTTCAGACTTCCTGTACCGAATTTCTTCCTCTTTTCTCCTTGCAATATCGTCCTGGCGTCGAGAAGTTTCCATCCACTTTATCAGTTGACGGAGATCTGTGGACGCATGCATCGCAGGAGAGCTGGCTCGCGACGAGCTAGGAGATTCTGTGGGTGACTCAGCATTGTCACTGTGGGGAGCGTGAGGCGTGAGCGTGGGTGGGGAGAGGTCTCCCACACTAATACTCGTAACCCCATCGTCCAGGGGATCATTTTGATCCCTGTGAGACATGCGACTGCTTCTGTACTCTATCTGTGCAAAAGACCGGGTCAGCCCCTCGTAATCTATGCACAGAATTACAGAAGCCTACGGTAAGTCACAAGAAAAATATAAGGTAAATGCCTGTGTGTGTGTGTGTCTTGCCTGTTGCCGGGAGAGACTTGGCGCGCTGCCAGACGTAGGAGCAACTGGGCAGCGTTGAGCCCTGGTCCCTTAGTTACCCTCAGACCAGAGACGGGAGAGCACGTACTGTAGGGCCGCTCCCTTAGTCATCTGACCGCAACTTGCACAGACAATTATGATTAAAATACACAACACAGCACTTCACAGCACAGCACTGTACAGAGCATAGCACTTCACAACACTGTAAGTCTAGAGGCTTGTAGTGGTCTTGCTGTGGATCATGAAGCTGAAGACGAGACGCCATTAACAGAGTTTGGGCGGGAAGGCTTGGTCCACTGTATCTCACTGAGAAATAATCACTGCGCCATCTGAAGTTTGTCTTGAATACCCACAAAATGTTCTATACTACTGAGGGTATACACAAACACTTGTTATCTTAAAAGTAGGTTCTATTCTCATACGGGAGATATATACATATACAGGAGGACCCAGGAGCTCGCTTCCACACCACAAAGACTCTGTCTTCACTCTCTCTATGTATTACTGCACGCTGGGATGTACAGATGCCAGCATTCACAAGCTGAATACATAAAGTATAAATATGATAATTTATATACATAATATGGTGCACAATAAATGGAATATTACATAGAATTAATACATGTTCTGTAATACTTTACTATACATAATTAATGGAGTAATATAAGAGTAATATAATAATACACAGCTGAAGGTACTACTTTGTGTCCATATCATGCAGTCTAATGCCACATTAAGATTCTGGGAGAGAGTTTTCCGCCTCAGGAACAAGTGTGTTTAGGAGGACTCGGGCAATAATCTTGCCAACTACGGACAGCAGCGAGATCCCAAGGTAGTTGCCACAGTCTGACCGGTCTCCCTTGTTCTTATAAATATTGACAATGGAGGTGTCTTTAAGAGTTTGAGGGATTTCCTCCTTTTCCCATATATTCTCCAGGAGAGAGTGGAGACGGCTGGTAAGCAGAGGCCCTCCTGCTTTATACACCTCCGCTGGGATGCCATCATGCCCCAAGGTTTTGTTATTTTTCATCGGTTTGATGGCAGTAGCTATCTCATTCAGGGATGGGGATAGCTGAGGTGGGTCAGCTCTGGATGTTGAAGGATGTGCTGGGTAGTCAGGCCATCCACATCGGTGTTTTGGCTGAGCAGTGAATGGTAGTTCTCTTTCCAGCGCTGAAGGATGTCTTAAATTACGGGGTTACAGTCGGATGAGTGGAGGGGGGCTGCACCACGAAAGATTAGCCCCTAAAATGTTTTAGTGGAATTGAAAAATTCACTCATCTTGTGCTGATATGCAAATTTTTGCGTTTCACATGCTTTATTTTTAAACTAGTCGTTCTTTAAATTACGAAGTTCGTGCTGGGTCGCGGCTTTCTTGTTGCGGAAGGTATCAGCTTTGGTTTGAGACTGAGGGTTGTTCTGCCAGTCAGTTAAAGCAGCATGTTTATCATCGATGAGTACATTGATTGTGGGGTCATTTTCATCAAACCAGTCGTAGAATGTTCTTTCCATCAGGCCGAGGGCCTATCTCTCTGCAGGTTTTTTTTCATGGCAGTGTCGAAAATATCCCATTTGGCAATGGGATTTGGGTTGTTTGTTGTCGGATTGTTAATTAGCCCATGTTCGAGCTGCTCTCTAAAAATTTGTACTACCTTGGATCCTCCATACGCTTCATGTTAAAACCTCTTCTGGAGGTTTACTGCCTTCGCCGTGTTGGGCAAGGTGAAGTGAGAGTTTGGCTCTGACGAGCCGATAATCAGTATGGCACTGGTCTGTGTCACGCATGACGCAGGTGATGAGGACATCTCGGCGCTCTCTGTCTCTGACAATGATGTAGTCAATGAGATGCCAGTGTTTGGATTGTGGGTGTTGCCACGAACCCTTGAACTTTCGGCCTACCTAAACAAGGTATTGGTGATAGTTGGGTTGTGTGTAGCACACTTGCTGAGGAGGGCGTAGGCCGTTGGGATTACACTTGCCTAGTCAATTTCTCCCTATGGTTCCTGCCAAATGTCAGCATCTTTGCCAACTCTCGCATTGAAATCGCCAAGGAGCACAACCTTATCTTCTCTGGGGATATTGTGAGCACTCTGTCAAGGTCTGAGTAAAAAGCCTCCTTGATGTCATCCTCTGCATCCAGTGTTGGAGAGTATGCACTGATGAAAAAGACATGACGTGAGTGATTCAGAGGGACTCGGAGCATCATGAGGCGCTCGTTGATTCCAATAGGCATTTCAGTTAAGCTGAGTAAGATGCGTTGGCGGATGGCAAAGCCAACTCCATAAATGTGGTTTCTCTCTGCAGCAGGCTTACCCTTCCAGAAGAAGGTATAACCAGAACCCGTTCTCTGAGTTGACCCTCGTCTAGGAGCCGGGACTCACTAATGGCTGCTATGTTGACGTTATACCTAGCCAGCTCTTTTGCCACAGACACACACACACACACACACATGTGCACATTAACCATTATCTTACAGTTGTTATTCGTGATGTTGTTCATATGTTGCTCTTCATAATTATTAGGTTTATGTATTGTTTTTATTAACTTATTCATTTATTGGTTAATTCATTTTTCCTCTTTTTAGGACAATTAATGAATAACTTTTCGCAGCAGCCAAGAAACATTAATTATGTTATTGACATAAAAAGTCCTTTAAAGCTGATTGATGATACGAGTTCTCAATACAGTGTACTAATTAACACGATGTAAACAATTGCATGAATTTTTAGCGTAAAATCAATTACAGAAAAAAAGAACATTTTAAATATATATTTAGGACAACAGAAGTGTTCTCCTTTATCTTATTTTTAAAGGGTTTTCGTAGTAGTATCATCACTACATTTATAAGGTCCTCACTGTAAGTGTTTCCTGAAAGTGTTAACCGATACTGGTGGAGGATGGTGCTGTAGTGGTGGTCTTAATAGTGTCCACCGCCACCTATCAACCCTTGTATCCTAAGCAACATCTTACATTTAACAGTTTCCTCGTAAGTCACCAGAATCCTCTATAAATGTTGCCCTTGTGGTATCCAATCTCTCCTTCGATACAAAGTCTCAAATTCCTCGATAAATGTCTACGTTATACAATTTACGACGAAACTCCAACAGTGTGTCACTTATCACGTTATTGTGAGAAGAAACTTTGGTGGTAGATGTGTTGTTCCTCACAGGTGTTTCATCACAAGTGCTGCTTAGTGTTGTTGTACAGTACATCATGATTATACTCTTACTGTCAGCTTCCATTGGTACTTTGAGTCCACGAAATCATACAATGTGGACATAATCATTCCGTGTTGTACGGAAAGGTGTGTGTGTGTGTGAGTACCATGAAGGTATTATAAGTTATAAGGTGCAGTTAATTATAACACCTTCCACTAATCAGTCATTAATATTCATGAAAACTGAGGAATCATAAATGGGCTACACATTTTAGCGGAACAATTTCAGTGTTATTTGATTCTTAAACTGGTTTCTTGGTAATAACAAACAATTTTGTTTATACCGTTCTTGAACCTTTATGTCGAGATGTGATTCAAAGTGTAAGATTCAAAAGTTATTTATGATTCATAATTTGTCTTGGACAATTATCTTCCTCAAGCGATGATTAAATTTGACTATTTTGCATATTTCGCAACTCCTTAAATTTATGTAGCTCTTGAGTGTTAATGTCGCATCAGGAATCAGCTGACATTACTTAAGTTTTAAAAAATAGTTTCAGTGCTTAACTTTATGGATACAAATGTAATTACAATTAAATATTGATAGGTAGTAGGTAGCAGGCAGCTATCAAACAATGAGGTACTACAGCCTGGGAGGATATTGGAAGCATAATGTGTTGTCAAATGGTAGACCCTGATGCCATATGGCATCACGACTCATGAAAATTACGATCCGTGCCTGTAATACTCTGGAAAAATCGTAAATCATGTACTTAGACTTCGTTTTTGAGCCATAATTCATCATACCAATATGTGGTACCGCAAAATGATTACAGGGGAGAGGTCACAAAGGGTGTGTATAACTGACAACAGTGGTTAGGATATTGTTGCATTGGATATCATAAATTGTTTGTTCAGTTCTGCACATAGAAGTTGACTTATTCACACCTGCGTGAGTATCGCAGTGTGAGGGAACATACCCGGACGCATACACTGTTCTTCACATCCACGTTCAGGAACAAGCATGTGTTTAGATGTATACATGGGAATTTACTTAGATACTAAATGCAAAATTCTAAATTTAAATTCAAGTATACACACAGACAAACACACACACACACAGACACACACACACACACGCCCTACTGCTACTACTTTGCTGTCACTCTGAATCGAATATGACGATCATCCATCTATAAAACAATGATATGAGTCATTAGTGATGTAAATTTCATTGGTGAGTTTTAAGGCCAATACGGGAACGGCAGAGTTGTTCACAGATGTCGCAAAAGTGGAGGGCAACATCGAGTGCGGGAGGGGCGGTGGCAGCGTTTTTCCGGCGTTGGCGCTTGTCTGCATCTGTTTGCAGTCGGGCTAACTTGAAAGTATTGACACTTTCTTGCGTGGTGCTCCTCCAAGCGCGTTACGATGTTGAGTAATTGTCTCCAAGGTGAGGGGGGTCTATTTGGCACTTTTTCAGGTTTGGCTTAAGACTATCCTTATACCTTTACGTTTACTATTCGTTAGGTGACTGTAAAGTAGCTGCTTTGGCAGTCTACTGTCGTCCATGCGGGTAACATGGCCAGTCCAGCGTAGTTGTTCATGGATAATGGTAGCCTCGATGCTCCTACAGTTGGTGTCAGCAATAATACTGGCATTTGTTCTCTTGTCTTCCCAGCGAACTCGAAGGATGGAACATAGACTACGTTGGTGAAAGTTTTCAAGTGCCTTGAGGTGCCTCCTGTATATGACCCATGTCTCGCTGCCATATAGCAGGTGGGGAGGACCACTACTCGATATACGTATAACTTTGTAGATAATTTTACCTCCCTACAGCTAAAGACACGGTTTCGGAGTCTGTCAAAGGCTTGAGATGCACATCTGAGCCGATGCTGAATCTCTTCATCGATGTCGGTGGTGGTGGTCAGGTGGGAGCCGAGATACCGAAAGTGGGTAACATTAGAGAGGGTGGTACCTTTAAGATGGATGGATGGTGGAGGTGTGTCTGAACCAAGGGCAAGTTGAAAGAGAATTTTAGTTTTAGGTACAGTAGCTAAAACAACTATCTGTGCAGGTGGGGGTCAATATGCCACGAAATTTTACGTGTGATTAGTGACAGCCCTCATATACCAAAATTTATCTTCCATGATCTCATATTGTTTCCCACAAAAGTATGCACAGATAGTTGATTAAACTACTGTACATTCACCTCATTGCCGAAGTGTGCATACGCATCTGTGTAGGTGTTCAGGATCTCATGTAAGTCACGTTCAGTATGAGCAACAAGAGTGAGGACGTCTGCAAACTGAAGTCCAGTAATGGAAGCTGCTGACACCTTTGTTCTTGCCTGGAGTCGTCTTATGTTGAAAAGACCCTTCATCCGGTACTCGATGTCCAACCCGCCGACTAAGTTGGCACTGACACGAGTAAGGAAGGCAGCCAAGAAAATGAAAAAGAGAGTTGGCGCCAGTACACATCCTTGTTCAACCCCCGTTTGGATGGGAAAGAACTCAGACTGGGTGCCATTGTGCAGAACACTTCCGTTCATGCCATCATGGAGCTGCCTCACAATGGTGATGAATTATGGGGGGCAGCCAAAACGGCTGAGGATCCACCATAGGGCTTCCCTGTTCACCGAGGCGAAAGCCTTGGTTAGGTCAATAAAAGCCATGTACAGGTCACGACGCTGTTCTCTGCACTTTTCTGTATCTGGTGGGCAGCAAAGATCATGTCAGTGGCGCTACGTGATGGTCTAACCCCACATTGAGATTCTGGGAGGAAGTTTTCCGCCTCAGGAAGAAGTCTGTTTAGGACGACATGGTAATAATCTTGCCAGCTAAAGATGGCAGCGACATTCCGCGGTAGTTGCCATAGTCTGACCGGTCTCCCTTGTTCTAATAAATCTTGATGTTGGAGGCGTCTATAAGAGCTTGGGGGACTTCCTCCTTTTCCCATATATTCTTCAAGAGAGAGAGTGGAGACTGTTGGTAAGCAGAGGTCCTCCTGCTTTATATACCTCGGCTGGGATTCCATCAGGCCCTGAGGCTTTATTATTTTTCATCTGTTTGATGGCAGTAGCTACCTCATCCAGGGATGAAGGATAGCTAAGGCTGGTCAGCTCTGGATGCTGAGGGACGTGCTGGGTAGTCATGACATCTACATCGATGTTTCGCTTGAGTAGTGAATGGTAGTGGTCTTTCCAGCGCTGAAGGAGGCCTTCATGGTCGGATGAGCAGAGGGGGGCTGTACCACGAGTGATTGGCCCATAAAATGTTTTGGTGGAATTGAAAAATTCGCACATACTGTACTGATTTGAAAATTTTTGTGTTTCACATGTTTTATTTATCAACCAGTAATTCTTTAGATTCCGAAGTTCCCGCTGGGCCACAGCTTTCTTCTTGCGGAAGGTATCAGTTTTTGTCATGACAGTATTGAGAATATTCCATTCGTCACTGGGATTTGGGTTGTTCGTTGTAGGGTTGTTTATCAGGCCATGTTCAAGCTGCTCTCTGAAAGCATGTGTTACCACTGGATCCTCCAGACACTTTGTGTTAAAACCTCTTCTAGAGGCTTGCTGCCTTCGCTGTTTTGGGGCGACGTGAATTGAGAGCTTGGCTCTTTCGAGCCGATGATCAGTGTAGTAGTGGTCTGAGCCACGCATGACATGGGTAATGAGGACATCTCGGCAATCTTTTTCACTGACAATGATGTAGTCAATGAGATGCCAGTGTTTGGATCGTGGGTGTTGCCATCAACCCTTGAACTTGTAGGCCTGCCTAAACAAGGTTTTGGTGATAGTGAGGTTGTGTGCAACACACTTGCTGATGAGGAGTAGGCCATTGACATTACACTTGCCTAGTCTATTTCTCCCTATGATTCCCTGCCAAATGTTAGCATCTCTGCCAACTCTGGCACAACCTTATCTTCTCTGGAGATAGATGTGAGCACTCTGTCAAGGTCTGCGTAAATGGCATCCTTGATGTCATCCTTTGCATTCAGTGCCGTGGCATGTGCACTGATGAAAAAGGTATGACGTGAGTGATTCAGTGGGACTTGGAGCGTCTTGAGTCGCTCGTTGATCCCAATAGGCATTTCAGTTAGCCTGTGTAGGATGCATTGGCGGATGGCAAAGCCATTTCCATAAATAAGGTTTCTCTCTGCAGCAGGCTTACCCTTCCAGAAGAAGTTATAGCCAGACCCCCGTTCTGTGAGTTGACCCTCGTTTGGTAGCCGGGACTCACTGATGGCTGCTATGTCGATATTTTACCTAGCCAGCTCTTTTGCCACAAAGGCAGTTCTTCTTGCAGGATGCTCATTTGTACCAGTATCCAGAAGGGTCCTGACATTCCATGCAGCGACCATAAGAGGTTGTATAGTTTGTTTTTGCTTAGATCTGTGAATTTGATTGTGTTTTCGACTGCATAAGGATGACCTTACTGGGTGCGGTTGCCCAGTCAGGTTGCTTTTTTAGGCAGGCTATGTTTAGGGCACCTTTTCTAGACCCCTCCCCATGTGGGGTGAGCAGAGTGGGTCCTCGAAAGGGCTGCCTAGCTTCCTGTACATAAACGACCATCTTATCTGTCCCACCCATTTGCAGAGTTTGTGACTAGAGACTCCCGGCAGTCATCTCTGCCTATCCCCGTCGCCACTTCTCCCTCGCCATAGGACTTTTGAGGGTATTGGGGTTTTGAGGATGATGAGAGGTATGATAAGCTGGATGATGGCTGTGCTTTAGTTGATTTATGTGGTGAGGCAGGAGTGAAGGATGCAACCACACATCTTGTCTCTCCCTTTTCCTGATCCAGTGGTGCAAGTGTTGCAACGACTGCAGAGAGGGAGAGTTGTAATGGACTGGCGATAGTCCAGTTCGTTGGGTGGTCACCTCTTCTGCCTATACCACCGTTGGGGTCTTGTTGGAGCTCTGTAATCAGGTCTGCCTGATGCGGGGCTCCACAGCAGATTTTTCGTCCAGGGTTTACTCCCGTAGCCTTATACCTACCAAGGTTAATCAGCAAGGCAGCGGGGCAATGGTTGTCAGGAGCCAGGACGTATCCACATGCCAGTGGGCCTATGCGCCGTCCCTATTGGGCCCACTGCTGCTCCGAGATTCCCTGTTGATCTAGCCTAGGCCTATGAGGCACCCAGTTATAGGGTGTTGCGACGAAGAGGCACAGCAGAAGTCTTGATGGTAAAGAGGCTGTATACTGGCAGGGGAAGAGTTCTGTAATATTCTTCCTTGTTCACCACTAGGGCTAGCCAGCGGTGGTATCTGGAAGCGAAACGGAGCAAGCAATGCCTGCACCTTAACACTAACATAATGCTGTTACACTAGACGCATTACACCACCCTGTACGCACACAAACACACACACACACACACACACACACACACACACACTTACACACACACACACACACACACACAGTGATTGGAAATAAATGTCCTATTTTTTTAAATTGTTAAATCGTTTAAGCTGAAAATCACATCACTTTGTTGTCAGATGAAGGCTGTCATATCTGAGTAATAATTCGCTAATGCCTTCTGATATGAAAAGGTAATTTCTGAGCTTGTCATCATAATATGTATATATATATATATATATATATATATATATATATATATATATATATATATATATATATATATATATGTATATATATATATATATAAATCTTGATAAAATCACACGGGAGAATGGAAACAACGGAGTACCTTAGCTTTCGTCTTTATTCAAGACATCTTCAGAGGCAACTGGATTACATGGACAGAGAGAGGCTTAAATATACAGGGTGACCTTAAAAACATGAGGTCAGGTCATAATGATGATATCCACTAATCCACACACCAACACACATGTAGAGGAGCTTAAGAGAAGGGTGGTGACGTGACCAACCAGGTCAGGTCAGAAATAAGGGACCCACAAAATAACTATCATACATCTAGATCAAAGGTTTTCAAAGCATTTTTAACCTTGGGCCACTGACAAATAAATTTATGTAACATATTATCAGTTTTGAACTGACCATCACTAAGGTTTATTGATTTTAATTCCTTAATCAAACTAGCTTCAACCAGTGTGAGGGGTGTGAGGGGTGTTGACAGCCAAGAACTCTGGGTATTTAAAGGCTCTGTGAATTGTAATTTTCTCACTCCTACTTACCTGCTAGAATGTTGAGAATGTATTCCTGTTTCCTCTTGATTCCTCCGTTATTGTTGTGTTTGACTTGTAAAGCATTTATTGTGAGACAATGGAAGGCATTCATGGAGGATCTGAAGCTTATCGGGCTTAGAGAGTATTACTAGTTAACCAGAGCAATGATAAAGACAATGATTTTATGCGTCGTTCGTTTGAATTGGAATGATTTCATGCCCCGTTGATTCATTGATTATATGGTTCACTGGTGCGATGGTTCGTTGGTCCGATGGTTCAATGGTCCGAATAAATCGTCTGGATCCATTATTCGAAAAATCTTAAAATTTCACACACACGAGTAGGGTCAGCGAACTTAACGGCTCGCCTTCATCACCACTAACATGTTACAGTTAAGGCTACAGCTCTCCTTCATCAACACTAACATGTTACAGTTAAGGCGACAGCTCTCCTTCCACACCACTAACATGTTACAGTTAAGGCTACAGCTCTCCTTCAACACAACTATCTAACATGATACAGCTAAGGCTACAGCTCTCCTTGAACACCACTATCTGACATAATAAAGTTAAGGCTGCAGCTCTCCTTCAACACCACTATCTAATATGATAGAGTTAAGACTACAGCTCTCCTTTAACACCACAAACATGATACAGTTAAGGCTGCAGCTCTCCTTCAACACCATTATCTAACATGATACAGTTAAGGCTACACCTCTCCTTCAACACCACGAACATGATACAGTTAAGGCTACAGCTCTCGTTCAATACCACTTTCTATCATGATGCAGTTAGACTACAGCTCTCCTTCAACACCACTATCAAACATGATACAGCTAAGGCTACAACTCTCCTTCAACACCGCTATCTAACATAATTAAGTTAAGGCTACAGCTCTCCTTCAACACCACTATCTAACATGATACAGTTAAGGCTATAGCTCTCCTTCAACACCACGAACATGATACAGTTAAAACTACAGCTCTCCTTCAACACCACAAACATGATACAGTTAAGACTACAGCTCTCTTTTAACACCACTAACATGATACAGTTAAGACTACAGCTCTCCTTCAACACCACAAACATGATACAGTTAAGGCTACAGCTCTCCTTCAACACCACTAATGCGATAAAGTTAAAGCTACAGCTCTCCTTCAATACCACTCTCTATCATGGTACATTTAAAGCTACAGCTCTCCTTCAACACCACTAACATAGTACAGTTAAGGCTACAGCTCTCCTTCAACACAAATTAATACGATACAGTTAAGGCTACAGCTCTCCTTCGACACCACTCTCTATGATGGTACAGTTAAGGCTACAGCTCTCCTTCAACACCACTAATACGATACAGTTAAGGCTGCAGCTCTCCTTCGACACCACTCTCTAACATGGTACAGTTAAGGATACAGCTCTCCTTCAGCTCCACTAACATAGTACAGTTAAGGCTACAGCTCTCCTTCAACACCATTAATACGATACAGTTAAGGCTACAGCTCTCATTCGACACCACTCTCTAACATGGTACAGTTAAGGCTACAGCTCTCCTTCAACACCACTAATACGATACAGTTAAGGCGGCAGCTCTCCTTCAACACCATTAATACGATACAGTTAAGGCTACAGCTCTCCTTCAACACCACTATCTAACATAATAAAGTTAAGGCTACAGCTCTCCTTCAAGACCACTATCTAACATGACACAGTTAACGCTACAGCTCTCCTTCAACACCACTAACATGATGCAGTTCAGGCTACAGCTATCCTTCAACACCACTCTCTAACATGGTACACTTAAGGCTACAGCTCTCCTTCAACACCACTAATGCGATACAGTTAAAGCTACAGCTCTCCTTCGACACCACGATCTAACATGATACAGTTAAGGCTACAGCTCTCCTTCAACACCACTAATACGATACAGTTAATGCTGCAGCTCTCCTTCAACACCACTACCTAACATAATATTGTTAAGGCTACAGCCCTCCTTCAACACCACTAATGCGATAAAGTTAAAGCTACAGCTCTCCATCGACACCACTCTCTAACATGGTACAGTACAGGCTACAGCTCTCCTTCGACACCACTAACATGATACAGTTAAGGCTACAGCTCTCCTTCAAAACCACTAATACGATGCAGTTAAGGCTACAGCAATCCTTCGACACCACTCTCTAACATGGCACAGTTAAGGCTACAGCTCTCCATCAACACCACTAACATGGTACAGTTAAGGATACAGCTCTACTTCAACACCACTCTCTAACATGGTACAGTTAAGGCTGCAGCTCGCCTTCAACACCACTATCTAACATGATACAGGTAAGGCTACAGCTCTACTTCAACACCACTAACATGATACAGTTAAAACTACAGCTCTCCTTCAACACCACAAACATGATACAGTTAAGACTACAGCTCTCTTTTTACACCACAAACATGATACGGTTAAGAATATAGCGCTCTTTTAACACCACTAACATGATACAGTTAAGACTACAGCTCTCCTTCAACACCATAAACATGATACAGTTAAGGCTACAGCTCTCCTTCAACACCACTAATGCGATAAAGTTAAAGCTACAGCTCTCCTTCAACACCACAAACATGATACAGTTAAGGCTACAGCTCTCCTTCAACACCATTAATATGATACAGTTAAGGCTGCAGCTCTCCTTCGACACCACTCTCTAACATGGTACAGTTAAGGCTACAGCTCTCCTTCAACACCACTAATACGATACATTTAAGGCTGCAGCTCGCCTTCGACACCACTCTCTAACATGGTACAGTTAAGGCTACAGCTCTCCTTCGACACCACTAAAATGATACAGTTAAGGCTACAGCTCTCCTTCGACACCACTATCTAACATGATACAGCTAAGTCTACAGCTCTCCTTCAACATCACTATCTAATATGACACAGCTAAGGCTACAGCTCTCCTTCAACACCACTAATACGATACAGTTAAGGCTACAGCTCTCCTTCGACACCACTCTCTAACATGGTACAGTTAAGGCTACAGCTCTCCTTCAACTCCACAAACATAGTACAGTTAAGGCTACAGCTCTCCTTCAACACCATTAATACGATACAGTTAAGGCTACAGCTCTCCTTCGACACCACTAATATGATACAGTTAAGGCTGCAGCTCTCCTTCGACACCACTCTATAACATGGTTCAGTTAAGGCAACAGCTCTCCTTCGACACCACTAAAATGATGCAGTTAAGGCTACAGCTCTCCTTCAACTCCACTAACATAGTACAGTTAAGGCTACTGCTCTCCTTCAACACCATTAATACGATACAGTTAAGGCTACAGCTCTCCTTCAACACCACTAATATGATACAGTTAAGGCTACAGCTCTCCTTCGACACCACTCTCTAACATGGGTCAGTTAAGGCTACAGCTCTCCTTCAGCACCACTAATATGATACAGTTAAGGCTGCAGCTCTCCTTCGACACCACTCTCAAACATGGTTCAGTTAAGGCTACAGCTCTCCTTCGACACCACTAAAATGATACAGTTAAGGCTACAACTCTCCTTCAACTCCACTAACATAGTACAGTTAAGGCTACTGCTCTCCTTCAACACCATTAATACGATACAGTTAAGGTTACAGCTCTCCCTCGACACCACTCTCTAACATGGTACAGTTAAGGCTACAGCTCTCGTTCAACACCACTAATACGATAAAGTTAAGGCTGCAGCTCTCCTTCGACACCACTCTCTAACATGGTACAGTTAAGGCTACAGCTCTCCGCCGACACCACTAAAATGATACAGTTAAGGCTACAGCTCTCCTTCGACACCACTATCTAACATGATGCAGCTAAGTCTACAGCTCTCCTTCAACACCACTATCTAATATGATACAGCTAAGGCTACAGCTCTCCTTCAACACCACCAATACGATACAGTTAAGGCTACAGCTCTCCTTCGACACCACTCTCTAACATGGTTCAGTTAAGGCTACAGCCTTCCTTCAACACCACTCTCTAACATGATACAGTTAAGGCCACAGCTCTCCTTCAACACCACTATCTAACATAATAAAGTTAAGGCTACAGCTCTCCTTCAACACCACTAATACGATACAGTTAAGGCTACAGCTCTCCTTCGACACCACTAATATGATACAGTTAAGGTTGCAGCTCTCCTTCGACACCACTCTCTAACATGGTTCAGTTAAGGCTACAGCTCTCCTTCGACACCACTAAAATGATACAGTTAAGGCTACAGCTCTCCTTCAACTCCACTAACATAGTACAGTTAAGGCTACTGCTCTCCTTCAACACCATTAATACGATACAGTTAAGGCTACAGCTCTCCTTCAACACCACTAATATGATACAGTTAATGCTACAGCTCTCCTTCGACACCACTCTATAACATGGTTCAGTTAAGGCTACACCTCTCCTTCAACACCACTAATATGATACAGTTAAGGCTGCAGCTCTCCTTCGACACCACTCTCTAACATGGTTCAGTTAAGGCTACAGCTCTCCTTCGACACCACTAAAATGATACAGTTAAGGCTACAACTCTCCTTCAACTCCACTAACATAGTACAGTTAAGGCTACTGCTCTCCTTCAACACCATTAATACGATACAGTTAAGGCTACAGCTCTCCTTCGACACCACTCTCTAACATGGTACAGTTAAGGCTACAGCTTTCGTTCAACACCACTAATACGATACAGTTAAGGCTGCAGCTCTCCTTCGACACCACTCTCTAACATGGTACAGTTAAGGCTACAGCTCTCCGCCGACACCACTAAAATGATACAGTTAAGGCTACAGCTCTCCTTCGACACCACTCTCTAACATGATGCAGCTAAGTCTACAGCTCTCCTTCAACACCACTATCTAATATGATACAGCTAAGGCTACAGCTCTCCTTCAACACCACTAATACGATACAGTTAAGGCTACAGCTCTCCTTCGACACCACTCTCTAACATGGTTCAGTTAAGGCTACAGCTCTCCTTCAACACCACTCTCTAACATGATGCAGTTAAGGCCACAGCTCTCCTTCAACACCACTATCTAACATAATAAAGTTTAGGCTACAGCTCTCCTTCAACACCACTAATACGATACAGTTAAGGCTACAGCTCTCCTTCGACACCACTCTCTAACATGGTACAGTTAATCCTACAGCTCTCCATCATCACCACTAACATGATACAGTTAAGAATACAGCTCTACTTCAACACCACTCTCTAACATGATACAGTTAAGGCTACAGCTCTCCTTCAACACCAGTATCTAACATGATTCAGGTAAGGCTAGAGCTCACCTTCAACACCACTAACATGATACAGTTAAAACTGCAGCTCTCCTTCAACACCACAAAGATGATACAGTGAAGACTACAGCTCTCTTTTAACACCACAAACATGATACGGTTAAGACTACAGCTCTCTTTTAACACCACTAACATGATACAGTTAAGACTACAGCTCTCCTTCAACACCACAAACATGATACAGTTAAGGATGCAGCTCTCCTTCAACACCTCTAATGCGATAAAGATAAAGCTACAGCTCTCCTTCAATACCACTCTCTAACATGGTACAGTTAGGGCTACAGCTCTCCTTCAACACTACTAACATAGTACAGTTAAGGCTACAGCTCTCCTTCAACACCATTAATACGATACAGTTAAGGCTACAGCTCTCCTTCAACACCACTCTCTAACATGGCACAGTTAAGGCTACAGCTCTCCTTCAACACCACTAATACGATACAGTTAAGGCTGCAGCTCTCCTTCGACACCACTCTCTAACATGGTACAGTTAAGGTTACAGCTCTCCTTCAACACGACTAAAATGATACAGTTAAGGCTACAGCTCTCCTTCAACATCACTATCTAATATGATACAGATAAGGCTTCAGCTCTCCTTCAACACCACTAATACGATACAGTTAAGGCTGCAGCTCTCCTTCAACACCACTATCAAACATAATATTGTTAAGGCTACAGCCCTCCTTCAACACCGCTAACATGATACAGTTTAGACTACAGCTCTCCATCGGCACCACCAACATGATACAGTTAAGGCTACAGCTCTCCTTCAACACCACTATTGCGATAAAGTTAAAGCTACAGCTCTCCATCGACACCACTCTCTAACATGGTACAGTACAGTCTACAGCTCTCCTTCAACACCACTAATACGATACAGTTAAGGCTACAGCTCTCCATCGGCACCACTAACATGATACAGTTAAGGCGACAGCTCTCCTTCAACACCACTAATGCGATAAAGTTAAGGCTACAGCTCTCCTTCGACACCACTAACATGATACAGTTAAGGCTACAGCTCTCCTTCAACACCACTAATACGATGCAGTTAAGGCTACAGCAATCCTTCGACACCACTCTCTAACATGGCACAGTTAAGGCTACAGCTCTCCATCAACACCACTAACATGATACAGTTAAGGATACAGCTCTACTTCAACACCACTCTCTAACATGATACAGTTGAGGCTGCAGCTCGCCTTCAACACCACTATCTAACATGATCCAGGTAAGGCTACAGCTCTACTTCAACACCACTAACATGATACAGTTAAAACTACAGCTCTCCTTCAACACCACAAACAATGATACAGTTAAGACTACAGCTCTCTTTTTACACCACAAACATGATACGGTTAAGACTATAGCGCTCTTTTAACACCACTAACATGATGCAGTTAAGACTACAGCTCTCCTTCAACACCACAAACATGATACAGTTAAGGCTACAGCTCTCCTTCAACACCACTAATGCGATAAAGTTAAAGCTACAGCTCTCCTTCAACACCACAAACATGATACAGTTAAGGCTACAGCTCTCCGTCAACACTATTAATATGATACAGTTAAGGCTGCAGCTCTCCTTCGACACCACTCTCTAACATGGTACAGTTAAGGCTACAGCTCTCCTTCAACACCACTAATACGATACATTTAAGGCTGCAGCTCTCCTTAGACACCACTCTCTAACATGGTACAGTTAAGGCTACAGCTCTCCTTCGACACCACTAAAATGATACAGTTAAGGCTACAGCTCTCCTTCGACACCACTATCTAACATGATACAGCTAAGTCTACAGCTCTCCTTCAACATCACTATCTAATATGACACAGCTAAGGCTACAGCTCTCCTTCAACACCACTAATACGATACAATTAAGGCTACAGCTCTCCTTCGACACCACTCTCTAACATGGTACAGTTAAGGCTACAGCTCTCCTTCAACTCCACTAACATAGTACAGTTAAGGCTACAGCTCTCCTTCAACACCATTAATACGATACAGTTAAGGCTTCAGCTCTCCTTCGACACCACTAATATGATACAGTTAAGGCTGCAGCTCTCCTACGACACCACTCTCTAACATGGTTCAGTTAAGGCTACAGCTCTCCTTCGACACCACTAAAATGATACAGTTAAGGCTACAGCTCTCCTTCAACTCCACTAACATAGTACAGTTAAGGCTACTGCTCTCCTTCAACACCATTAATACGATACAGTTAAGGCTACAGCTCTCCTTCAACACCACTAATATGATACAGTTAAGGCTACAGCTCTCCTTCGACACCACTCTCTAACATGGTTCAGTTAAGGCTACAGCTCTCCTTCAACACCACTAATACGATACAGTTAAGGCTGCAGCTCTCCTTCGACACCACTCTCTAACATGGTACAGTTAAGGCTACAGCTCTCCGCCGACACCACTAAAATGATACAGTTAAGGCTACAGCTCCCCTTCGACACCACTATCTAACATGATGCAGCTAAGTCTACAGCTCTCCTTCAACACCACTATCTAATATGATACAGCTAAGGCTACAGCTCTCCTTCAACACCACCAATACGATACAGTTAAGGCTACAGCTCTCCTTCAACACCACTCTCTAACATGGTTCAGTTAAGGCTACAGCCTTCCTTCAACACCACTCTCTAACATGATACAGTTAAGGCCACAGCTCTCCTTCAACACCACTATCTAACATAATAAAGTTAAGGCTACAGCTCTCCTTCAACACCACTAATACGATACAGTTAAGGCTACAGCTCTCCTTCGACACCACTAATATGATACAGTTAAGGCTGCAGCTCTCCTTCGACACCACTCTCTAACATGGTTCAGTTAAGGCTACAGCTCTCCTTCGACACCACTCTTTAACATGGTACAGTTAAGGCTACAGCTCTCCTTCAACTCCACTAACATAGTACAGTTAAGGCTACTGCTCTCCTTCAACACCATTAATACGATACAGTTAAGGCTACAGCTCTCCTTCAACACCACTAATATGATACAGTTAATGCTACAGCTCTCCTTCGACACCACTCTCTAACATGGTTCAGTTAAGGCTACAGCTCTCCTTCAACACCACTAATATGATACAGTTAAGGCTGCAGCTCTCCTTCGACACCACTCTCTAACATGGTTCAGTTAAGGCTACAGCTCTCCTTCGACACCACTAAAATGATACAGTTAACGCTACAACTCTCCTTCAACTCCACTAACATAGTACAGTTAAGGCTACTGCTCTCCTTCGACACCATTAAAATGATACAGTTAAGGCTACAACTCTCCTTCAACTCCACTAACATAGTACAGTTAAGGCTACTGCTCTCCTTCAAACCATTAATACGATACAGTTAAGGCTACAGCTCTCCTTCGACACCACTCTCTAACATGGTACAGTTAAGGCTACAGCTCTCGTTCAACACCACTAATACGATACAGTTAAGGCTGCAGCTCTTCTTCGACACCACTCTCTAACATGGTACAGTTAAGGCTACAGCTCTCCGCCGACACCACTAAAATGATACAGTTAAGGCTACAGCTCTCCTTCGACACCACTCTCTAACATGATGCAGCTAAGTCTACAGCTCTCCTTCAACACCACTATCTAATATGATACAGCTAAGGCTACAGCTCTCCTTCAACACCACTAATACGATACAGTTAAGGCTACAGCTCTCCTTCGACACCACTCTCTAACATGGTTCAGTTAAGGCTACAGCTCTCCTTCAACACCACTCTCTAACATGATACAGTTAAGGCCACAGCTCTCCTTCAACACCACTAATACGATACAGTTAAGGCTACAGCTCTCCTTCGACACCACTCTCTAACATGGTACAGTTAATGCTACAGCTCTCCATCATCACCACTAACATGATACAGTTAAGAATACAGCTCTACTTCAACACCACTCTCTAACATGATACAGTTAAGGCTACAGCTCTCCTTCAACACCACTATCTAACATGATACAGGTAAGGCTAGAGCTCACCTTCAACACCACTAACATGATACAGTTAAAACTGCAGCTCTCCTTCAACACCACAAAGATGATACAGTTAAGACTACAGCTCTCTTTTAACACCACAAACATGATACGGTTAAGACTACAGCTCTCTTTTAACACCACTAACATGATACAGTTAAGACTACAGCTCTCCTTCAACACCATAAACATGATACAGTTAAGGCTGCAGCTCTCCTTCAACACCTCTAATGCGATAAAGTTAAAGCTACAGCTCTCCTTCAATACCACTCTCTAACATGGTACAGTTAGGGCTACAGCTCTCCTTCAACACCACTAACATAGTACAGTTAAGGCTACAGCTCTCCTTCAACACCATTAATACGATGCAGTTAAGGCTACAGCTCTCCTTCAACACCACTCTCTAACATGGCACAGTTAAGGCTACAGCTCTCCTTCGACACCACTAATACGATACAGTTAAGGCTGCAGCTCTCCTTCGACACCACTCTCTAACATGGTACAGTTAAGGTTACAGCTCTCCTTCAACACGACTAAAATGATACAGTTAAGGCTACAGCTCTCCTTCAACATCACTATCTAATATGATACAGATAAGGCTTCAGCTCTCCTTCAACACCACTAATACGATACAGTTAAGGCTGCAGCTCTCCTTCAACACCACTATCTAACATAATATTGTTAAGGCTACAGCCCTCCTTCAACACCGCTAACATGATACAGTTTAGACTACAGCTCTCCATCGGCACCACCAACATGATACAGTTAAGGCTACAGCTCTCCTTTAACACCACTAATGCGATAAAGTTAAAGCTACAGCTCTCCATCGACACCACTCTCTAACATGGTACAGTACAGTCTACAGCTCTCCTTCAACACCACTAATACGATACAGTTAAGGCTACAGCTCTCCATCGGCACCACTAACATGATACAGTTAAGGCGACAGCTCTCCTTCAACACCACTAATGCAATAAAGTTAAGGCTACAGCTCTCCTTCGACACCACTAACATGATACAGTTAAGGCTACAGCTCTCCTTCAACACCACTAATACGATGCAGTTAAGGCTACAGCAATCCTTCGACACCACTCTCTAACATGGCACAGTTAAGGCTACAGCTCTCCATCAACACCACTAACATTATACAGTTAAGGATACAGCTCTACTTCAACACCACTCTCTAACATGATACAGTTGAGGCTGCAGCTCGCCTTCAACACCACTATCTAACATGATACAGGTAAGGCTACAGCTCTACTTCAACACCACTAACATGATACAGTTAAAACTACAGCTCTCCTTCAACACCACAAACATGATACAGTTAAGACTACAGCTCTCTTTTTACACCACAAACATGATACGGTTAAGACTATAGCGCTCTTTTAACACCACTAACATGATGCAGTTAAGACTACAGCTCTCCTTCAACACAATAAACATGATACAGTTAAAGCTACAGCTCTCCTTCAACACCACTAATGCGATAAAGTTAAAGCTACAGCTCTCCTTCAACACCACAAACATGATACAGTTAAGGCTACAGCTCTCCGTCAACACCATTAATATGATAGAGTTAAGGCTGCAGCTCTCCTTAGACACCACTCTCTAACATGGTACAGTTAAGGCTACAGCTCTCCTTCGACACCACTAAAATGATACAGTTAAGGCTACAGCTCTCCTTCGACACCACTATCTAACATGATACAGCTAAGTCTACAGCTCTCCTTCAACATCACTATCTAATATGACACAGTTAAGGCTACAGCTCTCCTTCAACACCATTAATACGATACAGTTAAGGCTACAGCTCTCCTTCGACACCACTCTCTAACATGGTACAGTTAAGGCTACAGTTCTCCTTCAACACCACTAATACGATACAGTTAAGGCTACAGCTCTCCTTCGACACCACTCTCTAACATGGTTCAGTTAAGGCTACAGCTCTCCTTCGACACCACTAAAATGATACAGTTAAGGCTACAGCTCTCCTTCGACACCACTATCTAACATGATACTGCTAAGTCTACAGCTCTCCTTCAACACCACTATCTAGTATGATACAGCTAAGGCTACAGCTCTCCTTCAACACCACTTATACGATACAGTTAAGGCTGCAGCTCTCCTTCGACACCACTCTCTAACATGGTACAGTTAAGGCTACAGCTCTCCTTCAACACCACTCTCTAACATGATACAGTTAAGGCCACAGCTCTCATTCAACACCACTATCTAGCATAATAAAGTAAAGGCTACAGCTCTCCTTCAAGACCACTATCTACTGTAACATGACACAGTTAACGCTACAGCTCTCCTTCAACACCACTAACATGATACAGTTAAGGCTACAGCTATCGTTCAACACCACTCTCCAACATGGTACAGCTAAGGCTACAGCTCTCCTTCAAGACCACTAATGCGATACAGTTAAAGCTACAGCTCTCCTTCGACACCACTCTCTAACATGGTACAGTTAAGGCTTCAGCTCTCCTTCAACAACACTATCTAACATGATACATTTTAGGCTACAGCTCTCCTTCAACACCACTATCTACCATGATACAGTTAAGGCTGCAGCTCTCCTTCAACAACACTATCTAACATAATATTGTTAAGGCTACAGCTCTCCTTCAACACCACTATCTAACATAATAAAGTTAAGGCTACAGCTCTCCTTCAACACCACTATCTAACATGATACATTTAAGGCTAGAGCCCTCCTTCAACACCGCTAACATGATACAGTTTAGACTACAGCTCTCCATCGGCACCACTAACATGATACAGTTAAGGCTACAGTTCTCCTTCAACACCACTAATGCGATAAAGTTAAAGCTACAGCTCTCCTTCGACACCACTCTCTAACATGGTACAGTACAGGCTACAGCTCTCCTTGGACACCACTAACATGATACAGTTTAGGCTACAGCTCTCCTTCAACACCAGTAATACGATACACTTAAGGCTACAGCTCTCCTTCGTCACCACTCTGTAACATGGTACAGTTAAGGCTACAGTTCTCCTTCAACACCACTAACATGATATAGTTAAGGATACAGCTCTACTTCAACACCACTCTCTAACATGATACAGTTAAGGCTACAGCTCTCCTTCAACACCACTATCTAACATAATAAAGTTAAGGCTACAGCTCTCCTTCAACACCACTATCTAACATGATACAGTTAAGACTACAGCTCTCCTTCTATACCACTATCTATGATAATACAGTTAAGGCTACAGCTCTCCTTCAACTCCACTAATATGATACAGTTAAGGCTACAGCTCTCCTTCAACACCACTAACATGATACAGTTAAGGCTACAGCTCTCCTTCAACACCACTATCTAACATAATTCAGTTAAGGCTACAGCTCTCCTTCTATACCACTATCTAAGATAATGCAGTTAAGGCTACATCTCTCCTTCAACACCACTATCTAACATAATACAGTTAAGGCTACAGCTCTCCTTCTATACCACTATCTAAGATAATGCAGTTAAGGCTACAGGTCTCCTTCAACAACACTATCCAACATAATACAGTTAAGGCTACAGCTCTCCTTCAACACCACTATCTAACATGATACAGTTAAGACTACAGCTCTCCTTCAACACCACTAACATGATACAGTTAAGGATACAGCTCTACTTCAACACCACTCTCTAACATGATACAGTTAAGGCTACAGCTCTCCTTCAACACCACTATCTAACATAATTCAGTTAAGGCTACAGCTCTCCTTCTATACCACTATCTAAGATAATGCAGTTAAGGCTACATCTCTCCTTCAACACCACTATCTAACATAATACAGTTAAGGCTACAGCTCTCCTTCTATACCACTATCTAAGATAATGCAGTTAAGGCTACAGGTCTCCTTCAACAACACTATCCAACATAATACAGTTAAGGCTACAGCTCTCCTTCAACACCACTATCTAACATGATACAGTTAAGACTACAGCTCTCCTTCAACACCACTAACATGATACAGTTAAGGATACAGCTCTACTTCAACACCACTCTCTAACATGATACAGTTAAGGCTACAGCTCTCCTTCAACACCACTATCTAACATGATACAGTTAAGACTACAGCTCTCTTTCTATACCACTATCTAAGATAATACAGTTAAGGCTACAGCTCTCCTTCAACTCCACTAATATGATACAGTTAAGGCTACAGCTCTCCTTCAACACCACTAACATGATACAGTTAAGGCTACAGCTCTCCTTCAACACCACTATCTAACATAATACAGTTAAGGCTACAGCTCTCCTTCTATACCACTATCTAAGATAATACAGTTAAGGCTACATCTCTCCTTCAACACCACTCTCTAACATAATACAGTTAAGGCTACTGCTCTCCTTCAACACCACTATCTAACATAATAAAGTTAAGGCTACAGCTCTCCTTCTATACCACTATCTAAGATAATGCAGTTAAGGCTACATCTCTCCTTCAACACCACTCTCTAACATAATACAGTTAAGGCTATAGCTCTCCTTCTATACCACTATCTAAGATAATACAGTTAAGGCTACAGCTCTCCTTCAACAACACTATCTAACATAATACAGTTAAGGCTACAGCTCTCCTTCTATACCACTATCTAAGATAATGCAGTTAAGGCTACAGGTCTCCTTAAACACCACTATCTAACATAATACAGTTAAGGCTACAGCTCTCCTTCAATACCACTATCTAAGATAATACAGTTAAGGCTACAGCTCTCTTTCAACAAAACTATCTAACATAATACAGTTAAGGCTACAGCTCTTCTTCAATACCACTATCTAACATAATACAGCTAAGGCTACAGCTCTCCTATCAAACAAACCATAAAGTTAAATCACTCATTTCACTCTATCTACTCTATGTTGGTGCTGTAACTGGATTATTATGGGATTACTTAGAATATTGTTTACGATAAATACAGCCCTAGGGAGGATGAATATTAATTCTGAATACAATTATTTAACTAACAAGTAATTATCAGTCACGAGGCGCCAACTGTTACCCAAGTATGTGAACTGTGGCTACATCATCACCTTAATACAGCGTGTGCAGTGACTCTAACTGTAATGTAAAATATATCTTGAATGGTGAATACAAATATTAGTTTTTACACCTACTCATTAATAACAACCACAACAATAATAACTACAAAATAACAGCAGCAGCAACACTAATAATATTAATAATTATAATATTAATAATAATAATTTCAGGACAACTTAGCATGTTACTTGAGCTAGAGACGCAGATGTTTAATTACAGTGTAATACAACTCCACAGTACTTTCTAAGGTCAGATGTTATTAGTCTGCGTCAATAGCTCAGTTGGTGAGATAGTTTACATTCTGGGCAGCGGGTCCAGTCTAACTAGAACCTCCTTAACAACACGTGACTTACAGTGGGACGGATAAGCACATAAAATAGAATTATATATAAAACTTGCAGAATCACCGCCCTCCGGGCGGCTCATCCACTAGGCAATGGTAGGACGCCACCCTCCGGGAGGCTCCACATTGTCTCACTGCTCAGTCCCGAAAACTTCTTCTTCCATCAATAGTTCATTAACGGTGTATGAAAGTTCCACCCTGTTTTTCACTACAACGGTACAGCAAAGTATATTTTTTTAGCATTAAAGTGTTATTATTATATTGTCTGATCATCACTAGATATAACACCACCCATCATCACTACATATAACACCATCCATCATCACTTCATATAACATCATCCATCATTACTACAAATAACACCGTCCCTCATCAGTACATGTAACACCATCCATCATCACTACATATAACACCACCCATCATCACTACATATACCAATATCCTTCATCACTACATATAACACCACCCATCATCACTACATATAACACCATCCATCATCACTACAAAAACACCACACATCATCAATACATACAACAATATCCATCATCACTACATATAACATCATCCATCATCACTACTTGTAACACCATCCATCATCACTACATATAACACCACCCATCATCACTACATACAACAATATCCATCATCACAACATATAACATCATCCATCATCACTACATGTAACACCACCCATCATCACTACATATAACATCATCCATCATCACTACATATAACACCATCCATCATCACTTCATAAAACATCATCCATCATCACTACATGTAACACCATCCATCATCACTACATATAACACCATCCATCATCACTACATATATCATCATCCATCATCACTACATGTAACACCATCCATCATCACTACATATGACACCATCCATCATCACTACAGATCGGTTAAGTAGTTTCCGAGATTCTCGTGCAGACACACACGGTAGGAGGCCACCCTCCGGGAGGCTCCACATTGTCTCACTGTAGTGCATTAGGGTAGGCCACATTTTTGGTTTTGCCATTAGCAGCAAGTATGTACAGATTTTTGCCAGTTCCCACTCTGGAGCATCCAACATAGAACAGTACATGAGAGAAGCAAAGAAACACTTGCTATCCATGCCAAGTTAGGTCCAGGCGGGTCATTTGCTAGGCCATGGTAGGACGCCACCCTCCGGGAAGCTCCACATTGTCTCACTGTTCACTCCCGAAAACTTCTTTTTCCATCAATATTTCATTACCCGTGTATGTAAGTTCCACTACAACGGTACAGCAAAATTTATTTTTTTTAGCTTTAAACTGTTATTATTTTATTGTCTAATCATCACCACATATAACACCACCCATCATCACTACATATAACACTATCCATCATCACTACATATAACATCATCCATCATCACTACATATAACACCATCCATCATCACTGCATATAACACCATCCATCATCACTACATATAACACCACCTATCATCACTACATATAACAACATCCATCATCACTACATATAACATCCATCACCACTACATATAACACCATCCATCATCACTACATATAACACCATCCATTATCACTACAGATCGGTAAAGTAGTTTCCGAGATTCTCGTGCGAACACGCAAACAAACAAACTCACCCACAAAAAGAAGGGCGGCTCATCCACTAGGCCACGGTAGGACGCCACCCTCCGCGAGGCTCCACATTGTCTCACTGCTCAGTCCCTAAAACTTCTTCTTCCATTAATAGTTCATTAACAGTGTATGTAAATTCCACCATGTTTTTCACTACAATGGTACAGCAAAGTATATCTTTTTAGCATTAAATTGTTATTATTTTATTGTCTAATCATCACTACATATAACACCACCCATCATCACTACATATAACATCATCCATCATCACTACATATAACACTATCCATCATCACTACATATAACACCGTCCATCATCATTATATATATAACACCACGAATCATCACTACATATAACAACACCTATCATCACTACATATAGCACCATCCATCATCACTACAGATCGGTAAAGTAGTTTCCGAGATTCTCGTGCGAACACGCAAACAAACAAACCCACCCACAAAAAGGAGGGCGGCTCATCCACTAGGCCACGGTAGGACGCCACCCTCAGGGAGGCTCCACATTGTCTCACTGCTCAGTCCCCAAAACTTCTTCTTCCATTAATAGTTCATTAACAGTGTATGTAAATTCCACCATGTTTTTCACTACAATGGTACAGCAAAGTATATTTTTTTAGCATTAAACTGTTATTATTTTATTGTATAATCATCACTACATATAACACCACCCATCATCACTACATATAACATCATCCATCATCACTACATATAACACTATCCATCATCACTACATATAACACCGTCCATCATCATTATATATAACACCACGAATAATCACTACATATAACAACAGCCATCATCACTACATATAACACCACCCATCATCACTACATATAACATCATCCATCATCACTACATATAACACCGTCCATCATCACTACAAATAACACTATCCATCATCACTACATATAATACCATCCATCATCATTATATATAACACCACCCATCATTACTACATATAACAACAGCCATCATCACTACATATAACACCACCCAACATCACTACATATAACATCATCCATCATCACTACATACAACACCGTCCATCATCACTACATATAACACTATCCATCATCACTATATATAACACCACCCATCATCACTACATATAACACTATCCATCATCACTACATATAACATCATCCATCATCACTACATATAGCACCATCCATCATCATCACTGCATATAACAACATCCATCATCATCACTACACATAACACCATCCATCATCACTATGGATCGGTAAAGTAGTTTCCGAGATTCTCGTGCGGGCGCACACACACACAAACACACAGACATACCTCTTTGTTATATATATATATCTATATATATATATATATATATATATATATATATATATATATATATATATATATATATATATATATATATATATATATATGCAAGTAAATCACTGTAGGTGCGCGTGATCTAGGTATATGCTGATAACCACCAGGAAAGAAGAAAACACGAAGTTCCCAAGCGCTTTCGTGTAATTCACATCTTCAGGGGTGAGTACAGACTAGATAGAGTAATGCAGAACAAGATGAATTTATACAGAGGAGGGTGAGACCAGGTCCACAATGGTCAGGTAATGACCCTACTAATCTTTAAATGGCACACAACGGTTGGTGGTTGGGTCAGATGGGACAGTGACCCGCCCTCTCACCTGATCACAAATCTTCTTAATTACAAAGTTGTCCAGCTTGTACAAGCCGTTACTCAAATTCATGTTGAATGCTTCGGTATGTTTAATAAGACTAGATTCTATGATGTTCCTACTATCAATTGAATTACATGGTAATATTGAGGAGGCATTATCCCAGTCAATGCAATGCTTGTTATCCCTCAAATGAACAAACAGAGCATTGGATTCCTGGCCTGTCCTGACACTGTATTTGTGTTGTTTAATTCTAGTTACAAGATCTTTACCTGTCTGGCCTAAGTAAAACATATTACATTCCTTGCAAGGAACTTTATAAATGCAACCAATTGTGTTGTTGGGGGAGTTCTTGATTAACATTTGTTTAACAGTGCATGAGTTTATAAAGTTCCTTGCAAGGAATGTAATATGTTTTACTTAGGCCAGACAGGTAAAGATCTTGTAACTAGAATTAACAACACAAATACAGTGTCAGGACAGGCCAGGAATCCAATGCTCTGTTTGTTCATTTGAGGGATAACAAGCATTGCATTGACTGGGATAATGCCTCCTCAATATTACCATGTAATTCAATTGATAGTAGGAACATCATAGAATCTAGTCTTATTAAACATACCGAAGCATTCAACATGAATTTGAGTAACGGCTTGTACAAGCTGGACAACTTTGTAATTAAGAAGATTTGTGATCAGGTGAGAGGGCGGGTCACTGTCCCATCTGACCCAACCACCAACCGTTGTGTGCCATTTAAAGATTAGTAGGGTCATTACCTGACCATTGTGGACCTGGTCTCACCCTCCTCTGTATATATTCATCTTGTTCTGCATTACTCTATCTAGTCTGTACTCACCCCTGAAGATGTGAATTACACGAAAGCGCTTGGGAACTTCGTGTTTTCTTCTTTCCTGGTGGTTATCAGAATATATATATATATATATATATATATGCTGACAACCACAAAGAAAGAAGAAAACACTAAAGCGCTTGGGAACTTCGTGCTTTCTTCTTTCCTTGTGGTTATCAGCATATACCTGGATCACGCGCAACTACAGTGATTTACTTGCATATATATATATATATATATATATATATATATATATATATATATATATATATATATATATATATATATATATATATATATAGAGAGAGAGAGAGAGAGAGAGAGAGAGAGAGAGAGAGAGATTATGAGACTTTAGCCACATATTCTAATTGGGTTAGTAAAGATTTTCTGATATATAATTATGCCAACTGAACAGCGTCCCCTGGTTGTCCGCAGCGCCCCTAGCGGCTGACTGCGGTAGCGCCTCCCTAACAGTTCTTCGAACTATTATGAATCGTGTCCTTACAAATTGTGTTTGTTTTATTTATAATTTCATGTTCTCAGACTTCAGAATTCTAAAGTTTCCTTTAAGAATGTTTAAAGCTGTACATATTATATATCATATGCATAAATTTTTAACTACACTGTCCATCACATGCACAGATAGCAGTACACTGAAGCGCTGCTTTTGCACACTTGTATTGTCCTGAACATGTCCTTTTGAAACCACAGTGTACCAGCTCTAGGCAAATCTTTGGAGCTTCGGGTAATTTTGTCCAAATAGGATGATAGGCTCCTTTAAGTGCCCAACCCCGATAGATGGGGTTCAGGGTGAATGAGCATAGAACTAGAACATTGTCCCCAGTCATGGCCACCTTGGTATACAGCTCGCTTAATATGCTGTATTAGCGCAGCTTGGGTTTGTGGAATCCCTTCAATGCCTCGGCCCTTCTTTATGAAGAGATATTTCCATTCAGCGTTCACCTGTAATGTTGTAACAAGGGCCTAAAATCGTAGTTTCAACAGAGAATGCGCTATGTTCAATGTTTCTTTGCAGGCATTTATTTTTATAGTGTGCTATATGAATATGCCTTTAAGTTTAGCTGTGTCCCAAACAAAGATAATTATTACTAAGTTAGTAACTAAGATAATAAGTAGTCAACACGGACAATGGTATGCAACTATGACATCCACGGTTACCTTTTTGATTTCACTGCTATAGTCGTACAGTATAACAATAAATTTCTCCAGTACAGCCAGTTGTTCATCATTAATAACACCAGGGGATGCAGTAAGTTGTAGGAACTCGTGCGTGGCCTGTTCTTAAACTCTCTATACATCCCAAGCTGTCTTTTTCCCACGACCACAGAAGGAAACAGTATCGCATCCTGTTACAGCATGCAACATAGGCAGTGCTCTCGCTTTTTCTTGTCCCATGGCAGATGCATATAGGTGAACTGGCAGGGATCTGAAGTTATTGCCTTGCCCAAAAGCTATCTATAGTTCCTCCACAGCTAGCCTATGGTAATTAGCAAAGGCAAGAACAACATCATCGGTGTCCAAAGTTCTTACCAGAATTCTATTATGGCCCTTGCTAGCAGCATCTATACAGTGAAGAATGATACGTGTATCGGCTTCTTCAGGAGAACACGGTGCAAGCTGAGATAAGTCCACACAATCTTGCACACACAGAACATCCTGCCTCTTACCGCCCGCACTGTGTGAGCTGTAATGGTGGAATTTTGGATAACATGTGTGGGTGTTATGATGACGGTAATACGGAAAAAAATAGCTGATATTGCTACGAGTTGGGGATTTAGAATATAGTTAAAAGCCTACCCAGATCCCGACAGGCAACAACAATAAAAAAAACAAAGACAATCGGACTATAAAAGGGTAGACAAAGGATGCGAGTTTTTGTTGTGTATAATAAAGTACCATAAATTCCTTAACAAAATATTCAGCTTTCTATAATTTACCCTTAACCATACTTAACCTAAACATTAACAGTATATACATATTTATACAACATACTGTATGTATATTATGTATGCTGGATTATATATCATGTATGTATATTATGTATGTGCTCCATTTATGTATTATTTATTCAGCCTAGCTGGCAGCGTGTGGCAATGTTATTACCATATCCCACAGGCTTAATTAATGTGCCTGGCGACGTATGGAAGCTGCTAATGTATCACTTGCCATACGTCGCCTATAGCAGTTGACAAGGAGCCTAGCCAAGGGAGAGTACTGCTTCCCTCTGTGTACATACTCTTATCCAGTAAACCGAACCTACAAAACTATACAGGTGTTTGTGTTCTCTCCTGTATATAGAACTTATTATTCAGAAGTCTGAAATCTTGTTGATACGACGGGCTGACCGGTCAACACTGATTAAAGACATAGTACACAGATGAAGTAGTTATGTCTCACGCCTTACGTAGCCGTGGACCCAGAGCCTGGATGAGCCAGGCGGGTGATAGCCCCGCAGAGATGGATGACCAGGCCGGCCACGACGCTCCAGCCCCCACATCGCGCAGTCCCTCACCTCAATATTCAGCGTTGTCTCCAGAGATAATTGCTTTACTGAAGTTTATGAGAGATGAGAAACGCGAGGATGAAGCCCACAGACGTTTGGCGGATGAGCACAGAAGGCAAGCAGAGGCAGAACGAGACCACCAACGGAGATTGGAAGACAGTGAACGGTTTGAAGCCTTGATATCTCGCCTCACTGTTAACCAAGCCCCTGGCTCTAACACTGCCTCGGTACTGACGGGTTCAGATACCTCATCCATGCTTCCTTCACACCCCCCAGCCCCACTTAAAGCAGCAGCTCAAACACCGCCCATCTTGAAGCCTGATGTGAATTTCCAGACTTTTCGTGAATGGCGGCGACGGTGGACTGATTATTCTACAATGGTGGATCTCCAGAGTTTGTCACAGCTTAAACAACTCATCCAGCTGCGTATGTGCCTGTCCTTGGAAATTCAGCGTGTCTTGGAACATACGTTGCAGGTACCCCCAACCTCTTCGCTGTCTGTAGAGGAGGTACTGGACGTTCTACAACGGCACATCAAAGGACAGCAGAATGAAGCTCTGCGCAGGAGGGAATTGTTTAGCTGCAGACAGATGGAGGATGAGTCTTTTGATGCCTTTTACGTGCGTCTTAAGAGAGCCTCGGAAGAGGTAGATATATGTCCAGGCCACCACCAGCAGTGCGAGGAGACCCAGTTGAGGCAGGTGATCCTGATGGGTGTTAAGGACGAGGAACTTGTCCAACGCCTCACCTCCCTCGACTCTTCCTCTTCTCTTAAGGATGTGTTGACGATATGTCGCTCCTATGAGGCTGCCAGGTGTGCCACCTCTGCCATCCGTGCTCCCCCTACAGCTGTACGCGCTGTGTCCCGGTACAAGAAGGACAAGAAGTCTGTTCCTACGCCTTCGCCTACCACGTCCACGCCCGGTTTATTTTGCAACAACTGTGGTAAGCAGCACGGAACACAGGTGTGTCCAGCTGCTCAGTCTACCTGCAACAGTTGTGACCGTAAGGGCCACTGGTCACTCACAGTACGGTGCCCAGCCAAACGCGTCCAGTGCAATGTGTGCGGTCGTCTGGGCCACTATGACAAGTGTTGCCCTTCCAACAAACCCAAAGGACCGCGTCGGCGGAAGCTTCAGCCCCCTTCCACCAGAAAGGGCCGCCCACAGTCTTCCAATCAGAGGTACGACGACTCTTGACAACGCTCGAGCCACATTAGGAATGTGTGCTCCCCCCAGCGTCCCAGGACCAAAGTCCCCCAGTACATCAGTGTCATTGTGACCTACCGCAGTGCTTCATCCCGTCTTCAGATGTTGCCCGACACCGGCGCTGATGCTACAGTCATCGGTCCCCAGCATTTGCAATGCTTGGGGCTCTCTCCAAGTGATCTAGGACCGCCCCCCAAGGATCTCCGCTTTATGGCAGATGGTTCACAGATGACCCCGGCCCTGGGTTCACTCCAAGCACAAGTCACCTTTGGCAACAGGTCGTGTCAAGCCTGGATTGATGTGCATAACGGTGTCCAGATTCCTTTGCTGTCCTACAGACATTGTCAGGAGTTGGCCATCATCTCCCAGGACTTCCCCAAACCTATTCTTGAGGTAAAACACGCCAACAGGGTGCAAAAAGGGAGCAGCAACGACCCTGCTGCCGCCCTACCCCTGCCTCTTGCCAGTGACACCTCTCCTTCGGATGCTCGGAAGTACTTCCTGAAGGAATTCAGCGACGTTCTGGTGACCAAGTCCGCTCTGGAATCCAAGCCTCTCAAGAAGATGGCAGGCCCCCCCATGAGGATCCACCTGAGGGACGACGCGAAGCCATTCGCTATTTACACCCCTCGACTGGTTCCCCTGGCCTTCCGCGAGGCGGTCAAAAACGAGCTGGACTCCATGGTCGCCCAAGAAATTATAGTACCAACCGGCGATGACCCGTCTCCATGGTGTCACCCGATGGTTGTCGTCGCAAAACCTAAAGGTGGTGTTCGGATCACCACTGACCTTTCCAAGCTGAACAACCAGGTGTCTCGTCCTGCGCATCCTTCTCCCACGCCCTTTGCAGCCATACGCAGCGTGAACCCGAAGGCGCGTTTCTTCACGACGATGGACGCCCTGTGTGGATACTGGCAGATAGAGCTTGCCGAAGAAGACCGACCACTCACAACGTTCATCACCCCGCATGGACGTTACAGCTATTGCCGTGGCCCCATGGGATTCGCCGCTACAGGAGACGCTTTCTGTCTTCGAGGTGATATGGCTCTACAAGGTCTGGCAAACTGCGTGAAAGTGGTCGACGACATACTCGTGTACGACGAGGATTATATGGATCACCTCTGCCGTATCTACGAGGTACTCAACAGGTGCCGGAAGCACGGCATTACCCTAAATGCCGACAAGTTTGTTCTGGCCAGCTCTTCAGTTGACTTTTGTGGGTACACCCTCTCAGGGAATGGTATCGCAGCAGACCCGGAAAAGGTCCGCGCCATTACGGATTTTCCCACCCCTGCTAACCTGACCGACTTGAGGTCCTTCATCGGTCTCGTCAACCAGTTAGCAGAGTTTTCGTCGGACATCTCCGCAGCTGCTCAACCACTTCGCCCCCTGATGAGCCCCAAGAGGACATTCCTGTGGACCCCCGACCACGACAAGGCCTTCCAGCAGGTGAAACAGGCCCTGTCTCGTCCACCTGTCCTCGCCACATTTGACCCAGCCTTGCCGACAGTTCTGCAGACAGATGCCTCACGCTTGTATGGCGTGGGATACGCCCTACTGCAGGATCATGGTGGAGGGCAGTTCCGGCTCGTCCAGTGTGGCTCGCGTTTCCTCTCTGACACTGAGACGCGCTACGCCACTATTGAGTTGGAGCTGTTGGCTGCGGTTTGGGCGATGTCCAAGTGCAGGTTTTACCTCATAGGCCTGCAATACTTTCACCTAGTGACCGACCATCGCCCGCTTGTCCCGATCCTCAACCACTACACGCTAGACGCCGTTGAGAACCCTCGCCTCCAGCGTCTGAAAGAGAAACTCTCGGCGTACATCTTCACTGCAGTGTGGCGTGCTGGTAAGGAGCTCTGCATCCCTGATGCCTTATCCCGCTCTCCTGTCAGCCGCCCTACTCCAGAAGACCATGTACTCGACGCCGACCTCGCTCTTTCCGTCAGGACTGTGGTCACTCTCCATGCCGTCCAATCCCTTCGTTCGGACCTGTCACCAGATGACGACAACATAAGAACATAAGAACATAAGAATGGAGGAAACTGCAGCGGGCCTATTGGCCCATACTGGGCAGTCCCGTTTACACCCAACCCCTATTGCTCATATGAGCATCCAACTTATGTTTGAAGCAATTCAGCGTATTCGAGTTAATGATGATATTTGGTAACTTGTTCCATTCATCCACTACTCTGTTTCCAAACCAGTGTTTACCTATTTCACGCCTAAATCTAAATTTGTCCAATTTAAAACCATTGTTACGAGTTCGCTCCTGGTTGGATAATTTGAGTACCTTTGTAATGTCCCCTTTGTTTAGCCCTGCCTTCCATTTATACACCTCTATCAGGTCGCCCCTCGCTCTACGTCTCTCAAGGGAGTGCAAATTAAGATGCTTTAACCTGTCTCTATACTCAAGGTTCCTGATACCCGGGATTAGTCTTGTCATTCTCCTCTGAATTCTTTCCAAGGATTCTATATCCATTCTGTAATACGGTGACCAGAACTGGACTGCGTAATCCAGGTGTGGTCTCACAAGAGCAAGATACAGTTTTAGGATGACCTCGCTAGTCTTGTAACTAACACTCCTTTGTATGAACCCAAGTACTTTATTAGCCTTGTTTCGAGCAAAAACACATTGTTTACTTGGCTTAAGGTTCCTACTTATCATTACTCCTAAATCTCTCTCGCAGTCGGATTTCTCTATGGCATCGTTGTTCATCTGGTATCTGGTTTCCCTGTTTACATTTCCTATACTGAGTACTTTACATTTGTCAATGTTGAACTTCATCTGCCATTTTTCAGACCATTCGAAAAATTTGTTTAGATCCTCCTGTAGTTTTGCCGAGTCCTCGTCAGATTTGATAACACGTCCTATTTTAGTATCATCAGCAAATTTACTTATGTTGCTGTCTATGCCGATATCTATGTCGTTTATGTATATAATAAACAATAATGGTCCAAGTACTGAGCCTTGGGGAACTCCACTTGTGTCGTTGCTCCAATGGGACTTAGTGCCGTTAATGCTCACTCGCTGTTTCCTGTCCTGTAGCCACGCCCAAATCCATTTAAGGATGTCACCTTTGATGCCATGAGCTTCTACCTTTCTAATTAGTCTTTCGTGGGGTACTCTTTTGAAGGCTTTGCTAAAGTCGAGATATACCACATCATAATTGTGCCCCTCGTCCACTGATTCGAAAACTGATGAAAAGAATGTTAATAGATTAGTTAGGCAAGAACGTCCGCTTGTGAAGCCATGCTGGGAATCATTGATCAATCTGTGCTTCTCCAGGTGATTTCGAATAGAGTTTGAAATGATTGCTTCCAGTAATTTGCCTACTATTGATGTTAGACTGATTGGGCGGTAGTTAGAGGATAGTGATCTATCCCCCTTCTTGAAGATCGGTATTACATTCGCTATCCTCCAGGATTCTGGTACTACACCTGTTTTTAAGGACATGTTAAACAACTTTGCTAAGGGCATACTAAGCTCTTCCTTACATTCCTTTAATACTCTGGCAAATATCTCATCGGGACCAGGTGACTTATTAGGCTTTAGTTTGTCTATTTGCTTACTAACATCGTTACTAGTCACTACTATCTCACTTAATTTGTTTTCTTCACTATCTCTGAATAGAGTCGGTGCCTCGGGTATCATGTTTAAATTTTCGCTGGTGAAAACTGTTGAAAAATATTTATTCAAATTATTGCTCATTTCTCCGTCGTTATCAGTGAGCTCGCTGGAGTCTGACCGTATTGGTCCAATCTTTTCTCGTGTTTTAGTTTGGTACATTTGGTAGAATCCTTTGGGGTTTGTCTTTGCCTCCCTTGCTATCCTTACCTCATTATTCCTCTTTGCTTTCCTTATCTCGGTTTTAACCCTACTCGCCAATACCCTATAATAGTCCCGGAGGTGAATTTCGCCACGATTTATCCTTCTACCTATAGCCTTCCTTTGGCCAATGATGTTCTTTAAATAATTATTTATCCATTTAGGGTCATTGTTGTTTGTCTGAGTTTTTTGTATGGTATGTTCTGCCTTTGTGCATTAAGTAACTCACTATTAAAATTGTCGTGGAACTCGGCAATCTCAGATCTCGTTATCAGGTCGGTGTCATCTGTCAGGTTCACGGCCAAGCGCGACACCCCCTCTCTCAGCTGCCTCTTTAAACTGTCAAAGTTTGCCCTTCTTAAATCTGGTACTTTAGTGGAATTTTCCTTACGTCTGCCCTGAAAATCTAACTGGAATCGAATTTCTTTGTGATCGCTGTTTGCAAGTTCGTTCCCTACCTCGACATTGCTAATGAGGTTTTCTCTGTTTGACAAAACTAAATCCAATATATTATTACCCCGTGTGGGTTCGGTTATATGTTGACTTAGGAAACAGTCCTGGATCGTCTCGAGAAAATCCTCTGATTCTGAGTTTCCCGTAAGGTCGGTCCAATCTATTTGGCCAAGGTTAAAGTCGCCTACTATACAGACTTTGTTGTGTATGGAAGCCCTGCGCATTTCATCCCAGATATGTCGCTCATTGACTCTGTCAAGATTGGGGGGTCTATATATTACTCCTGTGATTAATTTTTCCCGACCGTCGCTTAATTCTATCCAAATTGTTTCTGTATTCCTCTCAGTTTTTATTTCCTTATTTATTTCACACTTCAGGTTATCCCTAACATAGATTGCTACTCCGCCTCCTTTCCTGGTCTGCCTATCGGTATGGAACAGTTTGTAACCCGCAATTTGGTATTCGACTGGTAATTCACGTGTGTCTATGTTGATCCATGTTTCAGTGAATGCAATTATATCGATTTCTTCGGTACATACCAAGGCCCTAATATCATCCATTTTGTTTCTCATACTTCTACTGTTCGCGTAATATACATTTAAGTTAGTCGTGTTCTGAGTCCTTCCCTTACCGCGTTTAGTTTTAAACTCCCTGTCTAATTTAGTTATGTCATCATTCCTAACACTATTTCCCTGTAATCTTTCGCCTTGTTTACCCGCTCCCACTGCAGTCTCCTCCACCCCCGTGCCCCTATGTTCTCTTAGCAGTTTAAAGACTTCGATATCTTTTGAACTGCCCCCTCTAGAGCCCCAGCCAGGGTTGCTACTCCATCCCTAGACAGGTGCACCCCATCCCTAGCATAAAGGTCCCTTCTGCCATAGAAGTTGTCCCAGTTGTCAATGAATGGGACTGATATTGACTTGCAATATCTGTCAAGACGGTCGTTAACACCAACTGCCCTTGACAACCATTCACTGCCAACTCTCCTTCTAGGCAGGACACCGCATATGATAGCGACCCCTCCCTTAGTCCTAATACGATCTATGGCTGCCTTGAACTTATCAAGAAGCTCCTCGCTCCTACACCGGCCAATATCATTGCCTCCTGCACTGAGGCAGATAATGGGTTTGTTCCCATTACCAGACAAGATATTGTCCATCCTGTCAATTATATCCCCCACCCCAGCTCCTGGCAAACACACCTTCATCCTATTTTTGTTTTTACCACAAAAGGCCCTGTCCATGTACCTTACCTGTGAGTCACCAACAATTAAAGTTTTTATACCTTCCTTGTCATCCCTTTCCCTGACTGTACTAACGTCCAATTCGTCTATCAAGGGACTGAACGGGTTGGTACACTTAGCTGTTGTTGTCGTTGTTGTCGTATCCTTGGTGTGCTTCTTCACCAAAAGCTTTGTCTTCCCACTACTCACAATTTTCCACTCGCTTGATTTTTCGTCAGCCACTGGCTTTACTCGTCCAGCCTCTCCTTTTAACATCGCCATCTCTTCCCTTAATTTCAAGTTCTCCAACGTGGCCCTCTCAATTTCTAACTTGGCCTTCGCCAATTCTTCAGTGGACCACTCCAGTTTGGTCAACAAACTCTCATACCCAAGACCGCACCTTGCTCTGGCCATATCTGATAATTATCCCTCCGGAGCTAACCCTGCCGTGACCTTTCCCCTAGTGAGGTCAGAACACAACTGAATGAGGTCAGAACACAACTGAGTGAGGTCTCACAATTTTCCACTCGCTTGATTTTTCGTCAGCCACTGGCTATACTCGTCCAGCCTCTCCTTTTAACATCGCCATCTCTTCCCTTAATTTCAAGTTCTCCAACGTGGCCCTCTCAATTTCTAACTTGGCCTTCGCCAATTCTTCAGTGGACCACTCCAGTTTGGTCAACAAACTCTCATACCCAAGACCGCACCTTGCTCTGGCCATATCTGATAATTATCCCTCCGGAGCTAACCCTGCCGTGACCTTTCCCCTAGTGAGGTCAGAACACAACTGAATGAGGTCAGAACACAACTGAGTGAGGTCAGAACACAAGGCAATGGAGGACCTTCGAACAGCGGCCCGAGATGACCCCTCCTACGTCCGACTTGTCGAGTGTGTGAGGAATGGATTTCCTAGCAACCGCTACGATCTTCACAACACCCTGCTCCCGTATTGGAAACTCCGCGATGAACTCTACTGCGACGGAGACCTTGTTCTGTACGGAGCACGTGTAGTTGTCCCTGCTGCATCACGTCCCCACGCCTTGGCCCGCCTTCACGACAGTCACCGTGGAGCTGAGGCCACCAAACGGCGTGCAAGACAGACTGTGTTCCGGCCTGGCATCGACCCCGACATCTCCAATGCTGTCCAGGTGTGTAAGCCCCGCCGCGTATTACAACCCAGCCAGCAGCAGGAATCCTTTATGAGTGACGACAACCCCACCCGCCCCTTGAGTCTGTGTCGGCCGACTTTTTCTGTGTGTCAGGAAAGTCCTTCCTCGTTATCGTCGACCGTCTCTCTGGTTGGCCGGTTGTCATCAAGTGCGGTAATGACACGACGTCTGCCGCCACCATCAGCAAGTTCCGCCACTACTTCCGTGACGTGGGCGTTCCTGCACGCCTGCGAACCGACGGAGGGCCTCAGTTCACAAGCCGGGACTTTGCTGTGTTCCTTGACCGATGGGGAGTCCGGCATGTGTTGTCATCGCCCCATTACCCGCAGTCCAACGGCCACGCTGAGGCTGCTGTCAAATCCCTGAAGCACCTCATCCTTAAGGTGGCCCCTTCTGGGAACATTGACTGCGAGGCCTTCGACAGGGGTCTTCTTGAACTCCGCAACACACCTAACTACACCGGACGCTCCCCTGCCCAGGTCTTGTATGGACGCCCCCTTCGTTCTTGTGTCCCTGCTCACCCTCAATCCTTCTCCAAGGAGTGGCAGGCCAAGACAGAGGATTGTGATCGCCGAGCCGCCGAACGTGTTCAGGACGTCGTCGCCCGCTACAATGACCACGCCCGTTCTCTCCCCAGGTTGAGTGTCGGCACCCAAGTCCGTGTTCAGGACCCGACCTCCCTACGTTGGGACAAAGTAGGCGTAGTCATGGGTCTCGGCAGGTCACGGGACTACCAGGTGCGGTTACCCAGTGGTCGTGTGTGGTGGAGGAACCGCCGTTTTCTCCGACCCGTAACAATGCCTTCTGCTGGCCCCGCCACCAGTGTTGAGTCCCATACCCTTCCCAGTGATGAAGTCCCTCGACGCTCAGAACGGATCCAAAAGAAAAGGTCCGCTCAAGACTTTGCTATGAGCGTATAGGGGGGAGGGAGGTGTATGTATATTATGTATGCTGGATTATATATCATGTATGTATATTATGTATGTGCTCCATTTATGTATTATTTATTCAGCCTAGCTGGCAGCGTATGGCAATGTTATTACCATATCCCACACGCTTAATTAATGTGCCTGGCGACGTATGGAAGCTGCTAATGTATCACTTGCCATACGTCGCCTATAGCAGTTGACAAGGAGCCTAGCCAAGGGAGAGTACTGCTTCCCTCTGTGTACATACTCTTATCCAGTAAACCGAACCTACAAAACTATACAGGTGTTTGTGTTCTCTCCTGTATATAGAACTTATTATTCAGAACCTAACACATACAATAATTTGAAGCAAGGTGGAGGTGGGGAGGCAATACAAGATTACAAATACTTAAGTGCGGAGCTGAGATGGCTGTCGAGTAAGGCTGAGTATTGTAGAAGACGGTAGGTAGTCACTGTGCCGTAGGTTTCCAGGATAGGTGATCCTGTGGTCACTTCCCAGAGTGAATTGAACTCTCATCGAACTGGAGCTGACGAGGAAGACTTTGAGGAGGTGACGCAACAACCAGGATATGGAGAAGGGAAACCCCGGAGTGGTAACTAAGAGTAGTCATACTCGGGTTTCGTCCCTAGATGGCGTTGCTCGTGGTGCTGAGTAGGTAGATCAGGACAATAGATGGCGTGGTTCGTAGTGCTGGGTAGGTAGATCATGACAATTGATGGCGTGGTTCGTAACAATATGAACACAGAGTTAACTAGTTAAATTGAAGGAGTGAGGCTAGCAGTGTTGATGATAGCAGTTCTGCTGAAACTGCACGATGACGCTTGTGTGTTACCATTAGATAAAATACGAAGTTGTATTTGTCACCTAACTTGTAATCCACAAATCATGAGTACTGTGTTAACCTTAGCATTATATTGACAGGTTTTGACTATTAAACATCATTGAGTCCACGTGCACAGGTCTTCTTATCCAGATTTCACATATTTATAGCTTCATTGGCGGTAATGGTCAATATGGGGGCTTACGACTGAAGATGACATCTGAGAGGTGACGGTCTACACTCACTCTGGCGACGGGAGAAAGGTGAGCGCGCTTCTCCACCCACTCACACACACCCTCAGCTGGCGGGACGGTCATGCATAATCGTCCACGCGTTGATAACCGTGGCCCCGACGTGGCCAGTCAGTACCTCTGGGATCACAGCTCCAACGACACCGTAAATCTCCGTGACCCCAATACATGTACTCCCAGCGGCGACAGTGACCATCGGACCGCAACCACAGTCAATGGTTGCAACCAGATGATGGCGACTTACTCCACAGAGGAACAAGACCCTCGAGCTGCAGCGTCAGTAGATCACTTCGACACGCAGGCCCAGGACCTGAACACATTCCTGTACACGGGTGACGAGAACTTCGAGGGCCCGCCATTAACTGACAAGCAGATGTCCGAAGGTTCTGCTAAGAAGTTCCGTCCCCCTAGAAATGGCAGAAGCCAAGCAAACACTTCAAGCGACGCCCCAAGCTACAGTCTCCGAAATGGCAGTCGTGTAGCAGGATGAAAATTATCCAACATAATGTCCTACACTGGTCCCCTAATAGACGTAACGAAGTGTCTAACTTACAATATCAATTTGACCCAAACATTATTCTGTTAAACAGTACTGGCTTAAAGGACGACAGTAAGCTGAACATTTTTGGCTACACTGTATACCAGAGGAACATGACGGGTGAGCTGAACGATGGTGTCGCTGTGGCCATCAGGTCAAGGCTGATTCACAGTGTTGCCAAACTTCGAGGATTCAGTTCGAGGAGTGCAGGTGGAGACAACTAGGGGACCTGTTATCATATGCACAATGTACCTACCTCCCAGACGTCCTTACTTAGCCGAACAAGACCTCAACCAGTGGCTACGACACAGAAAACCAACATACATCATAGGGGACTTAAATGCGCGCCACGCCATACTCGGACACGGTAATGAGAACAACGTCGGTGTGGCGCTGTATGAGAACATCAGAAGGGGAAAACTGCAACACCTCGGGCCAGATTTCCCGACATTGATCAGATGTGCCAGTGCCACAACACCCGACATATTCCTCTCTAACAACGAGGCCGTCCTGAACAGGCACGTTACCACCGGACCCATCAGTACCAGCGATCACCTGCCAGTCGTCGTGACGCTCTCATCCAATCCCATTATGATCCCCGCCAACATCAGGTCAAACCTCAAACGGGCAGACTGAGACTCCTTCAAGGAGTCTCTCAGTCTCAAGCAGGGGAGAAACCTGGAAGAAGCCAGCCCCAATGACATCAACGACGCTGTCGAACAATGGTACACGGATATGAAGACGGAGATGGACAACAACATCCCGACCACCACTCACAGGACCATTCCCCATCCTCACACTAGTCACCAGCAGAGGCAGCTCAGTGTCCAACACGATCACGTGAGACAGCTAGCCAGTATCCGCGGGTGGACACATGAGAGCAAACGTCTACATGAACAAAAGTGGGCCGCCTTGGTGTGGGAGGCAGCCAACAATTATCGCGATTCTGCTGCATTCTGGAAAGGGATCAAGCGACCGATAGGTTCCACCTCTAGCACGGTCCTTTACCTGCTCGACCAAAACAACGTGAAAATATTCGAGGAGGAAAATCAAGAACAATTACATCGGCGATATTTAACGGAAGATCTTTACCATTAGTGAACAGGAGAACGAAGGCTTCGACAGGGAGTTTGAGGAGGACATTTTAGGTCAGTACAGGACCATCAGCACCTGCTCCAGCCGCTCCCACGGATTGACTTCACTAGACTGGTGGACGGAAACTACCTGACGGAGCGCATAGTTCCTGCGGATGTGTCAGCCGTCATAAAAAGGTTTAAAAACAAATCACCTGGGGAAAGCCACATTAACAAGAAGATCCTGGCTCAACTCCCCGACAACATGATAGAGAGGCTTGCTCATATATGCAACGCCTGCCTCGCTTCTGGATACTTCCCTAAGATGTTCAAAATCGCCGTTATTCGCCTCAAACCAAAAGCAGGGAAGCCTCCAAACAAAGTCGAAAACTTTCAACCAATATCGCTGCTAGAGGTACCTGCCAAAATCCTCTAAAAAATAGTAAACAAGCGGTTGCGGATGTATATGGAGGACGAAGATGTGCATAATCCCCTCCAGTTCGGCTTCCGCCAGTACCGAGGCACATCCATCGCCATAGCCCAGGCCTACGAGCAGATCGCTAATGCCATGACTGGTCGCCTGCAGTGTAGCATAGTACTATGGGGCGTCAGCAAGGCGTTTGACAAAGTTTGGCACGCGGGGCTGCAGTATAAGATCATACAACTGGGGCTACCCGAAAACCTGACGCGCCTGCTGTGCAACTTCAGTACGGACCGGAGAGCCAAAATCAAGATGCAAGAACATTTGGGAGAAGACTTCTCACTCTCGAGCTGCGTGCCTCAGGGCTCTTGTTTCTCACCAACCCATTACACGCTCTACACGGCTGACCTGCCACCCTCAATCGTCGGCAGCGAGTACGTCATGTATGCCGACGATGTAACACAGATCGTCACCTGCCCAGGAAGGTCCATGGCAAGGATGGCGCGAATTACTGCTCGGGCAATAGAGGGTATCTCGGAGTATGAAAATAAATGGAAAATAAAAACAAACAAACGAAATTCGAGGTCATACCCTTAGCCAAATTCAAGCCGGCGCCATTGATGATCAACGACGAAGAGATTAACGCCCGTATTATTAGACGACATTTTCCCTTGAAGAGGGTCGTCGTGTTTCAACCCGAGTTTTAAATTACATGAGTCCTGAGGGACACCGCAGTACAGTACTTAACGGGGTGGTGTGGCGGTAAAATTAACTAATTCCAATAAAATTAATTTATAATATTGGAATTAGTTAATTTTACCGCCACACCACCCCGTTAAGTACAGTACTGCCGTGTCCCTTAGGATTCATTTAATTTAAAACTCGGGTTGAAACACGACGACCCACTTCAAGGGAAGATGTTGTTTAATAATATGGGCGTGAGTACTCTAAACAGGGCGGGCTGCTCCGCTTCATCATCTCTCGGACGGGCATCATTTCCCACGTGAAGGACAGACTAAATAAAGCCAAAGTCGCCGCAGCCAAATTAAAACGTTTTAAACTGATGCCTGAGAAGATACAAGTTCACCTGTACAAGGCTCTGGTGAGGCCTGTGTTGGAGTACCCACTCGTCACTCAGGAAGACTAGACTACAACAACTACAGAGCTTCCAAAACAAGTGTTTGAGGTCAGCCAGTGGCCAAGCACCACCCTACCAGGAGACAGTGGAAACCATCCACCTACGAAATAAAACAGAGGACCTCAACGTCAGGTTCCATCGCCTAGGGAAGAAGGTTTGGTACAAGCTCCTGGACAACCCTCACAGCCCAGACCACCTACGCGGGGAAGACATCAAAGGAGGGCGACCCCACGCCAGGTGGCCCCGGAGTCTGCCCGCACTACAACAACCCAACCCGCGACCCATCTATGTCCACCACAGTGATCCACCTTAGATTAAAACTTAGATGATATAAGCTCACATTTAACAAGGCATAATCTAGAATCTAGCGAGTCCATAACGTAATACAGTATAAGATTTTAATTAACTTGTAATTGTAAAATCAATCTAGTCATTGTCTACTAAAGTAACTATTGTGCAACCTCGTCCTAAATCCTAGGTTAGCTTAGTTAGCCAACAAACTCTGTAATATGTAAAACAAGGGGTGTCGTCCCCCTCTGTTTAACTCATTAAATTTCTTTCCCAACCTTTCCCCCCCACGACTATTTGTTGTGACTTCTCTATCCCTCATGTCTGGCTGTGCCTTGAGCCCCAGCATGCCTTCCATCCATTCCCCACCTCCCTTCCTTTCCCTCCAGTTCCCTACACCTACTATTGGAATAGGAGGCGGGTGCATTCATACATACAAGTGTTGTGTTCTCTTGCGTTATAACATATCGACTGTGACGCCAAGGAGTGTTGTGTTCTCGGGCGTTATTACGTATCTACTGTGACGCCGAGAAGTGTTGTGTTCTCGTGAATTACAAGATAATTGTATCATCGAGAAGTGTTATGAAAGTGTGCGTTACAAAATAACTTTGGTGTCACAAGACGTCTTATGAAGGTGTGCGTTACAAAATAACTTTGAGGTCACAAGACATCTTATGAAGGTGTGTGTTACAAAATAACTTCGGTATCGTCGGGAAGTATTGGAGAACGGATACATTACAGTCGACCACCTAAAACACAGGTTTGAGGTACAGCGCTCTGTCTTACCAAGATAACTGTTGTTTTTAAGTTCGCCTGCCTCTAAACCAGGCGTGGAGTACACCGGGCCACCCTACCAGATGGACGGTGCTAAGGGTCACCTGCCTCTAAACCAGGCGTGGAGTACACAGGGTCACCCTACCAGGTGGACGGTGCTAAGGGTCACCTGCCTCTAAACCAGGCGTGGAGTACACCTGGCCACCCGACCAGGTGGACGGTACCAATGGTCACCCGCCTTTAAACCAGGCATGGAGTATAAAGCTCGGCAAGGCCAGGACAGGACAAAGGACGCAATGGAGGATGATAAATCTACATACGTAATCAACGTGGATGGTGAGGGGCTGTGGAGGAGTGTGACAATACTAGTGATGGGAAATAGTCTACCGCGTTGGCAATTATGCTAACTACGGGGGAAGACAAGAGTGGACCATGGGAGGAAAGCACTTTAGACAACTGGGAACAACGTGAAGTTTCATCGGTTACTGATGCTTATGAACGAGTGATGGCACGAAATGAGGCTGCCCTAAATGAGCTTAACAAGCAGGCGAGTATCCAAACTGCCGCGATCCTTAAGGACTTCAAAGCTGAAATACTGTAATCAGAAAGAAGTGGGGAGCAGAGGAACCCACAGTACAAACCCAACTGACTCGGACACTGGGAGGATCAAGTGAATGGTCAACTGCCGATTCACTTAACAGTCTGGGGAGAACCACTGCCAAACGGGCGCCACTACAAGTAACCGCGGCTGGCAAGGTGAGTGATAGCTGTCAGGATGAATAAATGCTGAAGATGAACAACAAGCAATCGTGAGTTAAGATCAGGGATTATCCAAATTTCTTCCCCAGGGGGAGGCCGAGCAAATCAGTCCATTGTCCGTCAGCCCCCTGACTCAACAGCTTCACGTACAGGACACAAAATGCCTCGGATAAAATCCTTAGTCACGAGACCCAGGCGGAATTATGGAGTCGAAGCATGAAGGAACTACACTTCGATTTCCACAAACACCTCTTCCAACGTTCACAGGGAAAGCAAAACCGAATACTGAGACTTCATTCGGGCATTTAATCGCTACATAGATGATGCATCAATACCCAATTCAAACAAATTACATGCTCTTCTACAAGCCTGCACCGGAAGGGAATTGAAGATGGCCTTACAGTCCTGTGAGAGGTTAGGCCCAGGAAATGGATACAAAAGTGCATTGCCACTTCTCACACAGGTTCGGGGATGAATGGGTGTATGCGGAGGAATTAGTGATAGGCCTTCAGGAAGGGTCCCCCATAATGTCCGGAGATGGGAGAGGCCTGCAAAAACTGGCAGATGAATTGTGGGGGAGCATTAGCTATTTGGAAAACTGAGACCTACTACGTGAGCTGGACACACCTACATGGATTAGGAGCGTAGTAGCACGGCTGCCCAGCAAACTACAAGACCGATGTGCAGAAGAATCACATTCATATAAGACCAACGTGGCTCACTCCCTGGAATCAAGTGGATAAGAAACTTCGTGCAGAGACACACGGACAGAAGGATTAGCACAGCCTTTAAAGGATACAACAAAGGCAACAGTGATGACCAAAAGAAGAGACAAACCCAAGAAGAAAAAGCATCAAGCAAGCAAACCGTGGGTTTTGCAACCACCACTGACAAGGGAGTGGTAATGAAGACAAGTATGAGCCATGTCTCCTCTGCTCTAAACCCCACAATTTATCCGGCTGTAAGCGTTAAAAAAGCTAGTAAAAAACCTCCGGTGTTGTTACGTCTGCCTGAACAACACGCATCTGGTTGCTGAAAGTCTGACTTTAGATGCGGTGTTGATGGTTGCACAGCGAAACATTTGAAGTGACTCCACGAAATTGAAGATAAGGCAAGTACATATCGGGGTATACCTAGGCCTGTTAGTGGTTGAAAAAGTCATGCTGGAGCTGGCATGTCTATGCCGAGTCAGAGCCAGCGAGATTTTAATTCAAGACGAAGAACATAATTATGATGAATATTGATATGAAGAAAGGACGCCATCTCGAAAAGGGACGAGCATCTGATTCGCAGGGTTATGGCGCATGCTCGTCCAAGATTACACCGAGGGAGAGGAACTATGAGGAACACGGGAGAATCGAACAGAGGAGCAACACCTACGCAGTCGGATCAGACAACAAGGGATGAAATTGTAAAAGGACAGTGACTTGTGACAACCTAGAAGGCTCCGGATCCTCTTGCCCTTTGTAGATGTCAAAGTTCGAGGAAAGGAAATCTGTTTGGGAAATACAGTCATGACTCTGGCGCGAGGAAATTGGGAGTAAGAGGCAAGGGGGTGCAGCTTTCCATGGAAACACTTGTGCAGGAGTCAACAGAGTGGACTTCAGAAGTTGATTTTGAAGTCGTAAGTGCCAGTCTGAGGAAAGCAAGGATGGTTTCTCTACCTGGAGTCTTAGTCATAGAAAGTCTCCCGTCAGCATTACAGGAAACAGTAGATACAACACATGATGTCTCCATCGGAAATATTTTGTCCATCATCTAAGACTCCTAAATAAGATCGCCTAACCTCTTCTAACCATCCATATTCATCCTGGACATTGTATGTATATTATGTATGCTGGATTATATATCATGTATGTATATTATGTATGTGCTCCATCTATGTATTATTTATTCAGCCTAGCTAGCAGCGTGTGGCAACGTTATTACCATATCCCACACGCTTAATTAATGTGCCTGGCGACGTATGGAAGCTGCTAATGTATCACTTGCCATACGTCGCCTATAGCAGTTGACCAGCAGGAGCCTAGCCGGGGAGAGTGCTGCTTCCCTTTGTGTACATACTCTTATCCAGTAAACCGAACCTACAAAACTATACAGGTGTTTGTGTTCTCTCCTGTATATAGAACTTATTATTCAGAACCTAACATGGCGCAGTGATCCGATCTTACTGGATAATTACGAGTGAAAGTGCAAAGTCTGTGGAAAGCCGGCGTACGGACTCCTCTCTCGCTTGGGTCAACTCCCGTGCATCACCTCTCCTCGAAGAATTTCAGCAACTTTGAGCAGTGTCAGTGACAGTGATTTTCTGTGAAGTGTTTAGTGCATTGTGTGTTTCGTGCCATTCATGTGTGACCTTGTTCTAAAGGATTCCCAAGGTATACGGCACGTTCTGGGCATTTGTAAGGAGTAGAGTTCAGTGCACCCGTCTCTGACCGCGTCCTGAGGGTAACTAGACTGACTGGGAGTCGCCGCGCCTCTCTCTCCACCCCCTCACAGCGCCGCCTCCACCCCCCCTCACAGCTGGGGCGAGACGCTCTACCCGCCCAGGACACACACTCACTCACACACATACATGTACTAACACTCGCTGACCGCGCGGCTTCCTTATATATATTTTATATATATAACCTACTTATCTGTGTATTTAATTAATATTTTGTCTGAAATCTTGTTGATACGACGGGCTGACCGGTCAACACTGATTTAAGACATAGTACACAGAGGAAGTAGTTATGTCTCACGCCTTACGTAGCCGTGGACCCAGCGTCTGGATGACCCAGGCGGGTGATAGCCCCGCAGAGATGGATGACCAGGCCGGCCACAACGCTCCAGCCCCCACATCGCGCAGTCCCTCACCTCAATATTCAGCGTTGTCTCCAGAGATAATTGCTTTACTGAAGTTTATGAGAGATGAGAAACGCGAGGATGAAGCTCACAGACGTTTGGCGGATGAGCACAGAAGGCAAGCAGAGGCAGAACGAGACAACCAACGGAGATTGGAAGACAGTGAACGGTTTGAAGCCTTGATATCTCGCCTCACTGTTAACCAAGCCCCTGGCTCTAACACTGCCTCGGTACTGACTGGTTCAGATACCTCATCCATGCTTCCTTCACACCCCCCAGCCCCACCTAAAGCAGCAGCTCAAACGCCGCCCATCTTGAAGCCTGATGAGACTTTCCAGACTTTTCGTGAATGGCGGCGACGGTGGACTGATTATTCTACAATGGTGGATCTCCAGAGTTTGTCACAGCCTAAACAACTCATCCAGCTGCGTATGTGCCTGTCCTTGGAAATTCAGCGTGTCTTGGAACATACGTTGCAGGTACCCCCAACCTCTTTGCTGTCTGTAGAGGAGGTACTGGACGTTCTACAACGGCACATCAAAGGACAGCAGAATGAAGCTCTGCGCAGGAGGGAATTGTTTAGCTGCAGACAGATGGAGGGTGAGTCTTTTGATGCCTTTTACGTGCGTCTTAAGAGAGCCTCGGAAGAGGTAGATATATGTCCAGGCCACCACCAGCAGTGCGAGGAGACCCAGTTGAAGCAGGTGATCCTGATGGGTGTTAAGGACGAGGAACTTGTCCAACGCCTCACCTCCCTCGACTCTTCCTCTTCTCTTAAGGATGTGTTGACGATATGTCGCTCCTATGAGGCTGCCAGGTGTGCCACCTCTGCCATCTGTGCTCCCCCTACAGCTGTACGTGCTGTGTCCCGGTACAAGAAGGACAAGAAGTCTGTTCCTACGCCTTCGCCCACCACGTCCACGCCCGGTTTATTTTGCAACAACTGTGGTAAGCAGCACGGAACACAGGTGTGTCCAGCTGCTCAGTCTACCTGCAACAGTTGTGACCGTAAGGGCCACTGGTCACTCACAGTACGGTGCCCAGCCAAACGCGTCCAGTGCAATGTGTGTGGTCGTCTGGGCCACTATGACAAGTGTTGCCCTTCCAACATACCCAAGGGAACCGCGTCGGCGGAAGCTTCAGCCCCCCTCCACCAGAGAGGGCCGCCCACAGTCTTCCAATCAGAGGTACGACGACTCCTGACAACGCTCGAGCCACATTTGGAATGTGTGCTCCCCCCAGCGTCCCAGGACCAAAGTCCCCCAGTACATCAGCGTCATCGTGACCTACGGCGGTGTGTCATCCCGTCTTCAGATGTTGCCCGACACCGGCGCTGATGCTACAGTCATCGGTCCCCAGCATTTGCAATGCTTGGGGCTCTCTCCAAGTGATCTAGGACCGCCCCCCAAGGATCTCCGCTTTATGGCAGATGGTTCACAGATGACCCCGGCCCTAGGTTCACTCTATGCACACGTCACCTTTAGCAACAGGTCGTGTCAAGCCTGGATTGATGTGCATAATGGCGTCCCGACTCCTTTGCTGTCCTACAGACATTGCCAAGAGTTGGCCATCATCTCCCAGGACTTCCCAACACCGATTCTCGAGGTAAAACACGCCAACAGGGAGCACGAAGGGAGCAGCAACTACCCTGCCGCCGCCCTGCCCCTACCTCTGGCCAGTGACACCTCTCCTTCGGTAGTTGTCCCTGCTGCTTCAAGTCTCCACGCCTTGGCTCGCCTCCACGACAGTCACTGTGGAGCCGAGGCCACCAAACGGCGTGCAAGACAGACTGTGTTCCGGCCTGGCATCGACCCCGACATCTCCAATGCTGTCCGGGTGTGTAAGCCCCGCCGCGTATTACAACCCAGCCAGCAGCAGGAATCCTTTATGAGTGACGACAACCCCACCCGCCCCTTTGAGTCTGTGTCGGCCGACTTTTTCTGTGTGTCAGGAAAGTCCTTCCTCGTTATCGTCGACCGTCTCTCTGGTTGGCCGGTTGTCATCAAGTGCGGTAATGACACGACGTCTGCCGCCACCATCAGCAAGTTCCGCCACTACTTCCGTGACGTGGGCGTTCCTGCACGCCTGCGAACCGACGGAGGGCCTCAGTTCACAAGCCGGGACTTTGCTGTGTTCCTTGACCGATGGGGAGTCCGGCATGTGTTGTCATCGCCCCATTACCCGCAGTCCAACGGCCACGCTGAGGCTGCTGTCAAATCCCTGAAGCACCTCATCCTTAAGGTGGCCCCTTCTGGGAACATTGACTGCGAGGCCTTCGACAGGGGTCTTCTTGAACTCCGCAACACACCTAACTACACCGGACGCTCCCCTGCCCAGGTCTTGTATGGACGCCCCCTTCGTTCTTGTGTCCCTGCTCACCCTCAATCCTTCTCCAAGGAGTGGCAGGCCAAGACAGAGGATTGTGATCGCCGAGCCGCCGAACGTGTTCAGGACGTCGTCGCCCGCTACAATGACCACGCCCGTTCTCTCCCCAGGTTGAGTGTCGGCACCCAAGTCCGTGTTCAGGACCCGACCTCCCTACGTTGGGACAAAGTAGGCGTAGTCATGGGTCTCGGCAGGTCACGGGACTACCAGGTGCGGTTACCCAGTGGTCGTGTGTGGTGGAGGAACCGCCGTTTTCTCCGACCCGTAACAATGCCTTCTGCTGGCCCCGCCACCAGTGTTGAGTCCCATACCCTTCCCAGTGATGAAGTCCCTCGACGCTCAGAACGGATCCAAAAGAAAAGGTCCGCTCAAGACTTTGCTATGAGCGTATAGGGGGGAGGGAGGTGTATGTATATTATGTATGCTGGATTATATATCATATATGTATATTATGTATGTGCTCCATCTATGTATTATTTATTCAGCCTAGCTAGCAGCGTGTGGCAACGTTATTACCATATCCCACACGCTTAATTAATGTGCCTGGCGACGTATGGAAGCTGCTAATGTATCACTTGCCATACGTCGCCTATAGCAGTTGACCAGCAGGAGCCTAGCCGGGGAGAGTGCTGCTTCCCTTTGTGTACATACTCTTATCCAGTAAACCGAACCTACAAAACTATACAGGTGTTTGTGTTCTCTCCTGTATATAGAACTTATTATTCAGAACCTAACAGACATGAGCGTTCATTGTGTGTCCATTCGGTAGGGTGGTCAGCACTGCAGCTGGCATTGGTGGATTGAGTGGAGGTTTAACAGTTGGTGGTACATGTGTGTAGAATTCTGGCAAAGGTGTAATGCATTTTGAAGAAGAAACTGGTTTAATGCTCACATCCATCACTCTTGTTTCCTGTCCATCAAAGTCTGGATGTTGAAATAGAGATATCCATATCCCTGTGCCGTGAAATGAATCGGTTGTTGTATTTGAAGATGGGTTGTGATCTAGATTGTCAACTGCACCTGCAATAAATACACCTGTTTTAAGGTTGGTTGGGATTACTACTTGGCTCTTCTTGTATTCTTCACACAGAACATTGACCAGATCTGTAGACAGCGGAAGCACCCTGTCATAAGAGACACATGTTCCATGTTGAAACAATTTGTCAATTATCCCTCGGTTTCTGGTATGTACAGTAGCTAAAACAACTATCTGTGCATACTTTGTGGGAAACAATATGAGACCATGGACGATAAATTTTGGTATATGAGGGTTGTCATTAGTCGCACGTAAAATTTCGGAGCATATCGACCCCCACCTGCACAGATAGTTGTTTTAGCTACTGTGCATGTATCATCATTCCAACATAAAGTGGGAAAGGTGTCTCCTGGTTTCGACAGTGAACCACTGTTGTGGTTGACGAGTTACGTCGTTTATGTCTTATGCAATTGTACCTGATAAGTTGGGCTAATGAAAGAGCTTTAGATCGGACTGGGTTGTTACACTCTCGCATATTTAGACCAGGCTAACAGCAGTCAGATGAAAAAGAACCTTCAAAACATGGGAAATGGTCAAACATATCCCTACGTAATATCTGAGCTGCTTTGGCCAAAGAAATAGCGTCTCTCTCGGTAGTTCCATCAAAGGTGTCGGACAATATTTTCCCCATTGTTGTGTCATGAACTAGTAGGACATCTCGCCCTTTATTGTGAGCTTATAGGGCTGGAATATGTGCTAGGAGCTTGTCCTTGAGTCGAGTAGAATTAATTCTGTCGCGTTTTTGAGGTCCAAATTGATCCTGTCGCTTGCTGTATATTTTCACTAAATCTGGTAGCATTAATATAGGATTTTCCTTATCACTAAGTCATTCTTTATCGAATGTTATAAGTTCAGCAACTACGATGCTACTATACAAGTCATTTTCTTGAACTTCAGCTGATTTTTGAGAGTTTAAAACTTTGACCCGGTTGTATAATGATATAAGCACTTCAAGTGATATTTCATATCAATTGCTATTACATCACCAGCACTTAATTTTGCCATCAAATTTATGTCACCCACACAAAGAGCAGCTGACCTGACTCTCTAGTCCAGCCCATAAGTACTTGATTGGTGCAGTATTCCAGGTTTTCCATATCCATCACAAAAGAAACATTTTGCAGATTCATCCACTGATGCATGAGAACGTCTGATTTTCCTTGCCACTCCTTCTAGTGTTACATCTCTTATGGAGTCATCAACCGGCCGTTTTTTTGAGATGGATTAACTTGGTTTGGTTATAGTTGTCTTTGCATACCTTGTGCCACTTTGCTTTATGGTTTGGTAGTGTGATGCTGATACCATATCCTTCATCAAGGGAAGTTAGTGTCAGGGAGCTTGGTAAGCCTCCAATCTGGCTGAACTTTTGCAAATCATCAGCAAAAGTTGTGTATCCTACACCAACGTCTTAACGTTTGGATTCTGCAGGACACACTAGTTTGTTATTCTTGGAGTCCTGGCAGAAGATGCACACTGCACAGTGACCAGTTTATGAGATTATCATTCTTGTTGCTTGTAGTGGGACTTTCCAGGGGACGATCCTCATCAAATAAACATGTAGCAGCTATAGTTCCAGCAATGCACAAATTAAGACAGTCAACCAAAACTACCTGTACATCTGTCTTCACTACTTTCAAAATTACTCAAGTAGATAAAGGGGCATAATATATTACTGTGTTTTGAAATAAAGACCATAAATGTGGGATTCAAAATTGAGTTCAGGAAAAATTCGACAAATTTCTAAACAAGAAGCAAACAAACAAACACACTTTGGTCTGACAAAAAATTATAGAGAATAGGATTTATTTTTTTTTGTAAGGTCAAGGTACATACCATATCCAAATTTCCTTGTATTTGGACAAAAAATAAGGGAGCTGTTGCAGTTGGAAGAACTGTTCAGGCGGCGCTACTGCGGTCAGCCGCTAGGGACGCTGTAGGCAACCAGGGAACGCTGTTCATTTGCACTATATCAGAAAATCTTTACTATCCCAAAGATAATATGTGGCCAAAGTCTCATAATTGTATACAAAAGTGAACAATCCTCGTGCTTATCCGCCCCACTTGTTAGTAATACTGTAGAATCATCAGTTAATTCTTCTAGTGACTTAACACGCCGTATGATAATGAGTGTTTAAACAGGTAAATCATTTGTTTGTCTTGGTATAATTGACAATCATGGAGTTGTTTGTCCCAACTTTGTACCAATTTCCTTATAATGAACTAAAAGCGAGTTCAGGTCTGCTGACTATCAAACTGAGCCAATCAGCTTTGTGCTGGTGGGTATATAACATGAGAGAAGGGAAGGCAGATGCACAGCTGCATAGCCAAGACGGGAGAAAGAATGGCTCTCAACCGACTAAAGTGGAAAGTAGGCAGCCCACACCCTCACATCTTTGCTTACACCGAGAACACCGGCACAGGCAACAACATCGCCGAGATACTCAGCACAGTGGACAACAAACCAGCTCTGGTGGTCTTCCTCGACCTGGAGAAAGCCTTCGAACTAGCCAATCCATTGGCCATTACAACTACGCTCGCAAAAAAAGGCGTCAAAGGAAGGTTGCTGGGGTGGATCCAGAACTACCTCACACAAAGGGAAGCACGAGTACGCTTTCAGGGAACAACCTCAAGCTACAGGGTCCATGAAAACGGAACCCCACAAGGAGGCATCCTCAGTCCAATGCTGTTCAATGTCCTGATGGAAAACCTAGTCAAGCTTCCGTTCAGACAAACAGCCAAGCTCCTATGCTATGCAGACGACTTACAGCTCATAGTAAGAGGATCGAACAGACTAGCCAACACGCAACACGCACTCCAACTTATAGAAGAGGAGTGCAACAGACTTGGACTCAAGATAAATCCAGCCAAGTCGAAAGCGATGGCCATCTGCACTGACACACCAGACAAGATGCTCTCCATACAAAACACGCCGGTAGTCTGGACCAACGCCCACCAGTGTCTTGGAATCTGGTTTGACCAGAAACTCACCTTCAAGCCACAACTCGAGTATCTCAGGCACAGGACGAAGAGCAGACACAATATAATGAGGTCGCTCACCAGCAAATCCGCAGGAGCAAACCTTCATGTGCTCAAAGCCTACTACACGGCTGCCATCAGATCGCTGGTAGATTACAGTGCTCCAGCACTCATTGGACTGAGAGAAGACCAAATGGCTAAGCTAGAAGTCATTCAAAACAATGCTCTCAGGACCATGCTCGGAGCACCCATGTGGACCAGAATTTGCAACCTGCAAATGGAAACCGAGCTACCACCCCTGGCAGTACGAGTCAAGCAGGTGACAGCCGGTCTCCTCGCCAAAATCTGTAGAGCAGACAAGCCCACAGCTGCCAAGATTCGAATCAGTGCCTCCCTCCACCTCGACCACAGAGTGCGAGGGGCCACCTGGTCGCACGAGGCAAGCGAGGTCATCCGACACCTGCAAGCAGAAACACTCGTCAAGAACAACCAAGACACACGAGACAATGGTTACGCTGTTCCTCCACCATGGAGCCCTCCACCAGCCACACTCAAATTCACCGACCTAGGTGACAGTAAGGCCAACCTCCAGAAGGAGGACCTCCAAAAAATAACTCTCAAGGCCATAGCCACCGAGACACCGGCTGATGCAACATCATACTTCACAGACGGCTCGGTGGACCCAAAACATCATAGATCCGGAGCGGCCTTCTACACCCAAGGTCAGACCCTCCAATGGAGACTTTCCAATGACTGCTCCACCCTACAAACAGAACTGGTAGCAATCTCAAAGGCCCTACAACACGCTGCAACCCAACACAACAAGTCCATCATAATTCATACGGACTCGAAATCGGCCATGCAGGCGCTGCAACACAGTCAACCAAGAGACAACGTCCACATCATCACCTCGATCCTCGCACAGCTACAGGAATTCCAAAGCCAAAACCGACCAGTCGTCTTACACTGGATTCCCAGTCATGTAGGGATCGGAGGAAACGACGTGGCAGACGAAGCAGCCAAGGCAGCTACACGTTCCAGTAGCGTACACATCCAAGTTCCAGCAAGTGTGCAACAGATAAAGAATCACCTCAGAAAGACCAGCAAGCTCCACATCAAAAAGAGCTTCCTTCATGCACTCAACGCCGGGTCCCAATCAGCCAAATGGTACCTGGCGGCCACAAAAGGGGAACCACCTTTCGCTGACAGAAAAACCCCAAGACAAACCCAAGTCAGTCTTCATCGACTACGACTAGGGTACAAGTGCTCCTGGCAGATGATCGGCAATGACGTCATGGATTGCACCTACTGTCAGGAGCCAGCAGCCAACCCACTTGAGCATTATCTCCTCGACTGCGAGGTCACACAAAGCCTCCGCAACAAAATTCAAATCTCCCCAGAAACACACACAACACCAGCGGCCACTCTAACCCGAAAGGCCCATACAGACCACTTTCACCACCTACTCCGGGTCATCACACGATACCCACCACCCAGATAGCTTAGTAAGCATCCTTTCCCAGCAAGTGCGGACCCCAGTTCGGGGGGCGCGCCACTCCGAAACTGACCACGTCCAAGAGTGGGGGTTGGTGGTAAGCGTCCACTGATCGGGGGTCTGCTCACACTTGCAACCTGCAGTATCCTTCCATCTGCAGGTGGGACCACCTCCATCCCAATCCGGTCTGGCTGCTCCTCGAGCTCCAGCCGGAACCACCAAACGGGCCGCCTATAGGCAAAGGCCCGTGTCGGACTACGGTCCGACAATCTCAACAACAACAACGGCAGATGCACTTGAGACCTGAACCTCGGCGAGGTTGGTTCTCCCGGCTCCCCGCTCCTTCCCCCCGAGGTACCGCGTGACCATGATCATGATCACCCTAGCCCAGGCGAAGGTTGTGAGACTGATTCCGGTCGAGCACCCTTCGCGCAAGAAACTAAATCTTCTTGTGATTAAAGATTTTTTTGACCACGTCGGACTCAAGGGGGTGACAGGGGTCGTCCGCAGTAAAGGCGGTACCCTTGTCATCACCTTCGAGGAATGGGGGCAGGCCCACAAATTACCCCACCGAACGATTATCAATGGAGTCGACGTCTTGTTTGACGCCTTACTTCAGGATAACTTAGTTTTGGGAGTCATTTCCCACTCTGAAATTGAGTATCTCGAGAAAGACGAACTTGCCGAGCTGATTGGAGATCAGCTCTCAGTACTTAGGAAGCTGACCAGCACAACTGCCCTGGTTGGTTTTCCTAAGGAACTTCCTAGCTCCGTTATACTGGGTTGGGAGAAAATCCCAGTAAAACCTCAACAACCAAAACCCACTCGCTGCTACAATTGCCAGAAATATGGCCATCTGGCGAGGAAGTGTCGTGCTCGCGAGGTGTGCTCAAGCTGCGGGGCACCCGGCCACACCGACGCTGACTGCCAGGCGGCCGTTAAGAAGTGCGCGGCTTGTGGTGGCCCCCACTCCTCCTCCGACCGGCTTTGTCCCAAGTGGAGGGAGGAGTGCAGGGTGGCCAGGCTGCGGGCTAAGGAAAAATTGACTTACAGGGAGGCTCTCCTTGCAGTCAAGACTCTAGAAAAAAACAACCAAGACCAAAACAAACAAGAAAAGAAGAAACAAGACAAGAACGAACAAGAAAAGAACAATCAAGAACCTGATAACGAAGACGAAGAACAAGAAAAAGAAATGAACAACCATGACAAGAATAAACACAAAAAACCCGAATACATTACACTATCTCTAACATCGTATATTGATGTGTACGAAAACAACCTACCAAAAGACCAGAAAGAAGAAGACCAGAAAGTAGAAGACCAGGAAGAAGAAGAATGGAAAGTACAAACCAAAAGAAGAACAAAGAAAAAAAAGAAGACCAACCAATCAGCTTCGGCCGAAATAGCCTAACGGCGAAGAGGCCAGAAATCCCAAACAACTTGAAGGCAGATGTTAAGAGCAGTTTTCCCTTCACAAGACTTACTGTTTGTTTATGAAGGAACATCACCTCGGAAGAATAGCTTTTCCTTAACCTCACCCTAGACTGTAATGGTCATGATAAGAGCAAACCTGAAAACCTTAAGGATTCATATTACGCTCAAACGTCCACAAAACCTCTTGAGTCCCCCAGTGGAAACGTACTCCGCTTTCTCGGTTCCTTGTTGACGTCACCGATAAGCCGCCTTTGTCTCTGCGAGCAGACGCTGTATGCGGGGACCTGTTGCCATCCAACACTTTGTAAGCAATTTAATTTTGCTTTCGATAGCTGAGTCAGAGCATTGTTAGTGAAGGTAATAATAGAGAATGAAAATGAGTCCATAGTCTCAGTTTCAACGTCAGAATGTACCGTAAATTAATTCATTGGAATAGGAGTAGCTGGACTCCCTGGCCTGTTTTGAGTGAGGTCCCAGCGGGCATTTCAACCGTTAGTAAGTGCCCGTCCCTTCATCCATACAGGTATGCTGCTATTCCACTCTGTGTTGTAATTCGCCCTTCTTTAAGTGATTTGACCCAATTAATAGTTGCTTGTGCAAGTGTTACAGTAACGTAGTTGATATGCTCTGAGTAAAGTCATATTTACGTCTTTAACGTCCCCTGAAACGTGATGTTGTTGTCACCGGTTAGTAAGTGCCCATCCCTCCATCCATACAGGTCCCTAACGCAGCCTAGGCCGTGTCTGTAGGGTGGATGTTGTATCCACAATGTCTGGGAAGATGTCCGAGGTCCAGTAGGATCCTTTACCTTCGTGAGACCCGGCCGTCAGACACTCCAGACTACCTATAGCCCCCATAGCTGGCTCGTCGGTCCCTAACGCTTGGCCCACGAGGTGACGCCGGATCACCGAGCCACCCACCACTACTAGCCCCCATCATTGGTGGATGAGTGTCTAACTCAGTAGGGTTATTTGTGTGGTGGAATTACTCCACTGGGATCTCCAGAGTCGTTGGAAAGTACTCCATGGTGGCTGGACCCCATGGCTGTTGCTTGAGTATCACACCTGACGACTGAGTATTGTAGTGGCAGTTGCCCTAGTATTTATGGTGCTAAGTGGCTGTAATAGTTGTGTATTGAGTATGTCCACCCAGTAGGGTTGGAAGTGTTATTATGTCCACCCAGTAATGGTGTGAGTATGTTGAGCCTGAGGGCCTAGTACTAGATTCCGTCTGTTAGTACAAATAATTTTTCTTTTAATTTCATATTCATGTTAAATAAACTGTGTTTTGTATAATTGTGTCTATTATTTACCTACAGTATTTACCGTTATTTCTTCCCTATTGCTTGATACTATCATTACACCTACCCACGAGCCTCCTATCGTCACGCTACCAATGATGATAAGTACATGAGTAAGGAATTGTTACTGGCTCTCAGAGGCCCTTATAAATGGTGGGCAGTACCAGCCCTCATAAATGGTGGCAGTACCAGCCCTCATAAATGGTGACAGTTCAAGTCCTCATAAATGGGGGCAGTACCAGCCCTCATAAGACACTGTACATTAAGGTCAAATATCCCTAAACAAGGTCTTAATGGGGATTAACTACTGACTGGTAGATCAAACTCGCGCCTGAGAAGAGAGTAACTAATGTACTCCATGTATCTCAAAAGTCAATATATTATAATTATCTGATGCGGCGGACCGGCATGTTTTTTTTCAATGTGCCACGGACCGGCGAGCGAAGCCAGCCAATCCTGGGGCCCCTATAGGCCCCCCCCCCCCCAGGAAAATCTTTTGAGATATGTCCTATTTCAAAGGCATTTTGAGACTATCTGTACTAAACATGAAGACATGATGTCTTATTCATTCTAAGGCCAATCATCATTGACGTAACAAGTCTTCCCAGTGTGCCAGGGACCAGTACCATATTTGTGCCATACAATAAATTGTTTACGATCAGAGAAAATATTATTTGAACATTCGTAGTAATATTATTTTATGCAGGAAAAATATAATGAATATAAAAGTGGGTTGGGATGGGGTCCCAAATGACAAACACGCAGATACCCGTATGATGCTCTCTGTTCCACGTCTTGATGGTAACTAACCACTGACCTGTGACCTGACATCACAGACTGCTGATCCACACGTGTGGAATAGCAGGGTTGCCAGCTGTGTGACACCCTTCACGGCTGGCACGCATAGTAAAAAATCGGCCATTTCTTTTAATGGGATGTATACATATATTTTATCCGAAATTAAATAACTACCATACTTAAAATAAAAAGATTTATGTTTTGGGTGGATATGGCGTAACTGGTGCCCGAGAAACGTGGCAATTCTGGCAACACAAGGTGATGCGCCCTATTGATATCCCTAGGTGTGGTTCCCACAGAGTCAAACGCCACATCATCATGAAGGTGTTGTTATACGTATTTCAGTTCGCTGTTTTGCTGTTCATTATATCGCATTCGTTAGTTGCATAGCAATGACTTTTAACATGAGTGAGTAAATGAAAAATATAGCCATAATAAATATAAAAACTACAATGAAAATGTAAAAAAAAAAAAGACCGAGTCAGATGTCCCGGCAGTGTCACGTGGTGTGGAACGTGACTATGTTTCTTTCTTTTCTGAAAACTCTCCGCGTACCGGCAGACGATGGCTCACGGACCGGCACCGGTCCGCGGACCACAATTTGAGTAGCACTGATGTACAGGATATAACTGACTGAGTCATGGAGAAGCCTAGTCATGCCCCAAAGCAGCATAACATTTACTGCCGCTGTATAAGTTTCAGCTGTCATCCTACAGTTGTGCAGCAGTGACGGTCTAGCAGCGTCACCAAACACCTCACCTTCACAACTCTGGCAGACACACCTAGCTTATTAATAATATAATCCACAGTATAGACCTGGAGTTTGAGCTTAAGTCTGGTTACACCACTTTATAACATGGTGGTGTTAATTTTATCGTACCAAGGTATTAAATTTTACATTCGAACCAAAATCTCAACGTTAAAAGCCAATCTGAGAGTCGATGGACCGTCGTGTCGTTACAGTTGGCACAAGACTGGTTAGTTAATCCTGCAACTCAGGCTGAAGAGAATCAACAATTAAAACCAGTGAGAGTTAGAAATATATTTCCCTCTCAATGACTTCGAGCAGATATGAGTTTTGTGAACAGACAGTTTTAAGAAAATTCTAATTCTTTATGTATTAGTGATCAACAAGAGCTCAGGCCGTAATCGCTGTACGGTAATATGTAAATTACTTTCACTTTATATGTAAATCATGTGAAACTACTATATATAAACTGCCCCCAAGAGTACACGCTACATCCAACAGGTGGGGCCAGCCATGGAAGTTTGTCGTATGTACAGTACTGTATGTGTAAAACAATCCGATAATAATTTTTGGGTAACATATCGTAATGTTCACTTGCGTACGTTATGTGTTTGCTTGTTAACTCTGGCATCAGTTGGCGTGTTTACTCTCTCTTGGTCCTGGTGTTTATATAATACATCACTTGATTCCATTGTTATGTTAATGTCGGTAAACTTTAGTACTATATCACTTTGCTAGTGTGTTATATTGAACTTGATGGTTGCTTGCTTGGGTTTCGGCAGTATGCTAATAAAAGGATGATCGAATGGGCTGGTGTGACTCTTGATAACTGAGAGAGAGCGGGGGAGAGAGAGAGAGAGAATGATGATGACGGAAGGCTTCCCTTAATAAATGAATGGCTTTGCTACAGAACGCTTCACGTAATTTATGAGTATGTCAGCATGCTGTCTACCTCCTCGTCCACAGTCTGGCCACACTGTAATGATGATCCTATCGTGTTGTAACAAGTTTAAAGGAGGGGATTGAGCGAGGGAGAAAGATTTGGATGGTAAGAGAAGGAGAGAGAAAGAGAGGGAAAAGGGTGCCTCAGGACTCTCTCTCTCAACCATCCTTGAAAAGATCATCCAGTTATCACGTCTAGCCTCCTCCCCCTTTCCTTTTCCAATTAGTTTCCCTGAGACTCGCCACACATATAAAGCTCAACATCAATACATCCCAGAATCCATACCTTCAATAAACACATCACTAGAGTCCTCACTGTCCATACAGACACTTTTACGTTTTTAGCACAGTAAAGTTTAAATACAACATTCCTAGTTTACAGTGAGGACGTCTCCCCAGTCTATAGTTCTAAATCTTGGTGGATGATAACGAGTAGAAATATGTGTATTTGTGACCTTAGAAAATTACTCAGGACTTAATATTGAACTAAACTTATATTCATTGAAAGAACATCTAAAAAGTCATTTTACGTACTAAAAAAAACGACAAAATTATTTGCAATACGCGTGAATGGAATTGTGTCACATGTGTATTGAGATTGCCTGACCCTCAGACGTCGAAGCAATGGCATTAATCTTCACTTGCCCTTCCCCTACTCTACCCTTCCCCTTCTCCCTCCCTCTCCCCACCCCCTCCCCCACTAACATTTACACTTACAGTTACCGAAAAATAAGGTTTAACATAAAATTACCTGTCTCGACTGAATCGGCTGCTTGTCCAATTAACCAGTCCGTTCACACATATTTATATTTGGGTTTTAAGTAACGAAACCCAAACGGTAGTTCCTTTGTTTTATTATAAAAGGTTGTAGATATAATTCCTGAGTGTATATCAACCGTAAGTCTCACTGTCTAGGAGTGACTGAGAAGGGGACGGCGTTTATGTATGATAAACGTTAGGTCACGTCCTTTCGATATGAGTTGAGGTGAGCTACTGAAGCTTGGGGGCATCGCAGTGCGTGCTTACAGATATGCTGAGCTATGGGTCTCGCCCTCTTGGGTAAGTTGCCCGCTCACGTGTCCATCTCATGTCTTACTCATAGACAGTGGAAAGCTACAGGGTGGTGAATCTGAATATAATATCAGATGTATTGACCCATTTATATAATACGTTCTGTTGATGAGACAGGGGCCTATTACATCGCTCGGTCACCTACAAGCCGAGCTCCGTGAGGCCTAAATAACTCACAGAGTACAGTACATCCTAGACAACCCTAACCATGTTATAAACAGATATGTAGACACTAAGCTGGGGAAATTACTGTAGGGGTATTCTCTATTACAGGGGACCTAGACTTTTGTGTCGTACGGGTTAGTATATTATGAACAATGTTGAATTTGGATGATACTGCCCGGTAATAACAGAACAGGAACACTATTGCCAGAATTAACAGAATAGAGGGAATCGTAAGACTTGGTAGTGCAAATTCCCGTGACAGATAAAATGGCAAGTTATTATTCAAATCAGCAAAATGTGTCTCGTTCAAGAAAGCTAACACTTTTAATTTCTCTGATACTATTTGAATATCCTTGATAGTGAAATTCATTACAGGAAGTGGAATTAAAGCAGACTTGAGTTTTCGATTTAAGGCAAAATGCTGATGAGTAGGCAAGGTCCGTAATGTACTACAAGTGATTTCACAGTAATCAGGAGCCTTGTAATGCCCTTTCACAACTAGCTGCTTAACACCATTTTGGCATTTTAAAATTACAGTAGTGAGATTTGGAAAGAACAAATACTGCACATTGTGAAGGTGAGCGTGGAACACAGTCTTTAGACTAACTGGCCTATAACTGCATTGCGCTAACGCTGTGCGTACATTTGGTTGTATGACTGCCAATTCACATATTCTCTCTGCAGCAGGAATAAATGCAAACAATGTAGGCTGGACATACGTGTAGGTGTAGATAAGACGACTTACACCGTGACAGTAACTCAGAATCCTCTATTGATAACAATGAATATTCTTCATCTACTAAGAAAAGTTCTTTAGGCCTATCTAGGGTATACAGTGTGTCGTTCACAAACCAGGGGAAGGGTTCTAAATGCCATGCATTAAACTCATGTTGCCCTCGCATAGGAATGTGGATCAGAATTGCATTGTGCGTGAGGGTTGACTCCAACAGTGGGTAATGATATTGAACCTCATTGTCATTGAAAATAGGAGTTAAATGATACTGCAACTTGGCTATTTTTAAAGCTTGAAGAAGCGTCTGCACAGGCACAAGCTTCGCGTCCACACGTCCTATCCCGGCATCTACAATGCTGTCTATTAGTTCATTTTTAGAGGTTACAATTTTATGAACTGAAATTTCAGCAGCATGCAAATATTCTGTGAAGTAAAGGAGCCATTCTAACGTCGGAATTGCTTTCTGTAACTTAGTAACAATCCTCGAAACTTGGTTAGACTCCATTATGATTACATTAACCTTTGATTCTAGAACAGTAATCGCGTGAAAGGTTTGAGAAATAACACGATTCTGTTGAGATACAGCTTGAACGACAACGTTCATGAAACTATTGTCGAATTCATTGAAGCTGTGCTGAGACCATGAAGAATGTCCAATGCTGATTGTAGTTGGCCGTCGACGTTTTCCATCTGACGCGAAAGTACGAGTTAACTTCTACTCGCAGAACGTAGTTTCATACAATAGTCATTTGGGACATTTTGCTTCTGAACAGTCTGAAAGGATGTATCAATCACATTATCATCAACTTGAGGTAAGACATTTATCTGGGTCTTCTTCAGACGATCCGCGTGCACGACATCTGCGATCTGTGCATTAGGCTTCCATATTTTGAATTTGTTGCCTGCTTCTTTTGAGATTATGCGGAATGGACCAGAAAATTTCGCCGAAAGTTTGGAGTTCCTTTCAGGTACCTGTAACATAACAGCGTCCCCAACGTTCAGTGCGATAGGTTTAGCATGTTTATGCTGTTTGATGATCATTTCGGCGCGTGACGCCGCTAGCTGTGATCGTACTTGGTTATGAATTTCTGTAAAGACATGAATTTGTTTTGCCGCAAAATCATCCGTATTATATACCGGGTATGGCGCCTCTGTAAGGATGTCGTAAGGCAGACGTTTATCTGTACCATAGACAATATAGTAGGGTGTTTTGCCCGTAGAGCTATTAACTGACCCATTAATCGACGCTGCAACCTGCGGTAACCAATCCTCCCATGCGTATTGAAAACCACTAACGATTGGACGCAGTATTTCTAGGATTTTACGATTGGTTCTTTCAACAAGGCCATTAGCCTGTGGATGATAAGCTGTCACAAAAGTTTGTTTAATTCCATATTGTAAACATATATGCTCTATTAGCTCATTCTTGAACTCTGTTCCATTATCAGAGAGTAGAACTTTAGGCGTAGTATATGGACATATGAGATTCATCACTAATGCATAGGCTACTGCTTCGGCCGTTTTGCTTTTTAGTGGGACCAAGACCACGAACCTGGAAAAATGATCCACACACACTAAGACGTATCCTGATCCCTGATGACTCATTGGGAGTTGTAACAAGTCAACAGCGACTGTGTCAAACGGACGGTCTGGTGTAGGATATTGTAGAATCGGGGCAGGTGATCCTGTTGATCCTTTATGTTGAGCACATGCCAAACAATTAGCTATGTGTAATTCTATGTCTTTCTTCATAGCGTTCCAGAAATACTTCTTTCGTAAATCCGCTAAGCATTTATCACGACCTTGGTGACCTGCTTGTGGGACATCGTGGAACAATGTCATTACTGCTTTGCGCAACGTGTCAGGTACGACTATTTGAGACACATTACCCTCAGGAGATTTTCTCGTCCTATTGAGTATGTTATGTCGTAATTCAAACTGACTTAAGGGAAGAAATAACTTGGGGAGTTTAACATCCTCGCCCGATTCGAGAGCAAAAATAACAGCTGACCAATATGGGTCGCGTCGTTGCTCATCTTCCAGTTGCGAAAGAGTGAATGTTGATACAGGCATAACTGGTGCTATATTTCTTGACAGAGCGTCGGCGACAACATTCGCCCTCCCAGGTAAATACCTAAATTCGGGGTCAAACTCTTGAATTGTCAGATACCAGCGTGCTAATCTGCCTGATAAGTTTCTGCCATGGAACAGTTCGGTGACTGCCGCATGATCAGTAAAAACAGTTATCTTGTAGCCAAAGATAATGTCCTTGAACTTCTTAAGTGCCCACACAACGGCTAACGTTTCTAAATGCGTCGCCGAATAACGTGTTTCAGCATCGATTAGTTTGCGACTTGCAAATGCTATCACTCTAAACTTCCCACGCGTGTCCTCTTGCATGAGCACTGCTCCGACTCCAATTCCGGGAGCGTCAGTACAGAGAGTGAAAGGTTGAGTGTAGTCTGGGAATGCTGGAACCGGGGCATTGGTTAGCGCTGTCTTCAATGCCGTAAAACTTTCCTCGTGTTCAGCATCCCATATGAACACTGCATCTTTTTTGAGCAACCTCGTTCGGGGCGATGCTAATGTTGCATAGTCCTTGATAAAGGAACGATTATAACCAGATAATCCGAGAAGGCTACGCACATGATCATTTGAGGTAGGACGCGGGAACTGAGATACAGCTTTGACTTTATCATTAACTGTGTGTATGCCCTCACCGTCGACTACATGACCAAGGAAATGGATTCTGGATTTTAAAAACTCGCACTTTGAGAGTTTTATTTTGAGTCCTGCTGTGGAAAGTTTGGCCAAAACTTCACGCAGTTTTATCAGATGGGAATCGACGTCCTTACTGACTACTATTAGATCATCCAAATAAGCGCAGACTGTGTTGCCAATTAGTCCGGCAAACAGGGTGTTGATCATTCTTTGAAATGTTAGTGGGGCATTTCTGAGACCAAATGGCATTCGTAGAAACTCAAAGTGGCCTAGAGGCGTGCTAAAAGCCGTGATTTCTCGTGATTTTTCATCGAGTGGTATTTGCCAATACCCACTAAGCAAATCTAAGTTGCTAAATACCGCATTATCCTTGCCTAAGGATTGCAATATGTCACTCAAGATAGGCATTGGGTACCTATCAGGGATTGTTTGATTATTTACGCGCCTGAAATCTATGACAGGGCGCCATCCACCTCCTTTTTCGGGACGAGGAATAATGGGCTATTAAAGGGGGATTTTGAGTGTCTAAATGACATTCTCATCTAACATACCCTGTACCATATCTTGCACTACAGCGCTATGAGGTAGTCTATAAGCTGGTACGTAAATAGGGTTGGTTCCTTCCTTTAACGCTATATGATGGGATGTTAAATCTGTCTGACCTAGCGTTTCCTCTGGCAAGGCTACTATTTCTGTAGTCGGCAAGCAGCTCTAACAGGCGTGTCTTGCCCTGAGGATGATCGATCACCTTGACATGTGGTGCTATTTGATCTATCCTGGCCAGTCGAGTCTGTTGGCAATTCGCAACAATACCTCGAATTAGGAATTTATTTGGTTGCACTTCGACATTGCTGTGATATACTAGAAAATCACACACATAACATCCTTTCTTTAATTTCTTGATAATGTGAAATTGCTCCCGCAATCCCGTAGACTTGTGTGTGTGTGTGTCTCACAGTAGACACAGCTGATTCCAAGGTCCGGTGATTGGGTCAATGCTCACAAAAATCCTGAGTACAGCAAACCGCCGCTAATTGTCACACAACATCATCCACAACACCATACCTCAGAATGCAGAGACCATCTCTCAGACCGGATGTGTCATCATCACTAGGGTGGGTGCTGGGTGCTGGTAACTGGGGGTTGTTGATGCCATACGAAAGAATTTTGTTGACAGGATGTTGATTATGAGTTGTCTCAACAACTGCAGTCACGTCCTGTCACACCCTGGGCAGTGTGTGGTTGAGGTCGAGAGATATCTCTGACGCATGATCCGCCTTCCTCTTAATAGGATTGGTAGACAACACTTTCGTCCAAGCGGTGAGCATAGGTTCAGAATGACTCATTGCTGTGTAGGAAACACCTTTAAACGTAACACTATTATTACGTGGATGAACATCTATAATGTTCTTTCGAAGAGTTGGTAGACCAAGTAACCCGTCAGCTGGCAAATTGAACTGCTGAACTATATAAAAGTCCGCGTAGAAGGGCGTACCACGTCTTGAGAATCTGAGTGGTAACGTCACCATTCCTTTGATGCTCAGCTGAGTACCTGAAACTCCTTCGAGCTCAGCGTTACTAGGCCTCCATTTGAATTTGCGGTGAGGGAATTTACGTTGTAACTCGTGATATGATGTCAAGGCCAATACATTAGCGCAAGCACCTGTGTCTATATCAAGAGCCAATCTGGTATTATCCACTCTCACCGGCACTGACAACACTTCCACTTTGCTAAGCGCCGCTATTAATGAGGCCGCTATAGAAGTGCTGTGAGGAGGGGTGGGAATTTCCCTATCTATCCCTCTCCTTGCTGTAGTGTGCGCTGGTCTTCCCCCGATGACTTGTCCTGGGGACGTTTCTGCTTGCGCCTATACGACACCTCCGTTTCACTTAGGTCCACTCCCCTAGTCTTTATTAGTATATCGCACTCATGTGAACTATGAGATGTCGATTTGTGAAGAGCGCACCATTTGCGCGCATTCTGGGTAGGAGGAGGTGCTGCTGCTTTAGCTCCCTCTCTGTTTGACCTTGAGAATGGCTTTGCACCGGGTGTGGCCTTAAAATTTGCACTATTACCTCGGAGCTGAAAACAATCTTCCATTACGTGGCCACGTTTATTACAATGTGCGCATCGTAACGATGTTTTCTGTTTATATGTTAGGCGGGGAGGAGCGATCGGAGCTAAGTGTGTCGCATAAGGAGTCTGGAGGTGAGGCATCTGTGGCATCTGTGACGGCTGGGGTTGTGGTGACGTCACTGAGGGTTGCGCCATTAAGGGGCCCGTAGCCTGGGGACAGAGCTTGTTTGCGTATTCCACCATATCCAAGGGTGGTTCATACTGTACTTCCTGTGCCCGGCTATATAAGGGAACACGGACGGAAAGAAGAAAACTTATTAGTTCTATTAATGTTTCCACATTGTCCGGTGGCATATCACCCCGTGAGTTGTACCAGCCTGATGACCGGAAGGTCGCTTGCCTGTCCTGGCGAACCTCGCCCGCTATGTCAACAGCGTCAACGGGTGTTTCGTTTCGTATACCTGGAATACAGCGATCCAACCATCTGAAGATCCATTGCAGTTGGCCCAGCTGTGACCTACCCCCAAAAATCCCAATTAGCGTTCGCTTGAACTTTTCATAGTCAGGGCTTTGTAAACCAAACGCATTTAAACGACTGCCTGCATAGGAACCCTGCGTTATATGGGAACGTACATATGCTTTCTTTTCTTCGTCAGTCGTTATGTGACTATTGCGCATGCTATCTTCACATGCACGAATAAAATGTGCGACCCTATAATCGTCTTGTCCCGTGAAATTTCGAACATAATCACCGCGCTGCATGATATTAATAACTTTATCAGCTTTAGGTGTGGTAGTAGTACTGGTGTGAGATTCAGACGAAGCCATTTTAGTGTTAGTATTAAGCAAGTTAGTATTCTTACTCTTATCAGAAGGCTGGGTTAATAAGGTTGTTACCGATTTAGCAACAGACACACTATCACCTGTAACAGGGGTAACTGCTTTAGTATACTTAGGTGAGGTACTATAGTGATTACCAAACCGTAGGGTACGACGGTTTAAGTCGTCCAATGATTCGTCTATAACTTTCTCACTACTTCCTACCGACTCATTTAACTGTGTTCCATACTCAAAATCTATGTCAGTCTGGGCTTGATCATTGATGAGTTGGTTATCAACAAACAGTTGCGCTAGGCGTTCGATTTCATCTACATTAGACATGGTAAACTTAGAAATTATCTATTAGCCACCTTGGGTCAATGAATACTTAACAGTAAGTAGATCACTTGCCTCTCATTTACAAGACAAATGAATATGTTTTGTAGTTAATTATTAAACTATCAATAAGTAGACAGACACTTACAAACTACTGTAAATTATAGGATTTCAATACATTAATCTTACATTCGACACTTTATCATTGAAATAATCCTATCCGACGAACCTATCTGTGTGAAGATATCTCTCGAACGTGTTCATGTGTGTAGAACTATGTTCAAAGTTGTTAAGGATTTCTGGCCTCTTCGCCATTAGGCTATTTCGGCCGGAGCTGATGTCTTCTTTCTTCTTTTAATCTTGGTCTTCTTACTTGCTACAACTAATCTGATGTTCTTGTTTCTTCTTTTCTTGTTATTCTTGTGTTCTTCTTGCTCTTGGTATTTTGTTACTTGTTTCTTCTTGTTGTTTTATTGGGATGAATTATGGTATGCATGAGTGATATGATGGCGAGTTACTGACAGACCAGATGAAATGGCTTGTCAGGTGACTAGTTTCTCTGTGATTTTTTTTTTTTTTTTTTTTTTTTTTTTTTATTTTTATTTTGTCTTTTGTAGCCCGTGTCTTTTTGTTTGAATATGTGTTGGTGGGTGTCAGTTTAACTTGATAAATGTGAGTGTTGTATGTAATGATAAGGTTTGTGATGTGTTTCTCATGTTGTATGTTTTAATTTAGTTTTATTCATTTTTATTTTCTTTAGGCATGGTTGTATACATATAATAGATATAAAAAGAGTTCATGCGTGTGTCAATCATAGCATGCCGATAAGATGGGTCTCCTTGAGGAAGGTTATTACAGCGTCACTGATGGTGACATCATCTTGCAATAGGTTGGGTACAGTCAGCACGAAACCTTGCTCGGCAGCTAGGATAACCAGCTGCCGGCGCTCTGGTTCGTACTGGCTGCACTCGGTCAGAATATGTTTGATGGAGAGAATTTGGTTGCAAGTGGAACAGATAGGTGGAAAGGACTGGTCAAGGTAGGCCCCTAGGTGGGTCAAATAGGTGCAGTTTAGCCTAAGTCTGGCGAGAACGACCTCTTCCCTCCTATTCTTCCTGTATGCTGAGGGCCAGTTACCTATGTTAGGCTTCCAGGTGTTGTGGAGATTTAGCCTAGTCCAATCATGTTGCCACTTTTCAAATGTATATGTCTTCCCCAAGGAGAGACACGACTGAGTCTCCCAGGGCACATTAGTTGTCTCCCCGAGACCCACAGTCGCTCTTGCTAATCTGTCTGCCTGTTCATTGCCCCAAATGTTACAATGCCCAGGCACCCACACCAGCACAATACTCTTGGCACACTCATGTAATTTATTAATAATGTTGCCCTGTATTTCATTGCTGGTAGTATCACCACCTTCAATTGCTTTAAGAGCTGACATGGAATCTGAAATGACAGCAACATCACTGACATTGCTTGTTATTGCAATGTCAATGGCTTTACTAATTGCGAACATTTCTGCAGAGAAAATAGTTGTATGCCGCGGCAGGCGGGAGCTCCACTCCTCGTCTCTGCTCCAGATACCGGCTCCAACGTTGTCGTCAGTCTTGGACCCGTCGGTGTACACGTGAGTATAGGCGCTGAATCCTTCAAGAAATTGATAGAAAAGTTGCCTCAGGAGCTCAGGATGAAAGTCATTCTTTGCTCCCGGAAGCCACGATGTTTCCACATGGAGGTTGGGGTTCTCCCATGGCGGACACAACGGTGGAACGTATCTATCAACATCTTCGAAATGGATACCAGCACCCTGGCACAAGGTCTGGAGGCGGACAACCGAGGACGGGGACCTACGCAGCTGCAGGAAACGGAAGTTGGCAACAGCACACCAACCTGGGTGGCCTGTGCCGCGCTTCCTAGCCGCACTCAACCCGTACCTTAGCGTCAACATGTCCCTCCTGATGTGAAGTGGAGGGACGTGGGCCTCAACCTCTAGTTTACCTACACGTGTACACCTGTAGGCACCCAGACATAGACGAAGGCATCGGTTCTGTATTCTGGTTAGCCTTGCGAGTGTGGTGTCGCATGCCGAAGCATACAACTGGCATCCATAATCAAGTTTTGATCTGATCAGGGTCTTATACACCATTAATAAAGATTTCCTATCGGCTCCCCATGTAGTACCTGATAAAACTTTCAGGATGTTTGTGACTTTAAGACATTTACTTTCAAGTTCGTTAATGTGGTTTTTCCACGTTAATTTCCGGTCAAAATGAACACCAAGAAATTTTACTGAAGTCTGAAATTTAATAGGAGTATCATTTAATTTTAATACTGGATTTCTAATGTTACGTTTCTTAGTGAAGACTACTCCTACTGTCTTCTCAACTGAAAACCTAAATCCCCATTGTATTGCCCACTGTTCCGCGGCTTTTAGGCCGGCTTGCACCCTTTGTGCAGATAGCCTCTCAACTCGAGAGGAGCGCCAGATTGCGCAATCGTCAGCAAACAAGGAGAATTTGAGGTCACTCAAGCTGGGGGCTGGTGATAGGAAATCATTAATAATTACAAGAAATAAAATCGGGCCCAAAACGCTACCTTGTGGAACTCCATTTTCTAAGACAAATATGTCTGATTTTACGTTACCTTTTAGTTTGACGGAAAAAGTCCGGTCTTGCAAAAAATTACTGATGAAAATTGGCAAATTACCTCTCAGACCCATGGCGTGGAGCTTCATCATGAGGCCAGTCCGCCATGTCATGTCGAAAGCTTTTTCTATGTCTAAAAATACTGCAATTAATGTTTCTTTACTGCAAAGAGCTTTTGAGATGTCAGTTTCAAGACTTATTAAATGATCTAGTGTGCTTCTACCTTGGCGGAAACCACACTGTCGATCATTCAATAAGTTGTTACTTTCCAAAAAATACATTAGTCTACGCTTTATCATACGTTCCATGACCTTACACAGACAGTTTGTGAGCGAAATCGGACGGAATGAGTTGGTGTTATTCGGGCATTTGTCCCTCTTCGGGATCGGTACGACATGGGCAAAGTGCCATGAGTTTGGAAACGTTCTGGACGTCCAGATCTCATTGTACACTTCTAGCAATTTGTCCAGGTTTCCCTGGTCAAGGTGCTTAATCATCTCGTATCGTATACCGTCAGGTCCAGGAGTAGAGCCCTTGCCCTTATTAATAGCAAAGGAAAGTTCCTCTGGGGAAAATGCTCGATTGTAGCCCTGTTCGTCCCCGTTCTCGAAGTCGAGATGCAAGAGCTCGGCACGATCACGGAACACGCCGAAGCGTGGATCATGATTGGTGGAGCTACTGGCATCTGCAAACTTCTGGCCTAGGGTGTTGGCAATGGCCTGGGGATCGTCGAGAATCCGCCCTCCACTACTCACCTGTGGGATAAAACTCCTTCCTCCTTTGGATCTGACCCGGTTTATAGCGGACCATACCTCAGAGGAAGGGGTATCCTTGTTAATAGTGGAGACGAACGCCCGCCAAGACTCTCTCTTACACTCCCTGAGAACTCTCCTAGCCTTGGCTCTAGCTTTTTTATACTCAATTAAGTTTACAAGTGATGGAATTCTATTAAATAAACGGCAACTCCTATTTCGCTCACAGACAACTCGTCGGCAGTCTGGTGTCCACCATGGAACTCCAGGCCTGTGGGTTTTTGCAGAAGTCTTAGGAATTGTTAAATCTGCAGCGTGTATTATAGCTTGTTGTATGTGTGTAATTTTGGTGTTGATGTCTTGTCCAATGGTGTCTATACGAACGGCTTCTGAGTATGCCCCCCAGTCTGCCTTCCTAAGGTTGTAGCGCACCTCAGGAGTAGCCGTCGGGGCGCCACACTCATAAGAAATGCAGATCGGAAAATGGTCACTACCCAGAGAGTCGTCGTATGTAGAAAATTTACAATCTAATAGCAAGGCAGCGTCAACTATAGAAAGATCTATAGCCGACGCTGTGCCAAATCGTTCGTCCACTCGAGTCGCACTACCGTCATTCAGAAGAGACAAGTTGGAGTTGAGGATAGCTGCAGCCACCTGCTCTCCCCTTCCGTCATTCCGGACACTGCCCCACCGCAAATGATGAGCATTGAGGTCGCCGAGGATCATTTTCTTTCCTGGCAGTTGGTTAAATAGCTCCTCAAGCTCACCATCGTCAATGAGCCCGCCCGGAGGACAGTATAGTGAACAGATGGCAACATAGCCAGTCCGAATCTTAACTCTGCACGCGACAGCCTGCAGGTTCAAGTTCAGACTGACTCTTTGTTGGGCGAATGAACTCCGAATGTAAAGGGCTACCCCCCTTAGGTTGTCTCCCGTGTAGGACGTGTAGTTGTCGAATACAGGTGGGTCGTCGTGACCCGCAAGTAGCGTCTCTTGTAGGCAAAAAACGTCCGGCCGGAATAATGACATAAGTAAATGAAATTGAGCATTTTTATTCCTAGCACCTCTGCAATTCCACTGGATGATACTGAATTTTAAGTCTGAGAGTTGATATGGCCAGCGTTTTGGGCTTTATATTTCTGTCCTCTTGTATGTAGAGGGGAAAGGGGTGAAGGGGGTGAAGGGGGGGGAAGGGATGAAGGGGGAGGATCCCCCTCATCAGGTGAGCAGTCTCCCGGCTCCAAAGAGCCAGTACTCTGCTCAGCAGGGGCTCCCTGCCCCGGGGGTCTTTCAACAATGCGAAGGATTGGTGGTTGTGATGAGTCTCTTGTCAAGTTCTCTAGTGACTGCGTTCTCCTCCTCCTCCTTACGTCGGGGTAGGTAAGGTCGCGAGTCCGTTTGGGTTTTGGGGTCAGGTATAGCGTGTTGTTAATTTCGGTCTCGTTATTAGTCATGGTTGTATTAGTGTTCTCGTCTTTGGTTAAATAACCGGTGATTGTGGAGTCAGTCTGTGTTGAGATGGTCCTGGTCTCAGTCTGGGTTCCAATGGTGCACATTTTGGGAGGTGAGGTATTTTTGGATACAGCAGATGCAAAGGACATTCCAGGTGTTGGTGTCTGCAAGGACATCTCCACCTGCCTCTTAGCCTCCCTGTAGTCCAAATTGTTCTCTGCTCTCACCTTACCGATCTCATACTCCCTCAGGTAGGAAGGGCACTTCCTGTCTGAGGCAGCATGCTGACCGGAACAGTGGTAGCATTTTTCCTCCGTTTGTGTACAGTCATTGTCCCTGTGTCCAGTCTGAGCACACTTGGAGCATACCTGGGTGTTACGGCAGGCCTTACCAGTGTATCCAAATCTTTGACAGTTGAAACAACGCATTGGAAATGGAATATATGTTTTGGTCTGGACCCTCTCATATCCTACCAAGACATGAGTGGGCCTAACAAGTCCGTCAAAAGTCAGTACTGCTGTAGTCGATTGTTTACGTTCACCGTCTGTGGTTTTCCTACTAAATACGAAAGCATCGACGACTCCTTGATCTTTCATGTGGTACTTAATTTCGTCATTAGTCATCCCCTGAAATTCGTAGCTGATAACTACAGCCTTACAGGTGTTGAGAAATGCTGGGATATATGGTTCCACAGTCGTTGAATGGAAAGTTTTAAGATTCAAGGCGTCTCTCATTTGCTGTGCGTCTTTAACAGTAACTTGGAGTTCGCCTTTTCTTGTCTTTCGGACTTTCTCCACGTCCCCTATCTGATCCTTAATGGCCTTATGTATGATGAAGCCATTAATTTTGTCAAACGAGGTAGACGGGTCAACAGTCCGAAAGTGGATTACTCGGGCCTTCTCAGTTGAAACTTGTATCTGTCGTCTTTGTTGAGTAGTTTGGTCAGTAACCGTTACATTGTCAGTTGTTTTGTTGTTTAGATTGTCAGAGTTTGTCGTTGGTCGTGGCAGTCGTGGGTCATGATTGGCCTCCCGCCTCTGCCTGTCCCTGCCTGGACGAGCAGAGGGGGGCTTGGAGCTTCCCCTCCCAGAGGGCATGGTTGGGGTGGCTGGGAACCACCCCTTGTGTACAGCTTTGTTGATACTTTACATATATGATGTTGGTGCACTAAGGTTATGCAAGGCCCTTAAGTGCAAAAAAAAAAATACTTGTACTTAAGGACGACCCCCGAACAGTGGTGTGCCTGCACGATCACAGACGTCACTGCTGGATTGGCCCAGGTTTTTCCCCGACCCCCACTGGAGACACACAATCCCACTCCGTGAGGTGTGCACCACTGGGGGGGCTCTAGCACGAATACTGAATTAAAAAAATTCAGCAGGTGCCTCGGCCAGGGTAAGTATTAGAAAAAATTAAAGTAAGAGAGAAAGCCCTCCAACCACGTCAGGAAGGACAACAGTTAGCACTTCCCTCGCAGTTGTGTGGGTCACTCACACTAACTGTGGGGAGGGAATGCTAAGATTGTCAATCTTGAGCGCTCGTGAGGTGTCAAAAAATTATAAAGTGACAAAGCCACTTTTTAAAAAGAATGATGAATGGATGGATGAATTGTTAATGCTTGGTAGCAAGAACAACAACAACAAGAACAGGTGCAAGTAATTGCACAAGATGCAGCGGGCTATGGCGGAAAAAACCGTTACAGTGCAAGTGGAATTGCACAAGATGCAGCGGGCTATGGCGGAAAAAACCGTTACAAGAACGCAAGAACGTCCGTCTCCTCCCGTGTCCAATCAGCCTCTGAGAACTATGTAATTTAAATACCTATTTATACAGAGTAGTACGTCTGTATAGAAAATGTGATCCTTCAAGAGTTCTGAGTGGAGTGGTGTGGGAGTGTGGGCGGGGCCTCTTCCTAGGGTGGTGCGCCGCTGCTGGTTTCCTTGGCAACGAGATGACGCTTCTCCTTTGGTGAGAGACGAGTCCGCTTGATTTAGGTGAGTTCCTCCTCCGGCGATCAGAAAACTATGATTGGTTATCACACTGGTGGTTGCTGGTTCGCTGGCGAAAACTACCGTGTGCCCAGTCTTCACAGTCCACGTATATATGGAGATCTGTATGATGACACCGTCACTTGAGAACTGAACCTCGGCGAGGTAGGTTCTCCCGGCTCCCCGATCCTTCCCCCCGAGGTACCGCGTGACCATGTTCACTTTTGACCAGGCGAAGGTCGTTAGACTGATTCCGATCAGAAACCCTTCGCGCAAGGAACTCAATCTCCTTGTTATGAGAAAATTTTTTGACCTCTTCGGTATCACGGGGGTGACAGGTGTCGTCCGGAGTAGCAGCGGTACCCTTATCGTCACCTTCGCCGAGTGGGGACAGGCTCGGCAATTAGAAAACGTTAGAACCCTCAATAGAATCAGCATCTTACCTCAAGCCTGCCCTCAGGATAACCTCGTGTTAGGAGTCATTTCCCACAAATAAATTGAACATCTCGACAAAGAAGAGCTTGCTGAGCTGATCGGAGATCAGCTCACAATCCTTAGGAAGCTGACCAGCACAACTGCCCTTGTTGGTCTTCCTAAGGAACTTCCTAGTTCCGTTTTACTGGGTTGGGAGAAAATCCCAGTAAAACCATACGAGCAAAGACCCACTCGTTGTTACAAGTGCCAGAAGTATGGCCATCTGGCGAAGAAGTGTCGTGCTCGCGAGGTGTGCTCAAGCTGCGGGGCACCCGGCCACACCAACGCTGACTGCCAGGCGGCCGTTAAGAAGTGCGCGGCTTGTGGTGGCCCTCACTCCTCCTCCGATCGGCATTGTCCCAAGTGGAGGGAGGAGTGCAGGGTGGCCAGGCTGCGGGCTAAGGAAAAATTGACTTACAAGGAGGCTCTCCTTGCAGTCAAGAATCTAGAAAAAAACAAGCAAGACCAAAACAAACAAGAAAAGAACAAACAAGACAAAAACGAACAAGAAAAGAACAATCAAGAACCTGATAACGTAGAAGACCAGAAAGAAGAAGAAGACGAAGAACAAGAAGAAGAAATGAACAACCAAGACAAGAATAAACCAAAAAAACCCGAAGACGAAGAACAAGAAGAAGAATGGAAAGTAAAAACTAAAAGAAGAACCAACAAAAAAAGGAAGTGCAACCAATCAGCTTCGGCCGAAATAGCCTAACGGCGAAGAGGCCAGTAATCCCAAACAACTTGAATGACACCGCCACTTGAGAACTGAACCTCGGCGAGGTAGGTTCTCCCGGCTCCCCGCTCCTTCCCCCCGAGGTACCGCGTGACCATGATCACCCTAGCCCAGGCGAAGGTTGTGAGACTGATTCCGGTCGAGCACCCTTCGCGAAAGAAACTCAATCTTCTTGTTATAAAAGATTTTTTTGACCACATCGGACTAAAGGGGGTGACAGGGGTCGTCCGGAGTAGCGGCGGTACCCTTGTCATCACCTTCGAGGAATGGGGGCAGGCCCACAAATTACCCTACCGAACGATTATCAATGGAGTCGACGTCATGTTTGACGCCTTACTTCAGGATAACTTAGTTTTGGGAGTCATTTCCCACTCTGAAATTGAGTATCTCGAAAGAGACGAACTTGCCGAGCTGATTGGAGATCAGCTCTCAGTACTTAGGAAGCTGACCAGCACAACTGCCCTGGTTGGTTTTCCTAGGAAACTTCCTAGCTCCGTTATACTGGGTTGGGAGAAAATCCCAGTAAAACCTCAATAGCAAAAACCCACTCGCTGCTACAATTGCCAGAAATATGGCCATCTGGCGAGGAAGTGTCGTGCTCGCGTGGTGTGCTCAAGCTGCGGGGCACCCGGCCACACCGACGCTGACTGCCAGGCGGCCGTTAAGAAGTGCGCGGCTTGTGGTGGCCCTCACTCCTCCGACCGGCTTTGTCCCAAGTGGAGGGAGGAGTGCAGGGTGGCCAGGCTGCGGGCTAAGGAAAAATTGACTTACAAGGAGGCTCTCCTTGCAGTCAAGACTCTAGAAAAAAACAACCAAGACCAAAACAAACAAGAAAAGAACAAACAAGACAAAAGCGAACAAGAAAAGAACAATCAAGATATGAACAACGAAGAACCTGATAATATTATCATAATAGAAGACCAGACAGAACAAGACCAAAAAGAAGAAGACGAAGAACAAGAAGAAGAATGGAAAGTAAAAACTAAAAGAAGAACAAAGAGAAAAAAGAAGTCCAACCAATCAGCTTCGGCCGAAATAGCCTAACGGCGAAGAGGCCAGTAATCCCAAACAACTTGAACATGACACCGGAACTTCGTAATTCGCGCTGACGACACAACAATACTGCTCAGCTGCTAGTGAAATACCAATTGAATTCCAGGCCACGAAACTGTTTTTCAACACTGCAACACTGTAATGTCTAGGGAATGCTGAGTGGAGTCTATCTCAACCGGCTCAATCTGGATATGTACCAACAGGCTGTAATATTTGTATATTACGAATTCTGCACGTATATGTATGTGACAGAGATAAGGAGCGCTCACTACATATCGTCTCAATACGGGATATAGTTTTAAACACTCGGATTATGTAACGCGTCACTGCTGTGTGGTTTCTTGTTTTTCCCAAGACACAGACGGATGATACGACTACCAGTTTGAAGAATCCGTACACACCGCTTGCCACCTATATGAATCGGCTGCTTGTCCAATTAACCAGTCCGTTCACACATATTTATATTTGGGTTTTAAGTAACGAAACCCAAACGGTAGTTCCTTTGTTTTATTATAAAAGGTTGTAGATATAATTCCTGAGTGTATATCAACCGTAAGTCTCACTGTCTAGGAGTGAATGAGAAGGGGACGGCGTTTATGTATGATAAACGTTAGGTCACGTCCTTTCGATATGAGTTGAGGTGAGCTACTGAAGCTTGGGGGCATCGCAGTGCGTGCTTACAGATATGCTGAGCTATGGGTCTCGCCCTCTTGGGTAAGTTGCCCGCTCACGTGTCCATCTCATGTCTTACTCATAGACAGTGGAAAGTTACAGGGTGGTGAATCTGAATATAATATCAGATGTATTGACCCATTTATATAATACGTTCTGTTGATGAGACAGGGGCCTATTACACGACCTCTTATGGTGTAAACTCTCCTCCTTCAGTAAATTAAGTTAATGATATTTTTTTCTGCCGCTGGGGACAAATGTGCGTCACTCTACACCGTTAACACAACACCTGACACAACACAGCACTTGACCTTCACCTCTCTCACCTGTGATGAACTGTACCTAGGTACACACACACACACACAGACGTGTGTGTGTGTGTGTGTGTCTAAATCACATGTAAGTTTGTATATTTTCAGCCACCGGCTGCAACTCTATTAATAAACCGTTTATTATTTATTATTACTATTATGTCCAACTCGGTCAGTTACAATGTATTAATAATTTCACAATATTTGTCATTTTATTCGGCATTGCTTATCCCACACTACTTGTTAATAGTTACCCATTAACTCGTTAAAGACGAGAGGGATAAATCATCGTCTTCAAGGGTTAAATCATTGTTCTCAAATGGTTAAATCATCGTCCTCAAAGGTTAAATCATCATTCTTAAGGGTTAAATCATTGTCCTCAAATGGTTAAATCATCGTCCTCAAATGGTTAAATCATCATCCTCAAGGGTTAAGTCATTATCGTCAAAGGGTTGCATCATTGTCCTCAAAGGGTCAAATCATCGTTCTCAAAGAGTTCAAATATAATCATCAAAGGGTTAAATCGTCGTCATCAAAGAGTTAAAACTTCGTCCACAGAGGGATAAATAATCGTTCTCATAGAATTAAATCATTATCCTCAAGGTGTTATATCATCGTCCTCGAAAGGGTTAACCAAGACTAGATCAGAGGCACATCACCAGCACCAATTCTGCACCTTTACCCTCGATATCGCTACCGGGCGACCCTCTGAGGGGAAACTGGCCATTAATCCTTGTGGTCAAAAAGGTTTAATTTGTTGTGAGGTAAACTTACGATTAACATCCCAGGGAGAAATATTTCATCCTGGAGAAGCTGACGAGAATTATATAAAATGTACTAAATTCCTTAGGCTCACTCTGTCTTAATCTGTGTATCTGCCCTTGTCTGCCTGTCTCTCTCTCTTTGTAGTGTGAGTCACTGTCAGGGTGTGGGTTAAGACAATGTCGGAATGTGGGTTAAAAGAGTACCAGAACGTAGGTTAAGGCAGTGTCAAGACGTGGGTTAAGACAAGGTCAGGTCGTAGGTTAAGACAGTGTCACGTCGTGGGTTAAAAGAGTGCCAGGACGTGGGATAAGACAGTGTCAGGTCGTGGGTTGAGAAAAGGTCACATAGTGGGTTAAGACAGTGTCAGGTCGTGGGTTAAGACAGTGTCAGATCGTGGGTTAAGACAGTGCCAGGACGTGTGTTAAGACAGTGTCAGGTCGTGGGTTAATACAGTGTCAGGTCGTGGGTTAAGACAGTGCCAGGTCGTTGGTTAAGACAGTGTCAGGTCGTGGGTTAAGACAGTATCAGGTCGTGGGTTAAAAGAGTGCCAGGACGTGGGTTAAGACAGTGTCAGGACGTGGGTTAAGACAGTGTCACGTCGTGGGTTAAAAGAGTGCCAGGACGTGGGTTAAGACAGTGTCAGGTCGTGGGTTGAGAAAAGGTCACATAGTGGGTTAAGACAGTGTCAGGTCGTGGGTTAAGACAGTGTCAGATCGTGGGTTAAGACAGTGCCAGGACGTGTGTTAAGACAGTGTCAGGTCGTGGGTTAATACAGTGTCAGGTCGTGGGTTAAGACAGTGCCAGGTCGTGGGTTAAGACAGTGTCAGGTCGTGGGTTAAGACAGTATCAGGTCGTGGGTTAAGACAGTGTCAGCTCGTCGGGTTAGATAGTCTCAGGTCGTGGGTAAAGACTGTGTCAAGTCGTGGGGTAAGATAGTGTCAGGTCGTGGGTAAAGACAATGTCAGGTCGTCGGGTAAAGACAGTGTCAGGTTGTGGGTTAAAACAGTGTCAGGTCGTGGGTTAAGACATTGTCAGATCGTGGGGTAAGATAGTGTCAGGTCCTGGGTAAAGACAGTGTCAGGTCGTTGGTTAAAATAGTGTCAGGTCGTGGGTTAAGACAGTGTCAGGACGTGTCTTAAGACAATGCCAGGACGTGGGTTAAGACAGTGCCAGGACGGGGGTTAAGACGGTGCCAGGACGTGAGTTAAGACACTGTCAGGTCGTGGGTTAAGACAACGTCAGGTCGTGGGTTAAGACTTTACCAGGACGTGGGTTAAGACGGTGCCGACACGTTTGTTAAGACAGTGTCAGATCGTGGGTTAAGACAATATCAGGAAGTGGGTTAAGACAGAGTCACGACGTGGGTTAAGGCAGTGTCAGGACTTGGGTTAAGACATTGTCAGGTCGTGGGTAAAGACAGTGTCAGGTCGTGGGTAAAGACAGTGTCAGGTCGTGGGTTAAGACAGTATCAGGTCGTGAGTTAAGACAGTGTCAGGTAGTCGGGTGAGTGTTATAAACCGTCACAGTCTCCAGGTATCGACCACATCGTCGTCTGGGCACAGCTTTATGACACTATAATTCCCTGCATCACCCCAACGTCGCCACCGTGTATGTTGTTGTTTACTTCAACCAACACAACAGCTACACTGTCAACCCTTACTTCAGGTTTATATCACCGCGCCGCTAGCATTAGTCGTATATTCTCTTAACTTTTTATCCCGAAGCCAAATATTGTACTACTTTTTATCTGTAAAATGTCAATAATACTCTTTAACAAAGAGTACCATCAGTGTATTTATGTTATACTGAAGATAAGACTCCTGGTAAATGTTTTGTGAAGTAAAGATGTTTCCCTGCGTTTCATAAATCACCTCAGCGTTGTTACCGAAGGAGAGGATATCCAGGGTGGAAATGATTCAAGAGAGAGAAGGTCCCCGGCTGTTGTGTTTAGGTAATCCCATGAAATTAAATTGAGGAGGTATATCTGGCTGGTTATTATCTCTCTCAAAACCTTCACAAGTTCTCTGTTGGAGGTACTGCAACATAATACATATAAAATTTAAACAAATCATAGTTTTAGCGTAAAATCTGTATAAATAAATCCGAAGAAAAACAATTTTTTACACTGTAGTAACGTCACACAGAGACCCATAATAATTCAATTAACTTACAAAAGTACCATACTATAGTCAATTAAAACAAAAATCACTTCAACACGAAAGAAAAAACCTAAATTCTCAAAAAAGTAAGCAGCTAATGATGTTTTCTGTGATCTTAATGTCAACATCCGCCAACTAAATCTTTGTCATCTCTCTTACCCTCAGTATGCTATCCTCTCTGACACGGCCTTAATCCTCTTCACGGGTCGAACACCAGTGTAAAAACTTGTGAGGGGATGATGTAAAGCTGCGGTGGGGAGTGAGGAGAGGGTTGTACACAGTTAACACCTCTTAAAAGTGAGTTACTACTTCGTCTCTTGCGACCCTCAGCCTGACTCTGTATGTGTGTTGTGTGTGTGTGTGTGTGTGTGTGTGTGCGCGTGTGTGTGTGTGTGTGTGTGTACGTGGCTGAAAATATGCAAACTTACATGTGATTTTGACATAATAATATACGTTCAATACATTTACAGGGCTGTACAGTACATAAATCAGGAGCTGTTTATTATTTTAACAATAGATGGGATGGTGCTATTCATATATCTATCAGTGCGGGCTCTTATGGGCTGAATTTTGTTGTAGTGGCGGACTGCTCGAAGCGGGCGGGGGACTGCTGGTGGCCGTAAGTGGCGATGGCGAGGATGGTGCAGTAGTCCACTGCCAAACCCTGCTATTGCCTGATGGTGGAGGTCACTAAGAGATGACATTTCCAGGGTGGAGAAAGCGTTGTTGTAGCCGGAGTAGTCTGCGCCAAGAATGATTCTGCAGGCCTCTTCTGGAACTTCTCTAGCTGTGTGTGTGTGTGTGTGTGTGTGTATGTGTGTGTGTGTAAGTGTGTGTGTGTATGTGTGTGTGTGTGTGCGTGCATATGTGTGCGAGCGCGTGTGCGTGTGTGTCCAATGGCGAAGGACGAGTGGCGACGTGGACACGCAGAAATGACTGTCAGGAGTTTCTTGTCGCACTGCAATACGATCCTGTATGTGCGACTGAGCAGCCTATTCGAGGAGTCACTATCCTCACCCCACATGATGAGTGAGCTAGAAAAGGTGCCCAAAACATAGTCTATCTAAAGAACCAGCCTGACCGAGCAAACCCACCCAGTAAAGTCATCCTTATGCGGTAGAAAACACAATCATAATCACAGATTAAAACAAAAACAAACTATACAACCCCTTATGGTCGTTGCATGGAATGTCAGGACCCTTCTGGATGCTGATACAAATGAGCGTCCTGAACGATGAACCGCCCTTGTGTCAAAAGATCTGGCTAGGTATAACATCGACATAGCAGACGAAGGTCGGCTCACAGAACTGGGGTCTGGTTATACCTTCTTCTGGAAATGTAACCCTGCTGTGGAGAGAAACCGCATTCATGGAGTTCGCTTTGCCATCTGCCAATGCAAACACCATAGGATAATTGAAATGCCTGTCGGAATCAACTAGTGCCTCACGACGATCAGAATCCCACTGAATCACTCACGTCATGCCTTCTTCATCAGTGCATACGCCCCAACACTGGATGCAGAGGATGACATCAAGGAGGCCTTTTACGCCGACCTTAACAGAGTGCTGACCTCAATCCCCAGAGAAGATATGGTTATGCTCCTAGATGACTTCAATGTTAGAGATGGCAGAGATGCTGACATTTGGCAGGGAATCATAAGGAAAACGGACTAGGAAAGTGTAATCCCAACGGCCTAGTCCTCCTCAGCAAGTGCGCTCCACACAACTTCACTATCACCAATACCTTGTTCAGGCAGGCCAACAAGTTCAATGGTTCGTGGCAACACCCACGATCCAACCCTGGTATCTCATTGACTGCATCATTGTCAGAGAAAGAGATCGCCGAGATGTCCTCATCACCCGAGCCATGCGTGGCCCAGACCTCTGCGACACTGCTGATCAGCTCGTCACAGCCAAGTTCTCACTTCACATCGCCCTAAAACGGCGAAGGCAACAAGCCTAAAGAAGAGGTTTTAACACTAAGAGTCTGGAGGATCCAGCAGTAGCACATACTTTCATAGAGCAGCTTGAACATGGGCTCAGAAACTACCCAACAACAAACAATGCAAGTCCCAGTGCCGAATGGGGTATTCTCGACACTGTCATGACAAAAACCTGCAGAGAGACCCTCGGCCAGATGGAAAGAATACACCAAGACTGGTTTGATGAAAATTACCCGGAAATCAATGTAATCGTCGAAGGTAAACGTGCTGCTTTAACTGACTGGCAGAACAACCGTCAGTCTCGGACCAAAGCTGATACTTTCTGCAAGAAGAAAGCGGCGGCCCAGCGCAAAATTCGCAATCTAAACAACGACTGGTTTAAAAATAAAGCCTGTAAAATGTAGAAACTTGCAGATCAACACAAAATATATGAATTGTTAAATTCCACTAAAAAATTTTATGGGGAAATCACTCATGGTGCCACCCTCCTCCTCTCATCCGACGGCAACTCCCTAATTAAAGACGAAGAAGGCATCCTTCAGTGCTGGAATGAGCATTACCATTCGCTGCTCAACCAAAACACCGATGTGGATGTCCGGACTATCCAGCAGGTCCCTCAGCATCCAGAGCTGACTCACCTCCGCTATCCTCCATTCCTGGATGAGGTAGCTATTGCCATCAAACAGATGAAAAATAACTAAGCCTCAGGGCCGAATTGAATCCCAGCCGAGGTGTATAAGGCAGGAGGACCTCTGCTGTCTCAACTCTCTCCTGGAGAATATATGGAAAAGGAGGAAATCCCCCAAGTTCTTAAAGACGCCTACATCGGCCATATTTATTAGAGCAAGGGAGACCAGTCAGACTGTAGCTGCTATCTTGCTGCTATCAGTATAGCTGGCAAAATTATCGCCCGAGTCCTCCTAAACAGACTTCTTCCTGAGGCGGAAAACTTCCTCCCAGAATCTCAATGTGGCTTTAGACTATCACGTGGCAGCACTGACATGATTTTTGTTGCCTGCCAGATACTGTACATGAAAAGTGCAGAGACCAGCGTATTGAACAATACATAGCCTTCATCGACCTAACCAAGGCCTTCGATCCGGTCAACAGGGACCCTCAGCCGTTTTGGCTGCCCACCAAAATTCATTGTCATTGTGAGGCAACTCCATGATGGCATGAACGGCAGTGTCCTGCACAATGGCACCCAGTCTGAGTTCTTAACCATCGAAATGGGGGGCAAAACACTAATGTGTACTGGCACCAACTGTCTTTTCCATTTTCTCGACTGCTTCCCTTGCTCATGCCAGTTCCAATTTAACCGGCGGGGTGGACATCCAGTACCGGATGAAGGGTCTTTTCAACATAAGACGACTCCAGGCAGGAACAAATGTGTCGGCAGCTTCCATTACTAAACTTCAGTATGCAGACGACCTCACCCTTGTCGCTCACACTGAACGCAGCCTACAGGGGATACTGAACACTTACGCAGATGCTTATGCACACTTCGGCCTTGAGGTGAATGGACTTAGCGCTCAGATTCTCTTTCAGCCTGCTCCTGGCTTAGCCACACTTCCACCAATCCTCCAGCTTAATGGTACTACCCTGTCTAATGTTTCCCACTTTAAGTATCTCGTCTCTCACCTGTACACCATCGTGAACATCGATGAAGAGATTCATCATTGGATCAGATGTTCATCTCGAGCCTTTGGCAAACTCCGTATCCATGCCTTCAGCTGTAGAGAACTAAAATTATCTTCAAAGTTGCACATATATTGAGCAGTGGTCCTCCCCGCCCTGCTATATGGCAGCGAGACACGGGTCACATACAGGAGGCACCTCAAGGCACTTGGAAATTTTCACCAACGTAGTCTACGTTCCATCCTCTGAGTTCGTTGGGAAGACAAGAGAACAAATGCAAATATTCTCGCTGACACCAAATGTAGGAGCATCGAGGCTACCATTATCCATGAACATCTACGCTGGACTGGCCATGTTACCCACATGGACGACAGTAGACTGGCAAAGCAGCTAATTTACAGTCACCTAACGTTACGCTGGTGGACAACTGAAAAGGTATAAGGATAGTCTTAGCCAAACCTGAAACAGTTTCAAATCGACCCCCTAACCTGGGAGACGATTACTCCACACCGTAACACTTGGAGGAGCACCACACAAGAAGATGTACTAAATGTAGCCCCCCACATGTGCAACATCTGTGAACGCCCCTGCCGGTCCTGTATCGGCGTCTTTAGTCTCCTTAGAGCTGGTGGACAACTGAAAAGGTATAAGGATAGTCTTGTCCAAACCTGAGAAAGTTCCAAATCGACCCCTTAACCTGGGAGACGATTACTCCACACCGTAACACTTGGAGGAGCACCACACAAGAAGATGTCAAAACTTTCGAGTTAGGCCAGTCTGCATAACGAGGGAGACAAGCGCCAACGCCGGAAAGACGCTGTCGCAGCCCCTCCCGCACTAGATGTAGCCCCCCACATGTGCAACATCTGTGAATGACCCTGCCGGTCCCGTATCGACCTCTTTAGTCACCTCAGAGCTCACCAATGTAGGTGATATCCTTAATAACTTATACCATTGTATCATAGCTGGATGATCGTCATACTCGATACCGAGTGACAGCAAATTAATAATAGTAGTGTGTGTATGTGTATGAGCCATACTATATCTAGGTTTTATAGGAACATTTAGGACTAGAAATGAGATAGGAAAATTAATCGACCGTAAATAAATAAAATTCTAACTATAAGTGAATGAATGATGTTTGTTATTATATTTAAAGGTTGAGATTAACCCCTTATTTAATCAGTGTTGTTGGAGGTACTGCAGTATAATACATATAAAATTTAAAAAAAAATCATAGTTATAGCGTAAAATCTGTCTAAGTAAATCCGAAGAAAAATAACTTTTCACACTGTAGTAACGTCACACAGAGGCCCCCAATAATTCAATTAACTGACAAAAGTACCATACTATAGTCAATTAAAACAAAAATCACTTCAACACTAAAGAAAAAACCTGAATTCTCAAAAAAGTAAGCTGCTAATGATGTTTTCTGTGATCTTAATGTCAACATCCGCCAACTAAATCTTTGTCATCTCTCTTACCCTCAGTATGCTATCCTCTCTGACACGGCCTTAATCCTCTTCACGGGTCGAACACCAGTGTAAAAACTTGTGAGGGAATGATGTAAAGCTGCGGTGGGGAGTGAGGAGAGGGTTGTACACAGTTAACACCTCTTAAAAGTGAGTTACTACTTCGTTTCTTGCGACCCTCAGTCTGACTCTGTATGTGTGTTGTGTGTTGTGTGTTTGTGTGTGTGTGTGTGTGTGTGTGTGTGTGTGATAATAATAATAATAATAATAATAATAATAATAGTAATAATAATAATAATAACATTAATAATAATAATAATAATAATAATAATAATAACATTAATAATAATAATAATAATAATAATAATAATAATAATAATAAACGGTTTATTAATAGAGTTGCAGCCGTGGCTGAACATATACAAACTTACATGTGATTTTGACACAATAATATACGTTCAATACATTTACAGGGCTGTACAGTGTACAGCACATAAATCAGGAGCTGTTTATTATTTTAACAATAGATGGGACGGTGTGTGTGTGTGTGTGTCACAAAATTTTGTGGAAAATATGCTTGTTTAAATAAATGATTCATATGTACCCAGGTTACCCCAGAGCAACACCACATTCAATATCGGAGTCAAATTGTAAGAGCAACATTTGTGTTTCATATTTCTCCACTTTATATTCAACGTCTAAAACGTATCAAAATTGACATTAACAACAATTTTTATACATCACCATTAAAAATTTAATATTATATTAGCTCGAAATCAAAATAAAAAACATCGACGAAAACCTTATAGAAGGATCAACTAATGCAAGCTGGAGCGGCTTATACATGAGACTGCCGCGGGCCAGCGCCATGATCAAGGCGTCTTACTGACTTTATTTCAGTGTCAGCCTTTCATAAGCACGCCTTCCATTATGTTGCAGAAAATAGTTTCTGAATTACAACTATTTTTTTTAAGTACGGGTTCCGAAACGTTTTTTTTTTCCCTGACGAACTAAAACTCTCTACTTTCTCCTTATTAAGTACATCAAGAAAATCAAACATGATCCACATCCAATGGTGTCAGGACCAAACCTTGTTCTCGTATTATACAACTTTTGAGGGATTTATATATGAACAATAACAGGGCGTCTTATAGGTCTTACAGTCCTACAAAGTCATACAGAATTATACTATTTAGAGGTCTTACAAAACTCTTACAAAGTCATAATTTTTTTTATAAGTTACACACACACACACACACATATATATATATATATGTATATGTATAATCAACACCTCAACCCGCCAGGATTCGAACCCACGGCCCACAAGCCTATGACTGTGACCGGGGAACGCTAACCGCTGGACCACCAGGATGCTAAAAGCAGTCCTAGACTTTGTTATATTTCACACAAAGCCTGTTCAACGAGCTTATGGCGCCGTGAACCTCTAATGGGGACCACCCGCACCACTTAGGTGGTCAGAGTAACGTTTTACCAAATCCGGCTTCGAAACACGAGGATCCATATATATTTCATTAGCCCAATAAAGCACGCGGACTTCTACATACAATCAATGTATGTATGTATATATGAATATATATATGTAACCGGTCGGAATATACTGGACTTTATTTTTTCACTTGACTTGGGGTTTATTAAAGATTAATAGATGGTAATGGCAGTGGAAGCGCCCCTTTCAGAAAAAATCCCGAACCAGCACAAGAACTCTTAAATCTACTAAACAAAATGAATTGTCCGTGACCCGTGGAAGGATAGCGTCTGTGACTGGGATGAATGAGACACACTGTAAAATTTAGACACATATATTCCCTCCAACACTACAAACACAATCAAATAATGGTACACCAATATGCGCACCTCTTAACTTGAACTTAAAACACTACTCTGGGGAATAAAAGTTATAAATGATATAGAAATTATTATAAACTCAGGCAACCAAAAATTTGAAGTAGTAAGAAATGTTGCTTGCACACATGAAACAGGCCTTAAGGGCTTTCAACAAAATAATATCCAGCACTGAGAAAATGGTATTCAAAAATAAGAAATTAATAACTCTACACTGAATAGGCCTTAAGGGCACTCAACAAAATTATATCACCCCAACAGATGCACACTTCCTAACCTAACTTAACCACTACTCTGGGGAACAAAGGTTATACCTGAGATCGGAATTATGAAGAAAAATTAGATGCATTAAAAGAATCAAATCACAGTATCACTCTGGTTCCACTTAATGACACAAACATTCAAAAAACAATACTATCAAAATTATTTAAGAAATATTAAACTACACACGTCAAGATAATATCAGTAACTGAGAAATGGTATTAACTACACCCAAATATGTTCACTATTATTGATATGTTACTGGGTCCACCCATACTCGTGAACCATGCTCCACCCAACTCAACATACACCCGTAATAAGGGAGATAAAATGTTCCTCTAGGTATCTCCAAGAGTCCTAGACTCATGGTCTCAGTGTGTGACCATTAATTTACTCAGATAGCCGCAGTGTACTCCCAGTGCGTCCATAAAGCGGAAGGGAGTGAGCCAATCAGACCTTGTACAGTTGAGAGAAGCTTTAGCTTCCAGTTAGCAAGAGGGTTTCACTAAGCTGCTCGAGACATGTGGTGTTGTGAGCCGAGGTAGAGGAGAGCTGATGACCCCAACGATCGTCCCGTCGTCAGCTGGGCACCCAGACGGCTAGATTCCCTCAAGAGATCCTTTGATACCCCGCTAAACAGTGACAGGCCTACACTGATCGGTCCAATGGCGACAATCGCCACCCTGGATCATCAACGGCAGTCTCGAACGGCAGTCAACCTCTCGCAGTCATCACTCTCGCAGTCAAACTCCTGTCAAGTGGGTTCTGACGGAAACCCTGAAATGAACTCACTGTTAGCTCTTGTTAACTTTACCACTGCCCTATCTAAACCTGTCTGAGATCGAATGAGACTTACTTCTTATACTGTAATAGTGCAACACAGGTGACTAGGCCACGTGACTATTTCTGTGACGGACGCGCAGGGACGTCTTGTTTGTCTGAATGCTTCCCGGTGACTGAGAGAGAGCCAGCGTCGCGTCTCTCCAAGGCGCTAGCTTAGGCCTACGTGACATATTTTCCGCCTAACTAATAACTCCTTGGGACACCCGTAACATTATTCAGACTGATAAACGATCTATAATAATTTCAAATTCAATAATAGTCCCTTAACTTCATGAATCGCATCATAATTAATTCGGAAAATTACATTTAATATCATATAGGCCTAGTTCCACAACCTCCCACTATGTGCGGGGAGCACTGTCTTCCCTCAGACGACCTTGAACGCTCAGTATCGCTAATGGCGGGGCATTTGAAATTTCTGAATATTACATATATATATATATATATATATATATATATACTTCATTTTTAGTCCATTTAACACGCGGACTTTGAACATACAATCAACGACCTCACCAGCAAGGAATCGAACCCTCGACCTACTGGGTGTGACTAGGGAGCGCTTACCGGCTAGGCCACAAGGACACTAAAAGCAGTTCTAGACTCTGTTATATTTCACACAAAGCCTGTTCATCGAGCTGATGGCGCCGTGAACCTCAATGGGAAACTGCCCGTGCCTCGTATGTGGTGTCAGTAGCATTTTACCGAATCCAGCTGGTATGAAACGCGAGGTACATATATATACTTCATTTTTAGTCCATTTAACACGCGGACTTTGAACATACAATCAACGACCTCACCAGCAAGGAATCGAACCCTCGATCTACTGGGTGTGACTAGGGAGCGCTTACCGGCTAGGCCACAAGGACACTAAAAGCAGTTCTAGACTCTGTTATATTTCACACAAAGCCTGTTCATCGAGCTGAGGGCGCCGTGAACCTCAATGGGAAACTGCCCATGCCTCGCATGTGGTGTCAGTAGCATTTTACCGAATCCAGCTGGTATGAAACGCGAGGTACATATATATACTTCATTTTTAGTCCATTTAACACGCGGACTTTGAACATACGAGGCACGGGCAGTTTCCCATTGAGGTTCACGGCGCCATCAGCTCGATGAACAGGCTTTGTGTGAAATATAACAGAGTCTAGAACTGCTTTTAGTGTCCTTGTGGCCTAGCCCGTAAGCGCTCCCTAGTCACACCCAGTAGGTCGAGGGTTCGATTCCTTGCTGGTGAGGTCGTTGATTGTATGTTCAAAGTCCGCGTGTTAAATTGACTAAAAATGAAGTATATATATGTACCTCGCGTTTCATACCAGCTGGATTCGGTAAAATGCTACTGACACCACATACGAGGCACGGGCAGTTTCCCATTGAGGTTCACGGCGCCATCAGCTCGATGAACAGGCTTTGTGTGAAATATAACAGAGTCTAGAACTGCTTTTAGTGTCCTTGTGGCCTAGCCGGTAAGCGCTCCCTAGTCACACCCAGTAGGTCGAGGGTTCGATTCCTTGCTGGTGAGGTCGTTGATTGTATATATATATATATATATAGATATATACATGGTTTGATGGAACCTGCTCTCTCGCTTGCAGGGTGAGAGATAGGGCATATCGAGCTATGAAACTATCTCCTTTTCCTATTACCCACACCTCTTTCATTACTTCTAGGAGTCGTTGTAAGGCTATTCTTCGTAGGGCCAAGCGGAATTGTATTAAAAGAAAGACCGCTGTCCTGACTAATTCTTCCTCTAGTAAATCCTTCTGGTCCTTAAGTAAAAACATCTGTAACAACTTCTGCACGCCTTCTTTTCCACCCCTCTTACGTCCCAATAACTCTGTAGCCAACTCTCCCCCTGACAAAGCCAACCTCTTTGGCACCTTATTCTCCTCTAATTCCACCATAGACGACTCCCACTCTATCCCTCCTACCCCTGCACCTCCTACTGAACCTATGCACTTTCCTATAATCTCCACTCGCAGGGTTGCCGGTGTGTAATCCAGGTTGGATGTGATTAAGGCGCATGGACCGGACGGAATACCCCCTCGTGTTCTGAGGGAGTGTGCTGAAGCCCTAGCCCCTGTGCTTGCTCGCCTCTTTCGCCTTTGCCTCAAAACCAAAACTTTTCCTTCTTCTTGGAAGCATGCCTTGGTTCAGCCCATCCCGAAGAAGGATGACCATTCTAATCCCTCTAACTATCGCCGATTGCCCTAACTTCATCCCTCTCTAAGATTTTCGAAACTATCTTGAACTCCCATTTTCTCCGTCACCTTAAACGCCTTTCTCTTTTGTTGGATCACCAGTATGGCTTTCGCCAGGAGAGATCTACTGGTGATCTGCTCTCCTATTGCACCCATCTTTGGTCATCCTCTCTTAGGGATTATGGGGAAACTTTTGTCGTGGCCTTCGACATCTCCAAAGCATTTGACAGGGTATGGCACAAGTCTTTGCTGTCTAAACTTCCCTCTTTTGGTTTCTCTCCCCCACTTTGTTCTCTTATCTCTAACTTCCTTGAGAATCGATCCATGGCAGTTGTTGTCGAGGGATCGATTTCTCGCTCTTTCTCTACCAATAGTGGCGTCCCACAGGGATCTGTTCTTTCACCAACTCTCTTCCTTCTTTTTATCATTGATTTATTTCACACTGCAACTAATTCTAACCAGTCTTACGCCGGTGATTCTACTCTTCACTCCTCCCCACATTTTCCCCTTCCTCCTAATTCTCAAACTAGATCTGCTTCTAAAACTGATATCATTACTTCTATCAATGCAGATCTGTGCAACATCTCTGAATGGGGTGATACAAACTTGGTTAAGTTCAATAGTAACAAAACTCAATATTTACCAATAACACTTTGTACAAAATTAGACGATCTCCCACCAATTAAATTTCAGGACACAATCATCCTCCCAAATTCTGAAATAAATTTGTTAGGCCTCACCATTTCCTCCAATATGTCCTGGAAATCACACATCCTTTGTATAATTGAAGCTGCCTCCCGAAAGTTGGGAATGCTGTACAGATGCCGCAGCTACTTCACTCCTGAGCAGTTGCTCCAAGTATATAAGGGAGTCATTCGTCCTAACTTGGAGTACTGCTCTCATATCTGGGGTGGCTCTTCTTCTGTCCAACTATTTGATAGGGTGGAATCAAAGGCATTTCGTCTTATTAACTCTCCTCCTTTAGTCGACAATCTCTCTCCCCTTTCTCTTCGCTGCAATGTTGCTTCACTCTCTCTCTTTTACAGGTACTTTAACGGGCAATGTTCAGTGGATTTGGCATCCTGTGTACCGCCGGCAAGGCCGTGGGTTCGTAACATACATCTTGCCCGCGGTGCCCACCATTTCTCTGTGGATGTCAGTCACACGAGAATAACCCGTTATAGTGCCTCCTTCTTTCCTCACACAGCCAAACTGTGGAATGCTCTGCCTTCTTCTGTGTTTCTATGTTCTTACAATCTGTCTCACTTTAAAAAGCTGGTTTACCGGCATCTTCGTGGTGTAGATTAATACAGTAAAACCTTTTTTTCTATATTTTCAATTTCTTTCTGTTCTTTTTTTTTCGCCCCACATGCTCCGTTATGGGTCGTTTGACCTGTGCCCGGGTGGGCTAATTCCCATAAAAAAAAAAAAAAAAAAAAAAAAAAATATATATATATATATATATATATATATATATATATATATATATATATATATATATATATATATATATATATATATATATATATGTATATATATATGTATATATATATATGTATATATATATATATATATATATATATATATATATATATATATATATATATATATATATTATAAAGAAGTATGTCTGTATGTTTGTTTGTGTGTTTGTGTGTATGTGTGTCCGCACGAGAATCTCGGAAACTACTTGGAGATCTGTAGTGATGATGGATGATGTTATATGTAGTGATGATGGATGGTGTTATATGTAGTGATGATGGATGGTGTTATATGTAGTGATGATGGATGGTGTTATATGTAGTGATGATGGATGTTGTTATATGTAGTGATGATGGGTGGTGTTATATGTAGTGATGATGGATGGTGTTATATGTAGTGATGATGGGTGGTGTTATATGTTTTGATGATGGGTGGTGTTATACGTAGTGATGATTAGATAATAAAATAATAACAGTTTAATGCCAAAAAAATATACTTTGCTGCACTGTTGTAGTGGAACTTACATACACGGTTAATGATCTATTGATGGAAGAAGAAGTTTTGGGGACTGAACAGTGGTTGCAAACAGGGAGTTGCTTAGAGAGACAGACTACTCAGTTAAAGTTCTGGTGAATTTTCTTGAAAAAAATGTTCGTATGTTTGTGTGTGTGTGTGTGTGTGTCCAGGCGAGAATCTGGAAAACTACTTTACCGATCTGTAGTGATGATGGATGGTGCTATATGTAGTGATGATGGATGGTGTTTTATGTAGTGATGATGGATGATGTTATATGTAGTGATGACGGATGTTGTTATATGTAGTGATGATGGGTGGTGTTATATGTAATGATGATGGATGGTGTTATATGTAGTGATGATGGATGGTGTTATATGTAGTGATGATGGATGGTGTTATATGTAGTGATGATGGATGGTGTTATATATAGTGATGATGGATGATGTTATAAGTAGTGATGATGGGTGGTGTTATATGTAGTGATGATGGGTGGTGTTATATGTAGTGATGATAAGACAATATAATAATAACAGCTTAATTCTAAAAAAAATTACTTTGCTGTACCGTTGTAGTGGAACTTACATATTGTACACCGATAATGAACTATTGATGGAAGAAGAAGTTTTGGGGACTGAACAGTAGCTGCAAACAGGGAGTTGCTCAGAGAGAGAGACTACTCAGTTGAAGTTCTGGTAAATTTTCTTGAAGAAAATGAGCCTCACCTGGTGCCTCATCAAGCAAAGGCTTATGAATAGATCTTGCAAGCGATTCAAGCGGAGCGGAGAGGTATGATCTTTCTCGATGCACCTGGCGGGACAGGAAAAACATTCTTGATCAACCTTCTGTTGGCCAAAGTACGTCATCAGGGGAAAATTGCTCTTGCTGTGGCATCCTCAGGCATTGCTGCAACACTACTAGAAGGAGGACGTACTGCACACTCAAGGAGATCAGGATGCTGGACGGTTTGCAAACCTTCTATTACAGATTGGGAATGTAACTTTCCCTGTTGATTCAAAAGGACAAATAATCATTCCTCAAGGATGTGGAAATGTTGTAAAGTCCTCAACTGAGCCCACTAACATGGTCTACCCAAACATTATCCACCACTACAAGGATCACAAGTGGCTGCGTGAACGCGCAATTCTGGCACCAAAGAATGAAACAGTGGCCGAAATCAACATGAGTCTATTCAGACAGCTTCCAGGCAGTGAGACCTCATTCAAATCTGTTGATACAGTAATCGACCAGGACCAAGCAGTCCTGTACCCTGCAGAATTCCTTAATTCTTTGGAGCACGCTCGAATGCCTCCTCAACACCTCATTCTCAAGATTGGAACTCCTATAATGCCCTTAAGAAATCTTGAACCACCAATCCTCTGCAATGGCACAAGACTGGTGGTGAAGAACATGATGCCACATGTACTGGAAGCTACAATACTGACAGGAAAAGCTAAAGGAGAGGACGTTTTCATACCAAGGATACCTCTTATCACCACTGACCTGCCATTTGAGTTCAAGCGACTTCAGTTCCCGGTTAAAGTGAGCTTTGCCATGACCATCTACAAAAGCCAGGGACAGTCCCTAAAGATGGTTGGCCTAAACCTGGTGTTTCCTTGCTTCTCTCATGGACAGTTTTATGTTGGATGCTCCAGAGTGGGAACTGTCAAAAATCTGTACATACTCGCTGCTAATGGCAAAACCAAAAATGTGGTCTACCTTAATGCACTACAGTGAGCAGTGAGACAGTGTGGAGCCTCCCGGAGGGTGGCGTCTTACCGCGGCCTAGCGAAAGAGCCGCCCGGAGGGAAGTGATTCCACTAGTATATATATATATATATATATATATATATATATATATATATATATATATATATATATATATATATATATATATATATATATATATATATATATATATATAAATATATATATATATATATATATATATATATATATATATATATATATATATATATATATATATATATAGTGTGTGTGTACATCTCTTCAAGTGTTCGATTAAAGAAGTAATTTGTTGATTTTATGAGTACAGTGATTATTTATCTAAATATTGGATTCTTCCGTGTTTGTTGTTTTGACTTGCTTAAATTGGTAGTAGGCTAGCCTCGCCGTCCATGGGAGTACTATCGCGAAATACTGTTTCTAAGGAGTTGTTAAGTCTGTAAATAATTAGTAATTTCTGGATCCTTTCTTTACCTCGTTGGCGATTCTATTTCAGTTATTCAATTCCATCAACACACCTTCCCCTCCCCTCTCACTGTTCCTTTACACAATGCTGCTTGATCTTCACTGTGTTCATATTTCACCTTCCTTTCCTCCTCCTGCTCTCCTCATATTTTTAATCCAGCAGGTATGCGAGTAACAATGTGAGCATACAATTCTATTATTTTTTCTAACATAATGAAAAATAAATCACACCCTAACAAAATAAGGCCAGTCCTCATCCCAGTTCACACCTTTATCGGGTCGAATTTTATCATTGAGTAATAAGGAATTTATTATCTAAGTAAATTAGAATGTTGCCTTTTTCATGGTGCTTCTGGAGGTCGCTGTGGTGATTGTTGGGTCATTATCTACCTTCGGAGGAGTGTCTTGATTATGTAATTAATAACAATAATTAATAATAATAATAATAATAAATAATGATTAGTATCAGTTGCTAAGAATACAAAATGAAGTTCTGAATTTACCCGGCAGTTCAGATGGCTCCCGGACAGATGGCCGAAGGACATTTGGCCGACGGACGTTTCACCGACGGACATTTGACCGAACGGACATCGAGACGACGGACATTTGGCCGAACGGACAATAGACCGGACGGACAAATGGCCGAACGGACAATAGACCGAACGGACAAATGGCCGAACGGACAAATGGCCGAACGGACATTTGGCCGAATGGACCCTTGGCCTTTTTATTTTTTATTTTATTTTTCTTTCTTCTTTGCAATGTATTTTTTGCACATTTACTAAAGGATAAAAGATATCTATTGTAATGTAATTGTTTCTTTGTAATATATTTGCTTTATAGAACATAATTTCAACGTGATACATTTGCATGATATACAATTTTGGGTGGGTTTGGGGCGTGGCTAAAAACTTCACCTGACTTAACATGACTAGTTACGTCGCCCTTTCTTTTGTGTTTGTGGTGGTGTTGGTGTGTGGATTAGCGGATGTCATGTTTTTGACCTGACCTCAATGTTTTGTAAGGTCACCCTGTGAACATAAACCTCTCTCAGTCCTTGTAATTCACTAGTTAAATTGAAATTGGGGAAAATAATGCTGATTGTTTCCGAATGATGCTGATTATTTCCGACGTCTACCAGATATTAAGCACAGGACTGAAGCAATTTGTATAGAAAAATTACATTACAATTAATATCTTTTATCCTTTAATTAAATGTGCAAAAAAAATACATTGCAAAGAAGAAATAAAAATAAAAATAAAATTAAAAAGGCCATATGCCCATTCGGCCAAATGTCAGTTCGGCCATTTGTCCGTTCGGTCTATTGCCCGTTCGGCCATTTGTTCGTTCGGTCTATTGTCCGTTCGGCCAAATGTCCGTCGGCTCGATGTCCGTTCGGTCAAATGTCCGTCGGTGAAACGTCCGTCGGCCAAATGTCCTTCAGCCATCTGTCCGTCCACGGTTCAGATCATATTTCATAAAATTTATGTCCCACAAAAGTCCTACTTTTTAAAGCTTAAAACACCTTTTTGAAAATGGAGACTTTAGCGCACTACTTTGAATAAACTTCTAGGAATATCAACACTTGTTGGGAATTGCTGGAAATTGTCTGAAAGAAATTTACTGATAAAACTGAGGATTTGATCTGAAAGTTTCATGACAATAACTTCGGCTGAAGGCTCTCTGATACTGTTAAATTTATCTTATAACAATGTAGACTAACATTGGCTGCCCTCCAACGATGACACTAAAAATATCTAAGGCTCGGAGTATTGAGTGGCTTGAATAACAAAACATATAAGTGCACATACTCCAAGTATATAGACAAAAGGTTGCCATGACAGTAATAAGCGATAATCGTTACCCTTCGCAGAAAATAAGAATTAAATTGAAGGACAAGGGTCGCTTCTGAATATGTAAAAATAATCACTTATAAGCAATAGTGTGACCTTTGCCTTTGTAACCTATACGTTTAATTTGTCTCAACCTCTCACAAGCTCTGATGGTCTTCAATTAAATGATGTAAAGTAAAACCAGATGAATGAGCCTGAGATGTAGGACTGTGTGTGATTAAAAACATGCAGAAAAACCTCTCAAAATATCTGGAAACTAAGAGAAAATAAATTGGTGTAGAGGAGGTCGAATGTTACTTCACAACACTGTTACTTTAACATCGAGGGTGACGCATATGACCTCTACATGACCTTTTGACTGATCGCTGGCAATTAATACAGAGCTTGTACAATACTCTCTGGGATTAAAGCAAACGACTGAACAGGATATATATAATAGGAGCTTTGAAGCTAGCTGAAAAGCTTATTTTTGGTGAGTGATCGAAGCTAGTGTACTTGCTATTAGACCTCATAAGATATCACCCTTAGGAGGTGACAGGCCAAATTTTAACACATCTAGATTAATCTAGGCTGCACTAGCAGTAGAAGAAAATGTGACAAAGAATAGGAAAACTGCACAAGAGAGGTGCACCGCATCACTGCTTGCCTGAGAGTTAACTCACGTGTCCATTCCTTTCCAAAACCCCACATCAAGAATAGCAGGGGGATGGAGCCGAAGGAAGGGCGGGATTAAATGCGTGCACTAGCTTCTCTCATTCACCAAAAATAGGCTTTTCAGCAAGCTTCAAAGCCCCTATTTTAGTGAGATGGGCTTTGCTAGTGCTCTTGCTTTATTCCACAAGAAGGAGGGTGCTAGGATGTAAGGGGAGCAGTGAGCACATGCAGGACCATTTGAATTTTATTTTTTCTTAGATTAAGCGACATTCATTTTTTGTCTAGCTTGCTGTCTGTAGATTGAGGGGTGAGACCCACTGCCACGCAGGGTGTGCCTGACACCTGGTGAGACAGGTATCCTTGCTGTGAAGCAGGAGGCCGATTTCCACCGCCCTTCTTCCCGGATCTGTGAGAAGGGGTGGGTCCTCAGGAAGGCCAGTAAAGCCGCTACACCCCGTACGTTGTGGGGACGTGGGTCCTTCCCAGGGTCAGCCTCCTCTATAACTTGCCACAAACTGTCTGCCAATCCTCTGACTGACAGCGGGCAGCCCGACCGAGGATGAACGAAGAGATGATGCTGGCTGGTGGAGTGATAGGCCGTAGCAGAGAGGTATTGGAGGAGGGTCCCGACCGGGCAGAGTCGGTGGTGCTCACCCTCCACCTTCCATGCTGGAACCGCTACTGGCTGGAGCCTGTGGTTCTTCTGCTCAGTTTTGCCAGGGAGGTGGAAGAAGGTACCAGGGACACTGCAGAATCTCCTTGGGCGAAGGAGGTCCACTGGTCGACCCTCGTGAGTGCCTTGAGCTGGGAGGACCTGAAGCCCTTGGCCAGCACTACGAGGAAGAGGGCCTTCTGTAGTAGGCAGTCCTTTGACGGTCATATAGTGAATGGATCCTGGGGTGAGACAGATGTCAGATCATTCCATGTCATGGTAAGACTTTCATAGTAACAAGAACATAATAAAAACAGACAACATAAGGCCAGTGGTCCTCAGGCTAGGTTGTCAGTATAGTTCACAGGACTAAAGGAGTACTTACCGAGCCCAGAAGAGTGACGACTTTCTCCATGGACCAGAAGGTATGGGGTGGTCTAGTAGGTGGTCGCTGGTGAAACAGGCCCCGCTTCAGCAGGGTAACCGACCTGTTGTTAACCTTTACCCTACACCAGTAATCCAGGGGGTCGGTGAGGGCAGCCAGGTGGACGGAGAGGGACGGGATAGACCTGGCTCGCTCGTGCGCTAGAGATAATAGGAACATGGCGAGCGTACAGGTGGATACTCCAGTGGTGTGCCTCCTTGAAGATCTACAACGAGAGTGACAGCAAATGGGCTGAGCGTGACGTGCCCTGCCTATTGAGGCAGAAAACGGCTGCTGCGCTGTCCATATCGAAGCAGATGGTCTCGTCCTGGTAATCTGGTTGTCCTCCAAGAATCTCCACGCCACGTACAGCTCTCGTACGTTGATGTGAGTCGCCCCCACTCGTCTGTCTAGCCTCCGAACTGCTGGTGACCCTTGGAAGACTGGTACCCCCAGCCTACGTCGGAGGCATATGACGCTACTAAGAGGGTGGACGCTGGTGGAACCCGGAACATCCACCGGCGCAAGGCGTCGCGAGACAACCAGGGGCGTAGAAGGGCGGACAAGTGAGGGGGCATGGGACATGAGAGATCCCTGGGTTCGACCGGGATGGCAACGTTGACCTCTCTGGTCAGGGGGTTGAGAAGCAGACGACCCAGGGGTACCACTTCTGCCACGTAGTTAAGGGAGCCTCAGAGGGTCTCTCTCTGGGGCCGAGTGAACCTTGCCGACCTTGAAGCGACAAAGAAGCGCCGGAGTATTCGTCGTGCGTTGTCTGGGGAGAGGAAGAGGCAAACCGTGAAGGTGTCCCACTCCATCCCCAGCCTCACCAGTTGTTGTGATGGTGAAAGGGAGGACTTCGGGTGGTTAATTATAAAGCCCAGGCCCTCCGCCGTGGCCAGTGTTATTCTGGTACTTGATTAGCCTTCTTCCTTGGACGAGGCCGAGATCATCCAGTCGTCCAGGTACATAAGGACGTCAATCATGCAGTGGGCAAGCTCTCTGGCCAAGACCCTCACGATTTTGGTGAAGACTTTCCGGGCTAGATAAAAAACCGAAGGGGAGCTGGATAAATTGAAACACGTCCCTTTCCATCTGGAAGGCCAGAAACCTCCTGAGCCTCTGTGGATTGGGACGTGCCAGTAGGCGTCTTCCAAATCGATGGAAGATAGCCAGGCCCCCTATTTGAGATGTAGGCTGACCTGAGCTACCAACACCATTCGAAATTGTTGAGGCTTGATAAAACGGTTCAGGTGGCTGAGATCCACCACCAATCTCTCCCTCTACGAGTCCTTCTTGGGGACAGTAAATAACCGGGACAGAAATACACGTCCTTCTGTCTTCTCCACTAACCCCTTTTTGCATCATCAACCATGATGAAAGTTAGCTGTGCGGCCAAGTATTCCCGCAGGACCTCCTCTGGGATCAGAGATGGGGTAAAGGGTGCCAGCCGTAACAGGCATTGCCACACTTCCGCATCCCGGTGTCTGAATGCCTCCCGCCGGAGGTCCAGCCAGGCCCCTACCGCCTTATCCAGCTGAGGGCTAAAGTTGATGGCCAAGGCGGAGGCGAGTATGGAAGCGGGGGTGGATAGGGCTCCGTAGATGCCGGATGCCGAGTCTGGGTGGAGGGAGTTAGGGTTGTCGGCCAGTGCCTTCAAACCAAACCCATGCCGATTTGGTCCAGTCCTGCCGTAGTGGAAAAGGCGAGGGCCGCCTTCTGTTTCTCCATGGCTTTCTTAGTCAGGGTGGTCTGCCATGGGAGAGAGGACTAGGTTAATTTTGGAGCCCACAGGAACTCCAACTCGTCTAGCACCTGGTCATCCTGGGGGGATAAGACTATAGGGGCCAGAGATAGGGAGGTGATGGGGGAGCTGTTCCTTCCAGCCGCCACCATCCAGATCGACTGGAGGTCCAGGCCGATCTTCTACCATGGAAAGAGGGCCTAGATGGCAGCCCGGGCACACCTCCTACCGTCCTGTATCATTACCATTCTGTAAGGACCTGCAATGGACAGCACGGAACAGGAGGCCAGAGAGTTGAATGCGTCCAGGGTCGCAACCGGGGACGTTCCTAACCGGGCTGGGACCATCTCCATTCTCGATAGGCAAAGCTGCCGGAACTCAAAGTACTCCTAACTTAGTTGTCCACCCGTTGTCGGACCTCTAGGTTGGACCAGGGAGAGAAAACTATGTCCTCCCCCTGCTTTACTCTCGAAAAAACTGGCCAGTTTCCTCGTGGTGCCAGTGCACACACCAGTCTTGTGGGATCCGAGCCCACTTGTACACCCCCTGGCTGATGACGGTAGGGACTGGGGGAGAAATGAGCACTCGACTCCCGGAAGGGCAAGGGGGAGCACTGTGGAGAGCCTGAAATCACAGGGTGGGGAGTGATGGGCTCTGCTGAGGCCGACTGGGAAGTAGAAGGGGAAGACCTCGGCCTGAGGTCCTCCGTAGAGTGGACTCTCTCCGAGGGGCCCCAGTGGCGGCACATCCGCAACCGGGAACAGAGATCCTGGTCCCTCCAGGAGAGGGGGCATGCTCCAGTGTCTGGTGGAGCTAGAGGTGGTCGACCAGCAATGCCAAAGCTGACTGCCAGAAGATGTGGGAGGAAGCCACATCTCCTTCAGCGTTGAGAAGGAGAACCGCCACCCACTCAGAGCACACCATACAGCGACTCGGGTTGAACCTGTCAACGTCCAAGCATGGGTCAACCTGTCGGAACCTGTCCGAACACCTCTGGGCCAAACAAGGCACCTTCTGGGGTTGGGGAAAAGATGAAGAAGACACAAATCTGGGAAGAAGAGAGGCCGGCTAACCGGCGTGAAAAAACACACAACAAATTGGAAGACGGGGAGGAGGGAGGAGCGAGGATGGGAGAGGGGGAGGGAACATCCCCCCTCCCATACACCTGCCCCACCCTAACCAGACCGAAAAGAGGGGCCGCCATTCGTCCTAGAACACACATAAGGGGGTCGGGGGAAGGAGGGTCTACAGACACCTCCCAAAGCCAAAACAAAAAATCGAGCCAAACAACGAAACCAAGTAACGACTCCGCTCATGGGCCTGATAAGAGAAAACACAAACAGAGGGAGAAAGAAAAAGTAGGGTGCGAAAACCGAAGCCTATCAGAGCAACTCAAAGAGGAGGAATGAGCACCTGCTCGAAAACCACAGCACCTGGCTACAAGGAACAGGCAAAGGAGACAACAACACTCACAAGAGAAGGGTCACCCATGTGGGGAAAAACATCCAACTAAGGGAAGCCCTTGGCATGAAGCACCACACAAGAAGAAAAAGGGGGGAAAACGGAGGCCAAAACATGTAAAGGGAAACGCAAATGCCTGAAAGATGGCTGAAGCCAGGAGGGCACCTAACAAGCCAAAGAACCCAAACCTAGAAAAGCAATACTCCCCCCCCCCCTCCTAAATAACTAAGAAAAGAAAGCATTCTGGCATACTGCTGACGAAAAAATGCACAGATGGTGTGGAAGGACAACAGACACAAACCATAATGAGAAGAAGAAGCTGAAGCAGGAAAAGAGTCTGGAATGTCTGCCTACAACAGGAGTCCTGAAAGGAATGGACACGTGAGTTAACTCTCAGGCAAGCAGTGACACAGAGCAGCTCTCTTGCACAGTTTTCCTATTCTTTGTCACGTTTTCTTCTACTGCTAGTGCAGCCTAGACTAATCTAGATGTGTTAAAATTTGGCCTGTCACCTCCAAAGGGTGATATCTTATGAACTCAAATAGCAAGTGCACTAGCGAAGCTCATCTCACTAAAATACAGCATGTTAAAACAGAATTGACTATAAAAATGGCTTAATAACTGTTGACCTGTAACCTTGACCTGTGATCAACCTTCAACAACTATTTAAAAAAATACAGAAGAATCTGGTAATTCGCCAATGTTTGATGTCCAACCGAGGTCCAGAATCTAACCTTAACATTTTAACTGAGCGTCGTTCTGTTTAGCTTTCATTTCTCCCTTACTTTAACCAGGCACTAGAACCTTGCAGGGACTAGCCTAGGATATATTATATGAGAATGTGAGTTAACAGCCGGATTAAGGTAAAGTTTGTTTAATCAACAGCTAGACAGTTAGGTTAGGTTAAGTTAGTTGTGTTGATGGCTGGAAGCATAAGGTTTAGTTAGTTGTGTTGATGGCTGGTAGCATTAGGTTAAGTTAGTTTAGTTAAGAGCAAGAAGAGCTAGGTTTGTTTAGTTTAGTTAATAGCTAGAAGCATTAGGTTAGGTTAGGTTAGTTTAGTTAATAGCTACAGTGCTACGTTGGTTTAGGATAGTTAATAGCTGGAAGGTTAAACAAGTGATTGAGATACGGTCTTTACTGAAACCACGAGACACTGAACACTGTGACAAAAAATACAAGTCTTATTTCTGGCCTTTCAATTCCCAAGTTGAATTCCATAATGTAATTTCGTAAGTGCGTGACCTTCACCTTTTTTATCAAAGAAAAAATTCTAGTGTGGAGGAATGTCTCTCCATTATCGAAATATAAAGCATTATATATTTTTGACTTTTGCTACACCCTGACGCTGATCTCTGGATTTGTTTTTCGTTTAAAATCTTATACATAACAGCACCACTGCCCTGAGCCTGAAGACCAAGTGTTGACAAGTTTACCCATAAATATAAGGCAATTATGATTAACACAGACAAACAATGAATAAACACAAACAAAGACTAACAGTAAAGAGACACAGAGAAACAAACAATAGAGACAGAGACAATCAATGACTAGACACATACAGACAAACAATGAAGAGACACGGAGTCAAACAATAACGAGACAAATATAAACAATAGAGACACAAAGAAAGACAAACGAGCAAATAGCCAACCATCATGACAGATAAATTTAGACAGAATATACTTACGAAAGGATTCTGTGGGAGTAATACACGTGAGAGAGAGAGAGAAGGAGAGAGAGAGAGAGAGAGAGGCTTGATGCCGAGGAAATTGTTGTGGCACCTTCAATTCTCTCGTTATTTCCTGTTTGGCGGCGACCAACATTATTATCATTATCAATTACCTGTATAAAAATTACAGTTCTTTTTGTAATATGAGAGTTAAGGAAATGAAGGGAATAATCTGAACTATTTAAATATTTTATGAGAATTATAAAGTTGTGGAATTGTGTACTGTGGAGACATGAAAATGGTTAGATAGGTGAGCACATTCTCTCTCTCTCTCTCTCTCTCTCTCTCTCTCTCTCTCTCTCATACACACACACTTCTCCCCAATAATATTTAGTTTTGCATTTATTAAATAAACTTTTAAAGGTTGTTAACGAATAATTGTTTCATTTACAGATAATAAAAATAGTGGTACGAGAGCCAGTAAATATGAATATTTCCCCCCAAATAACTACAATAGTCAACTGAAATGAATGTCTAATTTCAGCGCTTCAATTTGAGTCTAAAACAATACTCATTCATAAATAAATAATTGTCGTATTATAGAAAGTATTAATTAATTATTTGAGCACAGACAAACAAAAAAAACAAGTTTACATTTGTTCATTTACTTATTTATGCTGTTTTCTTCCTTTATTAATCATTGCTGTTTCAAGCTTCCCCAATATGTCACCACAGTCTTGATTGATTGATACGTTTATTGAGATACAAAGAACATTAATACATCTCAAAGGGATGAAGTGACATGAGTCATCCTCACCCCAGTCCAGGAATGTCCCTCTCAGGACTCACATAAATCCCTAATATTTCATATAATTAGTTATAATACATAGTTATATTCTAGATGCAAAATTTCTATATTTCTTTAATATTTCATCTGTTTTCCCATTTCCAAACATCCACTCTATTTGCATGGGGACATTATATATATGGGCATTTCTATATACATTAAGCAATGGGCATTCCAGTATATAATGTGGCAGGGTTTGGGATCTGGATGTTCTACAAACTCTACATTCTTTATCCTGTTCACTTCTCTCAGCTCCAAGTTCCCAATAATATTTATATCCTAAGCTTAACCTCATATACACTGAATCTTTCCACCTACTCCTATCTTTCTCATATGTAAATTTTGTGTTCATGAGAACATGATGATAATGTTTTATTGTTTCGCTTTTCTCGTATATTTCATTCCTTTTGAAATTATCTTCTATTGATTGTATTTTCCGTAATTTGCTCCTTAATTGCTTCAAGGTTTTAGTACATATTATGTCGATCTCGGCCTTTTCCGTGGCTCTTTTTGCTATTATATCTACTGCTTCATTAAGACCAATCCCCACATTTGAAGGGACCCATACAAATTGAACATTATGGCCATTTTTCCTTATTGTATTTACTAATTTTCTACATGAACCAATAATGTGTCCAAAGACTGGACTCCCACTGTTCAAAGAATCCAAAGCTGCCCTACTATCAACAAAGAAATATGCATCTTTATACCTCTTTACAACATTTTCCAATCCTACTAACATTGCATATAACTCAGCTTGTGTTGATGAAATAAAACTGCTCAACCGAAGTCCAATTTTGATGTCATCATTTCCTTGTTCTGTGTACTGTCTTATAAGGATCCCGCACCCTGCCCTGCCACTTGACATAACTGAACCGTCACAATATACATGCAATGTGTTTATTTTAGGCAAATTACTAATCTTATTCCCATATAAAGCCCTTAACTGTCCTGGTTCATGTAATGATTTCTTCATTGTGAGAGGCACTATGTCTAACTCTACTTCTCGTTCTTCCCAGGGTGGATTCATACAACTTTTCTGAACAGCTGTACACCAGTCTGCCAGATTACATTTTTTAATAATATTTACTAATCCATTCATGTATCCTCTCTTGCCTTGCCTGCAGAAGGTCCTTTTATTTTTTAAACCATCATTTATATCTTGTACAAATTTACCCCCACTGTTCCCTCTCATTAATCGAACTGCTGCAACTATATTAATTTCATTGAACCTCTGTGAAATGCTCTGCAACCTTAGTTCCATTTTCATTATCTCAATCATTGCATTCTTTTGACACCCTAAAATTATTCTCATTGCTTCATTTTGCATGATCTCAAGCTTCCGTAGCCTTCCTTCACCAGTACAAGAGAGGACAGGTGCTGCATAGTCTAAGTGATCTGATGGTAGAAATATACATCATTCTCAGTATGGGTACCCCAGCACCTTTAACCACAGTCTTGAGTCTTCCTTCCTCTGTCACTCCGGATATGATCAATCCATAAAATTTCTGATCTTTTCCTGGTCTTTACATATCTCGTCTGATTCAGTCAAGGCTGTGGACTGGTGATGGTCAGCCCGTTGTCAAGTCAGTTCCTTAGATGTTGTGATAATGTGTCGTATTTTGGTCAGAGATCTCACAAATTTCTCTCCCTTCTTGTCTTATATACAAGTAAATGTTAAATTAGTATACATCTGTCTACACGAAGCAGTATAGTTTAGAGTTTCTGTCTTAATTTGTTGGTTATTTGACAAGTTATACAGTCACTAAAAAAAAAATATATAAATGCAAAATTGTGTTAAAAAAATATGGCACAACGGACGAAGGATTTTGGCAACACTACCAAGACAACAGGAGTCGCAGTGTTCATTCTGAAATTCATCGACAGATCGTTTTTTTGAGTGAGTGTACAGTTATAACTCAAATTGGTAACAGTAATCGGTAAAATAATGTTTTCTTTATACATCACGTTGCTTCTGAATAATTGACATGGTTTAAAAGAGAGTTTTATCCCATTTTTTTTCTGAATTTTTGTTCCCTGATTTTCAACAGACAGCACCAGCTCCCATGAATATGAATATTATATTACCTCCTCTACGTTAACCTCTTGTGTACGGGGTCGCTTCTGAGTTGAGTAAAATCGTTTGGCTTTAAACAAATAAAATATTAAAAGAGAAGGGGTTAAGATTGCTTACCTCTAAAAGCTGGGAACTATTAGCAATTAAATTTTACTTCAATCATTGTTACGTTCATATTAGATGCCGCTGTTTTATCTGCTTTATGCAGCTCGTGCTTCTGTCTTTCGTTGACCCTTTTTGGTTTAATGAATAAATTATAATATAGTTAGTAAAGCTCAAAGGGTTTAATTAAGCATCAATAATTCCTAAAATAGGATTTTCATAGGTGACAAAAAATCTCCTGATACTATTGTAAGAATATTTTGGGTAACTTGAATGTGCCAGTATCATTCAGTATCATTCAATATCATTCTGTATCATTCAGTATCATTCAGTTTCATTTATTATCATTCAGTATCATTCTGTATCATTCAGTATCATTCAGTATCATTCTGTAACATTCAGTATCATTCAGTTTCATTTATTATCATTCAGTATCATTCTGTATCATTCAGTATCATTCAGTATCATTCTGTATAATTGAGTATCATTCAGTATCATTCAGTATCATTCTGTATAATTGAGTATCATTCAGTATCATTCAATATCATTCTGTATCATTCAGTTTCATTTATTATCATTCAGTATCATTTATTATCATTCAGTATCAATCAGTATCATTCAGTAACATTCAGTATCATTCAGTTTCATTTATTATCATTCAGTATCATTCTGTATCATTCAGTATCATTCAGTATCATTCTGTATAATTGAGTATCATTCAGTATCATTCAGTATCATTCTGTATTATTCAGTATCATTCTGTATTATTCAGTATCATTCTGTATAATTGAGTATCATTCAGTATCATTCTGTATCAATCAGTATCATTCAGTAACATTCCGCTTCATTTATTATTATTCATTATCATTCTGTATCAATCTGTATCCTCCAGTATCATTATCATTCATTATCATTCTGTATCATTCAGTATCATTCAGTTTCATTTATTACACTGGTCAACAAAGTTTTTGTTGCATTGCTATAAACACTTGATTCTACCTAATTTGGGTGTGCTGATCTCATATCTGAAGTTAGTTTCTTTCTGTAAGCTCTAGTTTTTTTGCAATCAAGGTATTTTGAAATTTCAAAATTTCGTCTTCGTCTTATTGACCTCGTCGTCTATCTTGAAAAATATGTCATTAAACTGTCATTAAATTAGCTGGGTAATAAACAATAAAATATTACATATTCTAAATTTATTCAACAACACAATTTGAAACATGTTCCATCTAAAACAAAGGTTGAAATTTGTATAAAACTCATTGTTAGGTAAGAAATTTGTTACTATGAGGAGACAAAGCCCAATCACATTTTAGCCAGGTAGGAATTTGCGCTTGAAGCTCTTGCGTTTGTGAAATGTCTCAGGGCACTCTCGTTTAATGCTCCAGCAGTAGTCTGCCATCATATGTTTGTCCCATCTCCCTTGGTAGCGGTCTTCCATTGTCTTGAGATCCTGATGAAACCGCTCGCCTTGCTCGTCACTTACTGCCCCTAGGTTCTCAGGGAATCTATCAAGATGACTATATAGGAAATGGAGTTTGACACTCATATTGCATCCAAGGTCATGAAAGGCTGACAACATGGTTGCTACAAGGGTTTCATAGTTGTCAGCCTTTTTATTACCAAGAAAGTTTTCCATTACCGCCACAAATGAAAGCAATGCACCCCTTTCCTTGTCGTCCATCTTTCTGACAAAGTCTTGATCACGTACAAGTGCACGAATTTGTGGTCCATCAAACACACCTGCCTTTATCTTCTCAAATGACAAAGCAGGGTGAGCAGAGACTATGTGTTGGAAGCATTCACCATCAGTATTTAATGCTCTGACAAACTGTTTCATCAGGCCCAGCTTGATATGGAGAGGAGGAAATATGATCTTTTCTCGACTGACGATTGGATCATTGACAATGTTTGGCATACCAGCTTCCAGAGTCTCACGTAAGGGCCACTCCTTCAGGTTCCAATGCCTGTCTCTAGCTCGGCTGTCCCACATGCAAAGAAAGCAGGGATACTTTGTAAATCCTCTTTGTTGGCCAAGAAGGAAGTTCACCATTTTGAGGTCAACACAAATTGTCCAGTTGTGCTCATGGTATTTTAGCAGGTGAATCACAGTTTTAATGTCATTATACTCCTCTCGTAAGCACACAGAATGACCCACTGGAACAGCTGCATAGACATTACCATTATGTAGTAGCACACACTTCAGGCTACGCTTACAACTATCTAGAAATACTCGCCAGTCATTTGGACTATACAATGGAATCCCTAATTCCTGGAGAAGACCCGGGATATTATGACAGTAAACAAACTTATTCTCCTCTGTAAAGAATGGCACAAAATCCTGTTCCCGCTTTCTGAAGTCTGAAACTTTTGTGGTCTGGTTCAGTAGAGCCTTTTCTTGCAACCTAGAAGCTAGAACTTCTGCTGCATTTTTGGAGAGACCCAAATCACGCACAAGGTCATTCAGCTCTGGCTGACTAAACTTCTGAGGGGTTGATGACTCTGGTGTACCATCAGAAGAATCGTCGGAATCTGCAAGTATTTCTTGAGTTTCATGTTCACTCTCTTGGTCTTTGTCGCTTCCCTCCTCTTCAGCTGGAGACAACCCATTAAAAACTGGAACTGGTAGCTCATCAGAGTGCAAAGTAGGTCGAATTGCTGAAGGGATACTAGGATACGATATTTTATGTCTGTTTTTCTTGCCAACACCCTTCGTATTGATCAGACAAAAATAGCAGTCAGTTGTGTGGTCCTTCGGTTCTCGCCAGGTCATGGGAATTCCGAACGGTAAGCCCTTACGTTTTCCTTTTGTCCAGTCACGCAGCATTTCTTCGCAGTTATGACACACAGCATGTGGAGCCCATTTTTTGTCTTGGTCGCCAAGAGTAAGTCCGAAGTACGCTTTATAGCCGCGCCTCACAAACGATGTTATATTGCGCCTCTGACGAATAAGCGTGAAGTATCCACAAATATAACAGAAGGCATCAGGTTTGTTCACACATTGATTTCTCTTTGTAGCCATGACCAAATCTGAAAGAAAAAACAGACAAAATTATATCTCCCTATTGATACCATAATCGTGTAATTAATTAATTTGACCGCAAACGGCTAGAATGTAAAACCTCAAATTACATGAAAACTGGAGCATGCAGAACAAAACTGGTTTCAAATATGAAATCAGCAGATCAAAAATGGTAAGAAACAGTAAAGAAATCTCATGCAACTGGGAATTATAAAAAATTTGTTGTCCTGTGTTATCATTCAGTATCATTTATTATCATTTAGTATCAATCAGCATCATTCAGTATCATTTATTATCATTACAGTATCATTCAGTATCATTCTGTATCAATCATTATCATACTGTATCAATCATTACACTGGGCTGCATTTGAAAAAAAATTCATGAGGTGCGGGGTTTCTTAGCTGATTCTTTATGTATTTTGCGTGCTGATTCCAAAAATGCCATTCATTTTGTCCAATCAGGTCAGATTTTTATGCTGTGGGAATTAGGAAAAAATCGAAATTCTTAAATATGATGTCAAAATTTTTATGCAAAATATATCATAAGAAATGTAACCACAACACATAGGACCAAAATATGTCAACTAAATAGATGCCTTTACAGTTAGACATGCATAAATGGCTGTCGCAGAGAATTTCTTTGGTGGTTGGTGTCTGGGGCGTCCCGTTTCGGACACCAACAGTAGTCGGCGAGCATGTTGATATCCCAGCGACCCTGGTACCGCTCCTCCATTACACGGATATCTTGATGGAAGCGTTCTCCTTGTTCCTCACTCACATCACCACAGTTTTCTGGAAAGTAGTCCAAGTGGGAGCTGAGGAAGTGCATCTTGATGGACATGCGTGCACCAAGAACTTTGTAGCTCAGAAGTAGGTCCTCAACAACTCGTCCATACTCTGGACTTCTGTAGTTGCCAAGAAAATTGGAGACAACAGACTTAAAGGCATGCCAGGCTTTCTTCTCAATTACATCCATGCTGCAATCAAACTTGGGATCTTTGAAAAGCTCTCTGATCTGAGGGCCATCAAAAATTCCTGCATTCAGCTTTGCCTCACTGACTTTTGGAAATTTTTCTTTCAGAAAATTGAAAGCCTGACTTTTTTTGTCCAGTGCTTTACAAAGTTTTTGAACAGACCGAGCTTGATATGCAGTGGCGGAAGAAGAATGTTCTACGGATTCACCAGAGCATGGGCAACAACATTGTGAGAACCTGGAGTAAGTCCACTTCTTGCAGGCCAGTCACGTTGCATGTAGTGCTGCTTGTCTGTTCGACTATCCCACAGACAGAGGAAACATGGAAACTTGGTGTAACCACCTTGTAGGCCTAGCACCATGGACACAACCTGTGGAAAAACAGATTAAAAATATGTTTAGCTGAATAGTTTTATTATTAAAAAATATTAACACTTCATAATATGACAGTATGTCGGCAGACATCATTACCTATTAGAAAAACTGTCAACAAAATATCAATTTTTGAAAGCAACTGTTTTTGGTGTATTAAATTACCTTCAAGTCTCCACAGATCTTCCAATTGTGGTCTTTATACTTCAGAGCAGTTAACAGATACTCCATGTTGTTGTAGTTCTCATCCATCTGCACTGAATGCCCCACCGGAACAGACGCGACCTGGTTTCCATTGAACAACAACACAGCTTTCAAGCTTCTTTTTGATGAGTCAATGAAGAGCCGCCACTCTGATATATTGTATGATATTCCCATAGCTGCAATGAGTCCACTGATATTGTTGCAATACACCAATGAAGTTTCCTTGCCAAAACTGAAGAACTTGCGAAATTCCTTGTCGCGGTTACGGTACCAGGCAAATGTTGTTCCTGGTGCTAAGACATTGTGTTCGCAAAGCCATGTACCACCAGATAAAAAAGAAATTTAATTGTGAAAAAATATATGTAAAAAAACACGGACATATACTCTTTTCCTTTGCGTCACGGCGGACATTTAAATGGCCGGCGAGCACGTGGGTGTATTTAAATGCATCGTAAGGGCATTAAAACTGACCGAAATCTTTTCTGTGAGGCTTGCCAATGTCTCGGATGATTTTTTTAATGAACGAATATGAGGACCCCATTTTGAGCGAAAAATGCCAATATTTTACCTGAATCCGCTTAAAATGCTATAGCACAAAATTCTGACCTGATTGAGCAAAATGGATAACATTTTTGAGATCAGCATACAAAATACACTCAGAAAAGCTTAATAATACACAAACCTCAAAAACTATGCAAGGCAGTGTTATCATACTGCATCATTTAGTCTCACTCAGTATCATTCAGTTTCACTTATTATCATTCATTATCATTCTGTATGAATCTGTATCCTTCAATATCATTATCATTCAGTATCATTCTGTATCATTCAGTTTCATTTATTATCATTCATTATCATTCTGTATCATTCAGTATTAATCGGTATCCTTCAGTATCATTCAGTATCATTCAGTATCATTTATTTTCATTACAGTGTCATTCAGTATCATCCTGTATCTATCATTATCATACTGTTTCGTTCAGTATCATTCAGTATCATTGTGTATTATTTTGTAACATTCAGTATCATACTGTCCTTCTCGTGGTGGGAGTCTATATCACACACTGCTCTCTGCCTGCCCCACACTACTCCACCACCACCAGTCTTCCGCTATTCTCCTCTGTTCTTCCCAGATCTCTTTTCATTGTGTCTGTTTACTTTGCTCTTTGTCTATCACTGTTTCTTCTGGCATCCAACTGCGATTTATTTTCCCCTCAGGCTTTACCTGTTAACCTGTCTTCCTCCGTAGCATTCTTTACTCGTGGCTAACATTACCAATAAATATTTCTATTATATCCTCTTTCCTTGCTGAGTCAAATGGCTATTTATATAAGTACTCTGTATTTTCTTATATCTGTGGAGTACATTAAGAAGTACACAACTAGTACAAATAGGCTATGGTAATGTAATGTATTCTATACCTAGCCTGTTCTCTCAGTTGATTAAAATTTATTGTTTGTGGTAATTGTTTTCGAAATTATGCTGTATTATATAAAGGAGTAGGAATAATGGTATGTAGTTTTCTAAGTATTTTTATCTTTTTTGAACAAGATTAAAATATTAAACCAAACCAAACCAAACCAAACCTAACCTAACCTAACCTTGCTCCATTCTTCTTGCGGTTTGCCCTGAGATTCTTGGTGTGACGGAGAGGTTATAAAACTGCCGACCACAGGGTGATCCTACACCAAGAATGACAGGCAATTATTTATCACACAGAATCTCCATCCTAGTGAGGGAGAAGTTTTACAGTTTCTCTAATACTTTATCTCCTTTTATTGTGATGTAAATCTGATCTACCATTTGGTAAGTTATCATTCCTTTTGTGGTTGGGCGAAGGTGTTGTTAACAATATGTCTTGAGAGAATTATTGCATCTCTCTGAGCGGGTCCTCGCTTTGCCCACACCTTCCTCTGCCACATTCTTCACCTTGTCATGTAACAGATTTGCTTCTATTCTTCACCAGTTTTGTTAGTGTGTTGTTTAATCCTGTTACAAAGATTCTACCTGTGTTTCTTATCGTTTCTGTTTTCTATCATCAATACCAGTTTATTGCTTGAATGTTCATCTCTTAGTGAATTAAATTTTCAATGTACTCAGGAACTTTCACAATTTATTCGAGTTTTGTTTTACCTATTTTGGGATACTTCCGTTTTTCAGTTTGTGTTTATGACTGAGATGTTGGTTCCTTGAGTTTATTTGTTACTTGATGTTTAAATCAGAATTTTAATTATATATCTAGAAGCTAATTATATTCTACATTTTATCTTAACTTTCCCGTTGTGTTCACGCCTTTTAAATTAAGTGAATATTGTTTCTTATTCCTGAGCTTTACTCATCCAGTCGTACTGTAATAGTCAGTGAATTATGGAACTGGTTATGTGCTATAAATCTTCATGTCGTGATAAGATTAAGGGTGTAGTTGTTCTCACTCCCTCTTCCCTCAAGCCATTTGATATATATATATATATATATATATATATATATATAATCAACGACCTCACCAGCAAGGAATCGAACCCTCGACCTACTGGGTGTGACTAGGGAACGCTCACCGGCTAGGCCACAAGGACACTAAAAGCAGTTCTAGACTCTGTTATATTTCACACAAAGCCTGTTCATCGAGCTGATGGCGCCGTGAACCTCATTGGGAAACTGCCCGTGCCTCGTATGTGGTGTCAGTAGCATTTTACCGAATCCAGCTGGTATGAAACGCGAGGTACATATATATACTTCATTTTTAGTCCATTTAACACGCGGACTTTGAACATACAATCAACGACCTCACCAGCAAGGAATCGAACCCTCGACCTACTGGGTGTGACTAGGGAACGCTTACCGGTTAGGCCACAAGGACACTAAAAGCAGTTCTAGACTCTGTTATATTTCACACAAAGCCTGTTCATCGAGCTGATGGCGCCGTGAACCTCATTGGGAAACTGCCCGTGCCTCGTATGTGGTGTCAGTAGCATTTTACCGAATCCAGCTGGTATGAAACGCGAGGTACATATATATACTTCATTTTTAGTCCATTTAACACGCGGACTTTGAACATACAATCAACGACCTCACCAGCAAGGAATCGAACCCTCGACCTACTGGGTGTGACTAGGGAACGCTTACCGGCTAGGCCACAAGGACACTAAAAGCAGTTCTAGACTCTGTTATATTTCACACAAAGCCTGTTCATCGAGCTGACGGCGCCGTGAACCTCATTGGGAAACTGCCCGTGCCTCGTATGTGGTGTCAGTAGCATTTTACCGAATCCAGCTGGTATGAAACGCGAGGTACATATATATACTTCATTTTTAGTCCATTTAACACGCGGACTTTGAACATACAATCAACGACCTCACCAGCAAGGAATCGAACCCTCGACCTACTGGGTGTGACTAGGGAATGCTTACCGGCTAGGCCACAAGGACACTAAAAGCAGTTCTAGACTCTGTTATATTTCACACAAAGCCTGTTCATCGAGCTGATGGCGCCGTGAACCTCATTGGGAAACTGCCCGTGCCTCGTATGTGGTGTCAGTAGCATTTTACCGAATCCAGCTAGTATGAAACGCGAGGTACATATATATACCCAGTAGGTCGAGGGGTCGATTCCTTGCTGGTGAGGTCGTTGATTGTATGTTCAAAGTCCGCGTGTTAAATGGACTAAAAATGAAGTATATATATGTACCTCGCGTTTCATACCAGCTGGATTCGGTAAAATGCTACTGACACCACATACGAGGCACGGGCAGTTTCCCAATGAGGTTCACGGCGCCATCAGCTCGATGAACAGGCTTTGTGTGAAATATAACAGAGTCTAGAACTGGTTTTAGTGTCCTTGTGGCCTAGCCGGTAAGCGTTCCCTAGTCACACCCAGTAGGTCGAGGGTTCGATTCCTTGCTGGTGAGGTCGTTGATTGTATGTTCAAAGTCCGCGTGTTAAATGGACTAAAAATGAAGTATATATATATATATATACATATATATATATATATATATACATACGATTTTATTTCTTCAAATAATAAACACATAATGGATGTCGAATATACTGTCAGTTCATGTCGCTCACAAGACTAAATATCCATACCGACATGCCACCAACTTCTTGTCCTATAATTTTTTGCATAAAGTCAAGCGAAATGATTTCAACTTTTTCGTGTGGGATAACTAAGTTTTAAGAGAAATTTTCTACTTCTTCGTCAGTGTAATTAAAGTTGGGACATAAATCTGAATCATCTGGACTCATAACATAATATTATTCTAGCACATGCGTCGCTCTTCACACACACATACTTTTGACTTTCTGATTTAAAATCTTTACTTGTAGGGACAAGGAGTCTTACGATCTCCGTATACCTGTTGACATATCCTCAGCAGTAAAGGATTATAACTATTTTCATTTCTGTTTTACCTTCTCAATGCTCGAGCTTCACTTAACTTAACAATGTTTCATAATAATCAGTTCAATCCATAATGGAATTTTGCTTCAATTTATAGTGTTCATGTATGGCAGGTAACCAAACTCAGGTAGCATCCGTTGACAGCTTAAATCAGTGAGTTGCAGATGACCAATACCGCTGCCAGGTGTACATGCGTCTGACAGTCATGATCCAAGTAATATCATTCAGCGTTTGCCCTTGAGCGGTCAACACTGCGGGTATCATTCTGTCGCTTTAACAGTAATTATCGTTGCCTCTTGCTGTCAGCACACTCACCACCTATAATTAATTAATATAAGTAAATCATATTATCTTGTTAAAATACATGTAAAATACATTTTTACACCATCTTATGATATTCCTTCATTAATAGAAAAGGAAAATCAGACAAAATATAATATGTTCGTCGACTGTATAGCGAAATATGAACACTTTTAAACTTATTATAGTATTTTTTTTCACCATTGCAATTAATTCTTTTACTTTGCCCTTTCTACTAACTCTTTATAGTGCCTTTAACTCTTCGTGGCTTTTCGAAATGTTCATTAGCACAATATAACATTTAATCCTACATTTTCCTCTCCCTTTGAAACACTCATGATAATTATTTGGCACTCATGTTTATTTGAGGATTTTGCGGAGTGTCCCATTGATGTTTTGTTCTAGGTTGTTGTGATAATTACCAAAACTCTATACTGTTTACTGTATGGAAGTTAGTTTAACAATGTCTTAGATTTACTGAACATTCAAAATATTTCCTTAAATGTTGGGGTCAGTCAAAACGCACAGGTAGGTCGATGTCAGGAGGTGTAGTGTCAGGTGTTGTGGTTTCATGTTGACTGAAAACCATAAGTGTACTGCATATCTAGCACTTGATAGATCCTTGAACAAGTCCTCGGGTCGCTCACCATCACTCTCACACACTGGGCTGTCATTCTTAACTTCACATCAAAAGTTAGTCTCTCTCATTACTTCGGGAGGTTTCAAAGGAAGATAATATTTGGAGGGAAATGGAACGACTTCTGAAAATCCGCTTAGAAAAATTTATTGAGGTTC